>CAUYUJ010018351.1:120939-155939 GCA_963575745.1 Prorocentrum cordatum | reverse complement strand
GCGGACCTGCAAGCGATGAAACTCGCAGTGCGCGTCGACAAGATGGGCGACGGGCTCGCCAGCATGCGCGCGTCCACGCCGCAACAGGTTTGCCCCGCGAATGTGGCCTTTGACCTCGTCGTCGGTATCTCCGCTCAGACGTCGGCAACCGGAGTCGCCGTGCAAGTCGACCTCGCCCGCCGGAGTCATCGCTTGAAGGGCGATCTTCTTAGGGCGGGCCTGCAATGTCCTGGCAAGCGCGCTCAGTCGTCGCACTTGCATGTCGGTCGGTGCTTGGACACGCTGTAGAGATACAACATATACCATTAACCACGCTTGCGTGGCAAGGGCACAAGCCACAGCGCCTCTGAGGCTGACAGACATGTCAGCGACCATCTTCGACGCCTTGGCCTCGATGCTGGAAAGGACGGAGCTGTTTTCTATATACGCATCGATCAAATATAACATTGTCGCCGCCGTCCTTCGCGTACCTCACGGCGCAGTTGGTATATGTGCACGTTGAGTTTACGCTTTCAAAAAGAGCCCTCGGCAAACTTGACGCGCCTGAAGACAGCGCCCTCAGCACAGGCCATGTTTACGTCATCAACATGCTCGGCTGTAACAGGGCCCGACTTTTTCTCGCAATCCGTCGTGGGACGTGCGTTTAAGACCAAACCCTCACATGGTCTTTCTGAGCTTCAGTGAGAAGGCTCCTAGTGCATCCTTGGTGCCAGTACCTGGTTGGAGACGCTGTAAACAGTGTCTCGATTTATCGTGGCGCTCACACCCAGGGAGGGATCTGAGCGCAGATGCTGACCCAGGTGGCAATGCAAAACACACCGCACGCTCCTTTGCACCGGCTGCTTCAGCAGGTTCCTGCTAAGCGAGTCCCTCCAGGAAAGCCACGTTGATGTCAAGGGGAGTAATGGCCCACAGCTTCCTGCACGCAGCCGCGCTGGCGAGTAGTCGCTGACTCGACAGCCGCGCCGTTACTGAGAACGCCTCCACATCGACGGCTTCGAGGCCCATGAAGCCCCGAAGTACCAAGCGCACCCTGATGGCACGCCCCATCTCGCCCTTCTCGTTCTTGACGAAATCCAGTTTATATACGCATCTCGATGTCATGATGTCCGACTTTGGAAACACCTTGTATTTCGAAGCACTCATTCTCAAACTATGCCTTGAGTTCAGTAAGAAGGGCCTTCAACACCTTGACTGGATTCGCCTGGATATCCGCCTTCGTGAAAAAGGTCGTCCTACTTGACGACTCCAGCTCGTTTGGCTGCAGCGGTCACATATACTCACATAGAGGCCACACGGTCAAAGTCCAATGTTATGCGTTGTTGTTGGGATATGACTCCTTTCGACATGTCTGTCGTGAGGCAGAGTTCTACATATTGTCCGTGCTCGTCAGAGTCCAATCCAAAACTGTCGTCGTCGTCCGTGGAGCATAAGGGGCAGGATATGTCTCCGTTGGGTCTAGGTCCTGTGGGTTGCCCCACGTAGAAATGTGCCCCCGCTGTTCTACTGTGACCAGCGCGCTGTTATCAGTGATCATCTGTGCGGGTACAGTGTAGAGGTCGTCAACTGGAATTGCCTCCAGTAGTTCCCTTTTCGTCTTGCAGTTCTGCGCACCACACTTCCATAATGTGTGCCTCGAGGTCCGCCTCTAATTCCTCATAGATGGTGGGAAGCCGTCCGTCTTCCTGTGGTGGTCCGACTTATGGGACCTCCCTGGCGTCGTTGCGCGGCATTGGTACGTCGGCCAGTTCTTCGAACTTCGTCATGTCTTGGTCGAAGCTCGCTTGAGGTTCGGTGGACTTCAGGCACCGGATGATCCTAGAATGTGGTGCCGAAAAAAGTATATCATTTATGTTTCGGGCAGTTCCTTCGGCTTCGTATTAATGGAAGCCTGGGTTCACGTCGTTGTCAATAGCGCACCAATGAACAACTGTCAGCATAAGTCACCGGAGGTAGCTCGTGAATACTCTTAGCCAACCTGACAGAGACTACGTTCACGATGCGAAAAAAATCCTGGCGAGGTACTGAAGAGCTAAATGTACCTTAGGAGATAGTCGGCTTGCACTCGTCATCTGGAGCACTCCAATCTGCTCGGGAGGTATCCAAAAGTCCTCGCAGGTCGCCCCGCAGGTAGATTGGCCACGATTGCACTCGCAGTCCGTACTACTGCGTTGTCCGAGCAAATCTCTCGAACGGTCAAAGCTTCAATGTATAATGGATATCGTGCGTCACCGCACTGGATTTGCACATCGCGGTTCCCCACTCCCATGACGACTTGACCCCTGCCATGGTCATTCCACGCGACTCGGAAGGGCTCCATTCCAGCCACCCCAGTCGCCCTTTGTAGTAGCGGGGCGATGATAGTCAACCAAATATCCTTCATCAAAGCTGACCAGCGAGAGTAGTCTTGGCCCGTAGTGCACGGCTCGTCTTTGCAACAGCAGTGGCTTGAGTAAAAGCCTCGATGCTTACCCGGCGGATAGTCTGTTCTCCAGACTTGTCGGATGCTTCTGTCTGCTGTTCGTGGCCCAGAACAGGCAAGTCGGGTAGCATTGCCGGTTGCCGGCCGAACAGCGCGTTGCATGGTAATACCTCATTGCGGAAGGTAAACGCATCGGCGGCAAACGAAGCTTCATGCAGTAGTCGGGTGAAAACAAGAGGTATGTCTAACCTGTTGAGTTCAGCCTCCATGACGTGAAGTAGGTGTCGCAGTATGCCATTTGTGGCTTTGATTGTCGTCGCGCGTTGTCCACGCGCACGCAGCCTCAGCTCAGCGCCTATTGCCTTAAGGACTGCCATTGCGGTGTCGTCATGGAGCGCATCTTACCCAGAGTAAAATACTGTGGCAAGTCAGAATTGCATCCAGCACTGATGATACGCGTCTAAGATGCTGGTCATGGTTTTGTCTGGTATCTCGATTCCAGCACCGCATCGAATGCAGCGATCGATTACATGAAATGTCTCGCGATCCTGTTTATAGAACATCAGATCGCGTTCGACTTCATCATTAATCTTGCCAGGTAGCGCAGTAGACGGCATGACGGTCTGTCCCGGCTTCTTCCAAGCCCTGCACTCCTGGCATGTGTCACAAACGCCTTTATCAAGTTTAGCCTGACGCTGTCCAGACCAGCCTTGGTTAAGACGACTCTCATCGTAGGCTCTTTGGCGGGAAACCACCGCAATTGTAGTTTCCGCAGCTCGCGCGTTACCGCGCTTGGGTCAATGCCACGCAAGTTCTGTAGGCCGACTTACACATCGACCATCGACCAGTCTGGAAACCTTGGACGAGCAGCAGGGTCACCCGGCGCCGTCGCCCTCGTTTAGACACTATTTGTGGCAGTCGTCTGTGGTCGCCCGAGCTGCCTGCTCCACTCGAAGCAGGTTGCCACGCAGCCGGTTCAGAAGATGTCTGCCTACTCCGATGTCGCGGCCACTGGCGCCTGCTATTGGCGCGGCTCTGGAACCAGGCCTCGGAGCTCGTAGCCGCGCAGTTTGTTTGGCGGCTGGCGTCTCGGATGCAGCGGCCGCCGCAGGTGGTGGTGCGTCGGAAGCAGCTGCCGCCGCAGGTGGTGGGGCTGCCTGGTCCATGTTTGCCAGGTAGCTTCCGCGGCTTGGCAAATTTAGATCTGCCGGGCGCACGTAGGTAACCAGGTTTGGCCTGACCGCAGTTCTTCTTGCAGCTTGGGCATTCACAATAGTTTTCCTCTTCGTCGTACCACTTACAGTGTCTAGGGTCTCTGTCGTGGGATGGGAAGCGCATGTTAACGTTGTCCGCACATATTGGACATCCGCATCGCCCTGATGGTGGTCTCACGGTCGATCCGCCAGGATGTCGAGGGGTAGTTGCGTCATCCAGATCGAACCCTCGTGCGTTCATGACAAGAACAGATGACGCATGAGGATGAATGGTCCACGTTGACTTTGCGAGTGCCCTCGCGTCTGGCCAATGTCGTCCACGGTGTTATTTCATCCACCCATGTACCCACGCGTTGTTCTCGCAGGTCAAACCGTCAGAGGTCGTCTTGGCGCACGGCACCACAAAACTTGATGTGTGGAAGGTACCTCTTGATATTCATACCACGTGTCACAGGTGACCTCCGAGTTGAAGTAGGAAGGCAGTCCAGTCCTTCTGCAGCTGGGTTGTAGCATGTAAAACATTCACAAAACACACGTCCAAGTAGTGCATTACTGCATCCTGGACTTCCCTGTTTCCAACGTCAACGTAAGAACGTCTGTCGAGGTTTCCCCCTGAGGATGAACCTCGGCTGAAGGCTAGCTGCGATATTCCCCCATTACCTCCACGCATTTCCAGCACGTCTGCCATGTTGTTTCGTCCGCAACACAAGGTTGGGATTATGGAGAACACATGAGCATGTGCATCCGCGGGTAGCCCCGCTGGTGGTACAATGGAGATATATTGTCTTCGTCACTGTCGGTGTCTAAGGGGACGCCAGTGTAGTGTGCTCCACACCCGAGGCCCTTCATGTCCTCGCCGCAGTCGTCGCTGCCGTCTTCGACCGTCTTGGGTATCTTGCGTGGTTTCATGTCATATGATGTATCAGCTTTCTGCTCTTCTTCCTGCTTTATCCGGGCATCAATGGGCAGTGCTGTCTGTGGTTGTTCATTATCGGGCGAAGCGTCGGCAATTCGGGAATAGGGGGTAGCGCGCGGCCACGCTCAATCGAGGGGGGAGGAAGACGATCGTCATCGACGGTCGCGACCCGCCTTGGGCGTGGTCGCTGTCCCTCGTGCCAGAAGCTCCCAATACAATCGAATACGAATGTTCGTCGCGCCGCTTGGTAACGGCGCATTGTATTTGCACCCGATAGGTTGATCCTGAACCTTGATGTCCTGCATGATAGTATTGTCGTCGATGTTCATCGTAACCCGGCGTACCACAGGGCCCCAATGAGGGCCATTCTTGGGAGACAGGAAGTAAGTCCAAACTCCTTTACCCACTCGAGTGTGTACGCTGAGGTGTACAGCACTTGTGTGAGTTCTCTGTGTTTTATGATGGTCTCTTTGGTCAATCAGCCTTGCAGCCATGATAGCGGTCGCTTTCTTTCGCCATTCCGCCCTTTGGGCGCAATGGCCGCACCAGTCCAAACCGCGCTCTGCTTGTTGACCAGGTTTTCCCGCGACTTGGCACGTGCATTTCCGCAGATTGGCAGGAATGCGCGCGTAAGTGGTTGCCACCTGCAAGTACGACCCGCTCGGCAAACGACTAGAACGATCGACCTTCAGACCAGAGTGACACCAACACACTCGCACGACCTGCAGGCCTAGAATTTCAATAGTATCGCGCACGGGACCCACTATCCAGAGGTAGCCTGGAGGTCTCATAAAAAACTACAGACATACGTGAAACACGTGATTTGACCATGATATGTTGGATACGTCGGGAACGTGGCCCCGCCCGCTCCCCAGGCAGTCGCACATGCCAGTCAGCGGGCGTTGCCACCCACTGCAGTTAATAATCCCCCGAGAGTAAGCCACCCAAATACTGTGCGCCAGTAGAGGTCATGATCTCTGCGCGCGTACTACGGTCGCACATGCATCCTCGAGCTCGGAGTCCAACGCGAGCGGCCCGTATATCTTCAATGATAAAGACACGAGAGTGATATCGATGAGATGAGGCGACCCTTCTCTGCGGCAGCCGCACAGCCGGGTCCGCCGCTGCCCCTGGCGCGCGCAGCCAGCGCCTGGGACACGTATGCAGGTGTCTCCGCACCTGAAGACAGCACCTGAGCGTTCGGCCTGTCTGGGCAAGCCCTAGTGGCCGCGGCGCGCGCCTGCCCCGCCACTCATTCTCAAACGATGGGGGCGCCCAAATGCCCGCGCCATGGGCCCCTGAGCCGCTGCTCGAGGCAAAGATTTCACAACTCTCGGCAGTGCGGCTCGGTGCCGCGGGTTGCTCCGCAGCGGCAGGCTGCCCCGCGCGGCTGTTGGGCGGCGCCCACTTGCTGCCCGCCTCGTAGACGGCCCGATAGAACTTCGCCTGCAAGTTCGTCGCGGCAAAATCCTGATCGGCAGATGCGGGTCTTCCACCGCGCGCCGTGTTCCTGCGATACCACGTCTTAAGGGCGTTGTCCACCATATACTGGGTCGCGTATGAAAGCGCCCCCTCATTAATGGAGAAGCTGGTGCCTTGGTGCACTGAAACATCATGCACGCGCGGACGTCGGCAGAAGCAGGTGCCCCCGCGCTGCTAGAAGAAGATTGCCCCGCAATCGGTTCCATTTCCGTGGTCTCCTTGATGAACGCGGGCGTCTCATCGCTCTGAGGGTTGGCCGCGATGGTAAGAGCTGTCGAACCATCGGCCTCCGTTGCTACCACGTACTCGTCAACCTTGATCGCAAGGTACCCTGGTGGTGTCTTTATCAGATCCAGCACCCTGGCACCCTTACCAAGGAGGAGCCTGTACATGTCTGCACCTTGGATGGCCACTCTTTCATGTTCCCGTTCAAGGACCAGGGTGGCGCGCATGTTTGCCATGCTTCTCAACCCCAGGATTGCGGGCAGATTCTCGCCAGACCCCCCTGCCACATTGGCTGAGTAAGTGTCCAGCCTGGCAATAGCGGGTGCCCCCGCGGAGTCGCCTTCGCATGTGCAAGCGAGTTTGCAGCGCACTGACGTCTTGCAAACGGCGGCTCCATTGAACACTCCGGTCACGTAGAATATCTTCTTCAGATCCAGCTTCTTGATATCGCGACCACGCGAGCGTGAAACTCGCCCAAATGTCTGCGCAGTCAAACCAATGATGATCATGTTGCTGCCGATGTCCACCGGTATAGAAAACATTCCATCAGTCATGGTTCCACTGCTCGCTGCCAGGGCTAACTCATGTCGTTGACCGAATATGCCCGGCACAGCGAACAGCGTTGTGTCGTGCATGCCCTTACGGCGCCTTGGACCCCGCACCCACGGGTCCCTCGTCATAGAGGCAAGGACGTTCATGCACCCGCTGGCCTCCTCCTCTGTGATAGGATACTGTTGAAGAGCCCATTCAGAAGAGTACTCATCATATCGAAAGGGATGCCGCTGCATGAGCGGCACGTTCCCGATGTTCTCCTCGTCGGCGCGCGCAGCGATCTGGCCTCCTGCGTTGATCATCAGCACCGCGTGCAGCATGCTGCGCTCAGATATGGCGCTGGCGCCGCTGCGCACACTCACTGGGCCCTCGGTTCTGCGCGAGCGTAGCGGGTGCACCCGCGCTCTGCCATACGGCGCGGTGGATCTCTCCATGCGTCTCAGCCGCGCATCATGAGCAGGTAACCCTGCAGGCATCGTTGCAGAAGGTGCCCCTGTAATGGCCGCTGACTCGGCTACCAGCGGCATCTGCACGTCCGCAGCTGGCGTCGCTGTCGCTGGGATTGGCCACGCGCATGGAGGCGCGGCAGGTTGCCCCGCAGGAGCAGCGGGTGTCCCGGCAGTAGCTGTAGCGCCTATTATCACGGCGGCGATGCGGTTCAGCTATTCACGAAGGCCGCTGAGTTAAATTGCCCCGCGGAGTAGTTCCTCGTGTCGATCCGCTGCGTTGTGCTGCCCGGCAAGGGCATAATGAAACTTAGCTGCGGTGAGGCCTACACCACTGCAGATGGCTCATGGTGCCTCGCTTGGGGCACCTTCCAGCTGTCGTTTCACGCGCGCGTGTGCTACACGGCCCCAATACTGCGCATGGGAGATATGGCCACATTGAAGCCGCAACACCTTGTCTTGGCATGCAGACTCTTCGAGGCATATGGCACACTTTGTGAAATCGCCGTCGCTGATGATCGGTGGCGTTACCGACGGCCTGATACGCGCCTGCCGCTCACGCGTGGTTTCTCCCATTTCGCAGCGGCTAGGCGGGAATGCAAGTGCCACAGGTGGCCCCGCAGGTATTGATCCCATGGCAAGCATTGCTGCTGAAAGGCCCATAGCAGGTCAGCCATGTTTCCTGGTTATTATGCGCAGACGACGGGGGTCCCTCGGGTTGGTAGCCAACCCGAAAACCCGTGCGCACGGGCGACGGCGGACGATTTCTATAGGTCCCAGCTAACACGGGGAGCTGGATACGAGGCCGGCATCCCTGGCCAGGTGCCCCGCCGGGTACCTGGCAGCCCCCGTGGACCAAGACGTGAACCCACGCGGTCCAGAGCTTGTTGTACCTGCATCAATGTGAGAGCGGCGTCCCGAAATATTGGCCATCCATGAGGCGCAGCAGGCCAATCTCTCAATGCTACTTGCTCGCCAGCAGCGCATCAATGCGCGGTGCCACTGGCCTCTCGGCAGCCGTCGGATCATAAGTCGGATGGCTACAAATCGCCGGCATGTATTCATGCGTGTTTGGATGGTTCGGCGATGGATTTGCATCAGGCACAGACTCCCAAGGTGGAGTCCCGTTGGCGCTTGGAAAATCTATTCCATCCCGCCTCATGCTCTCCATGGCCTCCTGCATCTGCCTGTGCATACACAGCTGCTGCCCCAGCAGGCTGTCGGCCCTCTGGGCAGCCTCTGTTGTGGACCTGATAGCAGGCCGCCACGTCGGCGCAGTCTGCGACGGAGCAGCACGCGGAGATGCAAAGGGCGATGAGGCCTGCAAGGCTTGGTAGAGCTGTGGATCCAACCTAATGCTGTGGAGTCTGGCCTGCAAGCTGTTTGTGTTCCCAGCATTCTGTGGAGTACCAAACGGGGTCGCGGCCCTGCGCATGGGCGCGAATACAGCGGGTTGCCCCGCAGGCGCAGGCAACTGTCGTGCCTGGTTGCGCCACGGGTCGTTCGCATGGAGCCCGCCATTTGGCGCAATTCCACTGAACGTCATACCAGACACATCCGCACTCTGAGCCCATGTCCATGATACATCCGAGTCGTGTGCGGGTGCCCCCGTTTGATATACCTCTTGCATCACGAATATCGAGGAATGCGGCACCTCAGCTGTAGGTGTCAGCGCGAGGACACGCAGGTTGACAAGAGTGTCTGGCACAATCCATCCCCTCAATGTGGCAGGGAAGCCATTCCACGGGTGCCAATTTGAACTCTGGCTGATCACCTCGCTGAGTTTCAAGATGCAGACTGTTGACCCATACCTGCCCAATTCGGTCGTACATGCACAGGCCCCTCTCGTGCACGATGCCGATGAGTTGGACAAGGTGACTCCCTGGGCTCCGGCCGTTGACACCCGAGGCCATGCCGATGTCTTTGGCAGACCGCCAAACCGGGGCGCCATCGCGAATCAGATTCCTGAGGCTCACGAAGATCTAAACTTCGGAGTCCGTCCGCAAGCCTGACTGGACCCGCCCATCCCCAGGCAGATACGGGCATCCGCGAACCATTTGCCTGCCCGAGTTCTTCCTCGGATATCTCCACTACGGCAAGACTGACCGACGTCCAACATACTCGGGATGTTCGCCCATTTGGCCCCGTGCATGAAGTAGCGGGGCGCTCCCGGTTCATGCAGGTCCTTCACTCGAGATCACAATGATTCCGGACATTTGATGCCTGTGCTGATGTGTCCATGGCTGGGCCGGGGGAAATACGTCGGGCGGGTCTCCCCGCTGAAATGTCAACTTCTTCACCTGGAGTCGGTTCCTCTGCATGCCAGAGTTGTCGACCATCTCACGTAGTTGAAGCGCGGCCAGCGCTTGGCATGCCCAGTGCCTGCCTCGGAGGCATCTCTCGATGGCTTCTAGACGATGATCGCGCCAGTCTTCGCGGTTCTTCGGCAGCCAAATCTCCAGCAAGTCTCTGAGGCCCACCCAGACGTCGAACTCGTCGAACGAGGCGACACTCTATCCGCAACCAGATACGAGACCTTGTCTTTGTGACATGGCTTGTGCCGGGTGGCCGTGGTGAGCCACTCCGGGTACTGGCGCTGATCTCTATCCTTCGGTAGCGTTGCACTCTCACTAGCGCTGTAAAATGTCCTCGATAGGCACTCGGCCTGAAAGCTGCAGCCAGGGGCAAGCCGCGTCCGCCAATGGTTGCGGACACGCTGGCATTCGAGAGCCCCCACTCATTAGCGCACGTTGCGGTACGCGCTGTCTTGCAATGTACCACTCTGTAGCGGCTCGAACCGTCGTCAGCATTGGGCCTGCATGCTGGGTTGAGCATAATCTGTTGAGGAGTGCCCATGCGCCCCCAGCAACGCCTGCTTCCCTCGTTTAATTCAAGGAAAACTGCAGGTTGCCCCGCAGATGCAGATGACGATTCATCGGGTGTCTCCGCGGGAACCACAGCCGCAGCTGGTCCTGCGGGTGAGCTTGCACTCCCAGGTGAATTCTTGTACGTTTCGAGGATATCAGAGAATTGGCACGCTGCCCCCGACGCCTCGGACGCAGTCTGGGGCGCCGCCTCGTCTTCATCTGGCTGCGAGGAGCGCGCCCTGGATGCGCCTTCCAACGATGGCGCCTGGCCAGCTCCCCTGTGGAGCCTGCCAGGCGCGGGGCCGCGGAGCGCTGCAGGCCCTTTCGGCCCGGGCGCGCTGTCGCCCTGGAACGCCGATGCTGCGGCAGCCGCTGCTGGCCCCCTGGAGCGTCGTCCGCGGGCAGGTTTCCCCGCAGCTCTTCGTGATGCATCATTTCCAGGGTCGGACTCTGCTGAGCCGGTTCTTTGCTTCTGCTTGGGTGGCGCTGGGGCTGGTGGCCTTGACTCTGATGAGCTCGATGATCGAGACATTTCAACTTCTCTCTCGGAAGGCCCCACTACCTCTGGGGGCTTCGGGGCCTTGCACTGTCTCTCAGCGGGTGCCCCCGCAGCGGCAGATGCGGCAGGTTCCCCCGCGCCCCTGGATGAGGATCTGTCTTGCGGGGGCATATTTTCGGCTTGTAGAGTGCCGCGCTCAAAATCTTATGCCCCGTTTTTTAACTATCTAACTGATGCCGCCCATCGAGCAGCTCGCCGAGTACCTCGCAAGTTTTCAAACCGATCCCTCCGATATTGCACGCGACAGTCGTACCCGGTGCCAGGTCCATGTCCTCCGTCGCCCTGGCAGAGATGTCTATTTTTGTATTAGTTGACTACCTGCTGTCGGTCTCGCAAGTGCACTCCGAATCAGGAGGAGGTGCAGCAGGGTCACCCGCTAGTGCGAGCACAGGATTGCCACCCTTCTTGTCAATCTTGGATTTGCCAGCACCCACGCGAGAGGAGGAAGCGGGTTGCCCCGCAGATGAAGCTGCAGGCATAGTCGCACGATATCCTCGGTTGAACCGCATGAGGCGGCGATCTTCAACAAGCCCCCCCCCCCCGCCCCACCCCGCCCCACCCCACCCCGCACCACCACCACACACACACACACACACACACACGCACACACGCACACACACACACACACACACACACACACACACACACACACACACACAGCTGCTGCTCAGCGCGTATTACCTCGCTGTCACCGAGCGGCTGATAATCATCTTTGGTCAAACATACTGCACGAGGATTGCAGGTCCAATCTACTCTGCGCCCTAGGCCGTCTCCATGGGGCCAGACCCACGGCGGTCAGCTCAAAGTCAGTTAGCACGGACGATTCTGCCGCGATCATCCAGCGACACCTGGTGCAGCGAGTACCAATGACGGCGTCGTGCTCGGCGTGCCCTCGGCCACGCCAGCACTGCATGTCTTCTGCTGGTATACGTTGGCGGGCAAGCCCACGGTCGCTCTGACTGACAAGCCGGCGCGGGCGATGGCCTTCGGGTCCACCTGGGCGCTCTCCGTCCTGAGGCGGGCTTCCCCGCGAACGCACCCTTCTGGGTGGAGTTATTGGAGCCCTCCGATCAGGAGTTCGTGGACGCTGCGTCCCACTGAAACGGGCGCGCGAATGCCTGAGCGAGTGACTCCGCCCACGATGACGTGGACGATGGCTCCCAGAATCCCTGTCTTCATCGTCATCATCAATTCGATACACTCGCGTCTAAACCGGGCGCCGCGCAGACCAGTCGCGCAGCACAAGCCCGAAGTGAGAGCCTTCGTCATGTCCGATTTCGCATTGGACGCGCTTGGAGAGGTCACCGGCACCGCGCGGGTTGCCCCGCGCAGGATCGTCGTCGCAGGGCCCCCCGCGCGCGGGGAATCCCAATAACCTGCGGTCGGAGCATCAGTTGGAGCTCCTCCTCCGCAGCTGGCATCGTCGCATCAGGGCCCGCAGGTGCCCCCGCCATTTCGTAATCCGAGTCGGCGGGCGCGCCGCAATCCTCGACAAATTCAATTTGCGCCGGTCGCCCCGCGGAAGAAATGCCCAACCAGTCCGCATGAGTGACCTCGTGGTGGCCAACGTGGATCTCCTCGAAGAGCTCATCGGCACATCTCTCGAGGGACACGCTGGCGCTCAGATACCTCGCGGCCATGAAGTGGACAGCGACAGCGGGTTGTCTTCGGGATCGGCTCGAAGCATATCCCAATCGACACGATGAATGTCGGAATCGGTTTGCGCCGAATGCATTGCATCGACGGACCCTGCCTCCCCCATCGCCTCGGAGGCACTCACGACGAAGATGTTGTGTACGATGGCAGATATCACATTCCATCGTGTTTTTTTGTCCGTTGGCGTCTTCCGGGTTACCCCGGCGCCCCTTGCCCTCTCCTGAGGCACGCCTACGGCCCCCTCCTGTCCCCAGGCAAATTTCTTCACCTTGTAGTCTCGCGAGGGATGCCACGAATGCTAACATACCTCTGCTGTGTAATCTCCGTCGTTTACCCTTGCCTCTACCCTTGCCCTCTGACCTAAACGCCCGTCGGACCGCACGTCGTACCTTTTCGAACTAGTTTCTTCATAAAAGGTCCCCATCGGCGTCTGTGTTTCTGGCATCCAAGGAATAACCACTGTGCTTGCTGTTCTTCAGTAGAATACACGAGCATTTCAGAGCAATCCGGATTACAAGTTCCATCGCCCGATGAGGCATCAGCGCCGGCGCCGGAGACAAATGCGGACTCGGCGGGTTGCCCCGCAGAGCCCGTGAGGGTAGTGGCTTGGGCAGGTGCCGCCGTTGCCGACGGTCCCTGATAGCGAGCCCAGGAGTCCGGCGACCCCGTAGGCTGGCCACCCGGTTGGCTTAGTAAGGTGGTGGCCTCATGGCCCCAGTTGGTTGTGGATCGTCGTTCCAGACGTTGTCAGCAGGCTGCCCTGCATCAGTGTCGGTGTGACAGGCTTCGGCACGATGACCGTGGCAAAATATACCACCAATGTTGCCAGGGGGTCGCTCAGCAATGTGGGCATAAAACCTCATGCGCTCTAGCAGAAAGTAAAACTGCTGCTGTGTCCTTCGCAGTTGGTTGTTCAGTGGTTGTAGCAGTTGCTGCGCACACGATGTACCAACACCCAGAGCTCTGAACAAGATAGCGGATCTGGAAGTTGGGAATGTTGAAGCCTGCAGTCTCGGCCTCAAAGCGTGCTATCTCAAAACGGGCGAACGTCTGGTCGATCCGCTCTCCCGCATGGACACGAAAGTCGATGAGAGCCGTTCCCGAGTTAAGTTAGCGCTTCTCGTCTAGATGTTCAAACGTCGTGCTGAGGAAGAACATGATGTAGGTGACGCCATCGGTGTGGTGGCCACCAATATTAACGCCAAAATTAATGACTGCGGGGGGGGGCTGTCATTTCCATGGTCCTTGCGAGCCCTCCCAGACCACGCTGTAGTGCCGCGGCCTGTTGGGGGGGGTCATGGTGCCTGTGGCCACGTTGATCCAGGCGTATACCTCGCGAACAAACTCGCGGAAAGGTCTTTCCCCGCAAGGACCCAGTGGGGGCGGGTAGTACGCGCGTCGTCTCCGCCACGCTGCCTGTGTCCAACATGACATCCGATAGCGAACCATAGGAGGCCAAATATGGTACTACCAATCCAATGGCCTCGTAGGTCGTGGTCGGCTGTTTGTGGTTGTGGATTATGATGCGACGTCGTCGAAAGCCTACGAGGGAGTGGAGGCGGCACAGCATCGTATCGCATGTTGCCATGCATCGTGTCTTCGAAGAACTTTCCAATTCGAGTAGGATGGTGGACTTCAAGAGTGTAGTAGCGCAGAGAGGTAGGACTCATGTAAGAGACCTCCGCGTGCACGGAAGTAGCACTGCAACTGTCCTTGTGGTTGTGCGTACATCTGCACACTCCTCCGCGCAAAGCCACTTGATGGTGAGGAGAAGAGCGATAGCTGTCCTCCACAAGACAGTTCCGCTACCAATTTTGAACGGGGGTTGGAGGCCCAACCAAATACGTCGCCTAAGGCGAAGCCCATATTCAACTCTGTTGTACCGTAGTAACGATAGCCCCAAGAGTAGTGAGTCGCGGGAGCGACGAGCCATGTCACGCGAAGACTATTCGGTCTCAATGGCAAGTAGTGTGCCTCGCGATGAGGCGCAATCATATCTTGGCGGCCGGCCGCTTGAGCACAAACGGCCGCGGACAAACGCTCGCTACCTCTCGCCTTTGCCCTGGCCTCCTTTAGAGCACACGCCCCTCCAAAACAACCACCGTGTCCTGCGAATGAGACCACCCACGGGATCGGTATGGTGTGCTCGTCTGGAGGCTACTCGGGGATCTACTGACCCGGGTCAATCCAAACCCGGGCTACTCAGGCCTTGCAGGATCCTGCAAGATCCTGCAGGATCCTGCACCCAAACCCGGTCCAATGCGACCCTGGCCGTGCAGGGTCCTGCAAGATCGGGCGCTCTCGCTGACCCCGTTTGCATTGCCCCCCGTCTCTTGAGCCCCGAACTACCTCCTCATCTCTCGTTCCACCCCATTCCCCTCATCATCCTTCTCCGCGTCCAACCTTCATCGTTGGACTAAACAGTACTCCCGCCCTCCCTCCTCCGCCCGCCCTCCGGATAACCGTTTTGCAAATGTCCGACACGCATCATCCCTGCCCCTCCTCCAGACACTTGTCCATCCTCCTGTTCCGTCCCCTGTGCATACCCTCTTCCTCCTCTTCCTGCCTTAGCAGAAGGAACAACTGCATAAACATAAACTGTTAGCGCTCCGCGCGGATTTCTTGGATTTGTGCTGCACCCCCCTCCCTAGCGCGCGGAACTCTCCGTGGGCGGCGCCGGAAGCGCCGCCAGGGGGCTCCAGCTCCGGTCCGAAAAATCTGCGCGGACCTCCGAGTTGTTATGCTCGTGTCATTAATCGCTCCCCTCTTTGTCCTCCTACTCCTGCCCCTCTTCCCCCCTCGTCCTCCTCCTGCTCCTCTCGCCTCACCCCCTTTTACTCCTCCCCCTTTGCCGGGAGTCCCCCGCGGGCGCCGCGAGGCGCGAGCGCGCCAGCGTTAGGTCGGGCATGTCCTCCTACAGGCGGATGTTGGGCGAAAATGCAGAAAGACTACACAAATACTCAAACATAGCAGAAAAAACATCCCCTGACTATTTTAGTTTATTTTTGAATTCTCCTCCTGCAGAGGTAAGCGCCCGACTTGACGCCAGCGCCCGCCACGCGACGGGCGGCGCGCGTTGCCCTCCCAGGGGGAGGGGGGGGCCCGGCCCACTGCGGCGCTGGCGAGGGCACGTGGCGCCACCAGCGCGGCCGCCTCCGGGGATTTAGTCGGGTCGTGCCCGATTGAGTTCCCGAACGTCCTGACTTGAGCCTGTTTTTCTCAAGATCCAGGCGAGTTTGCTTGCATGGCGTTCGCCCCCCCCCCCTTGCCCCTCTTCAATCGAATACGAGCGTACAAGTGCCTTTCGACTTGCGTGATTTCCGCACGTCAAATTGTTTTCGGCTTGTTTCAGGCTCAGCCCCCCCCCCGTTCATGCAAGTAAATTCTCCCGACTCCAAGGGAAAAGCAGGCTCCTTCTAGCCTGCACACGGTGTAAATTGGAAGGCCGGCGCGACGCCTTTCCCGCAAAGCGATGATAATAGGTAGGCAGCATCTTCCTTTGCCCACGCGCTCCAGCGTATGGCAGTACTTGTCCCTCTACGGGAGGCAAAATTAAACATAATCACACACACGCGCAAAACAAAAAAAAAAAAAGTCTGAGGCGATGTTTGAGCATGTGTTGTGTTTGACTAGTTTGGGACATGTTTGACTATGTTTGATTTGCCTTCCAGAATTCGCTTGTGGGATGACATACTCGACCTGAACCCTGGAATCCCCAGGGCGGCGGAGAGCGAGCCGCCACCCCACAAAGGGACTCCGAGCAGAGGAGACCCTCGAAGCCTCGGGCTGCGGCCCCACCAGCCCCACGCCGATTCACGGGATCATGCTCTCGCCCGAGGCCTCCAGGGTCAGGTCGGACATGTCCCCCATACAGGCGGGCTTGGGGCGAAAACTAAAAAAAGACTCAAAAGACAGATTCATAAATAGTCAAACATTAAAGAAAAATAGTCACCAGACTATGTTTCATTATTTTTGAATGTTCCTCCTGTAGAGGGACGCGCCCGACTGAACTCAAGGGGCCCGGGGGCTCTTCGCTACACTCGCCGAACACCACTGGCACACCTCGGCGCCCAGAGCGGCATCGTGCCGAGCTCGCTGCTGCGAAGTCTCTCGCCATCCCCCCGCACTGGGAGGCGGCCCCGTTCTCGCGGGAGGCACGATCGGATCCTCCTCCTCCTCCTCCTCCTCCTCCTCCTCCTCCTCCTCCTCCTTCTCCTGCTCCTCCTCCTCCTCCTCCTCCTCTTCCTCCTCCTGCTCTCCTCCTCCTCCTCCTCCTCCTCCTCCTCCTCCTCCTCCCCTGCTCCTCCTCCTCCCTCCTCCTCCTCTTCCTCCTCCTGCTCCTCCTCCTCCTCCTCCCCTCCTCCTCCTCCTCCTCCCCCCTGCTCCTCCTCCTCCTCCTCCTCCTTCTCCTCCTCCTCCTCATCATCATCATCATCCTTCTCCTCCTCCTCCTCCTCCTCCTTCTCCTCCTCCTCCTCCTCCTCCTCCTCATCATCATCATCATCATCAGCAGCAGCAGCAGCAGCAGCAGCATCCCCCCCTCCTGCTCCTCCTGCTGCTCCTCCTCCTCCTCCCCCCTCCTCCTCCTCACCCTACCCCTCCTCCCTCTCCCTCTCCTCCGCCTCCCCCATCCTCCCCCTCCCCCATCCCCCCCCCCGTTCCCTGTTCGCTGCGAGCTCTCGCGGGACAGGGCTCGGATCGCTAGGAGGCGCGAGCTGGAGCGAATCAGCCGCCGCCTCCCTGGGGGAGGGGGGCGGCGGGAGCACGATCGGATCCTCCTCCTCCCCCTCCTCCTCCTCCTCCTCCCTCCTCCTCCTCCTCCTCCTCCTCCTCCTCCTCCCCTCCTCCTCC
The DNA here is from genome assembly GCA_963575745.1 of Prorocentrum cordatum. Classification (NCBI taxonomy): domain Eukaryota; class Dinophyceae; order Prorocentrales; family Prorocentraceae; genus Prorocentrum; species Prorocentrum cordatum. The sequence continues at coordinate 138,749 of CAUYUJ010018351.1, read as the reverse complement.
TCCCCCTCCTGCTCCTCCTCCTCCTCTTCCTCCCCCTCCTCCGCCTCCCCCTCCTCCTTCTCCTCCTCCTCCCCCCCCCGTGGGAGCAGAGAGACTCCCCACCCCACCCGAGGCGGCCCCTCGCCCCGCCTCCCGCGCCGCGGCCCTCGCACGCCGCGGACCCCCGTGGGTCGTCGCCTCCTCCTCCTCCTCCTCATCCTCCTCCTCCTCCTCCTCCTCCTCCTCCTCCTCCTCCTCCTCCTCCTCCTCCTCCGCTCTAGGTGAGCGACGATCAAAAACGGGTGTTAGGCGAGATGGTGTAGCGAATCTGCGAATCAGCTGCCGCCGCATCCTCGCGAGGAGCCTCCCGGCGACCCTGCCCACCTTCGGGGCACCTGCGCCCTGCTCTGGTGCCCTCGAGCCTGCGCACCGGGCGGAACTCCCCGCATCCGTCGGGCAGGGGGGGGCCACCTGCACCAGCTAAGCGACGATCAAAAACAGGTTTTGCGCGAGGTGGCATTGCGACCTCGCGCGGCGGCTTACGCGGGCTGCCAGGGCGGCACGGCACATTGGAGACGAGGGCGCTTACGCGCCAGTGTCGGCGCGGACGACCCCGTCTGTTTGCGCCGCTCAGCTGTCTGTCTGCACAGGGGGCCACTGGCCCCAGGGCTTCGAGCAGGTGATCTACCCCAAAGTTGATTTGGTCGTCGAATCCATGAGAAATGCGTAGTTTGCTCGTAAGCCTACGAACAGTATACGTATGACTCGACCGAGAAAATCAGCTGTGGGGTAGATAAGTTCTGTAGTCGATCCCCTACTCGGGGGGCTCTCGCTGCAGCACCCTCGCCCAGCGCTCCGCGGGGCCTGGGCTCCTTGACGCAAGGGCCGCCTCCCACGCCCAGACCGCCTCCGCCGCTCCGCCGAGGCAGCGGCCCTCAGGGGCCCGGAGGCAGCTGCTCGCTGCGACGCTCCGTCCCGCTGCTGGCTGACCCAGGCACTAGTCGAGTAGGGGATCGACCACAGATTCGAGTTACCCCAAAATTGATGTGCCATAGAACCTGCGGAAAATGCGCAGGATACTCCATAGATCTAAGGAGCATCCTACGCATTTGTCGGAGATTCGGCGGAGACAACTTCGGCGTAAAGCAATTATGTAGTCGATACGTACCCTATTCGAACCAGCCGCCTGGGCTTAGAAGGCAACCACTGGGAGGTCTTCGTCGAAAGATTAAAAAAAGAATTCAGCGTCATGTGGGGGCTGATACGTCGGGCTAGGCCGCGGACTAAGCGGAATTGGGCCAGATTAAACTAGATTGGGCCAGATTAAGCTGAACTAAGCTGGATTTCGGACCAGGGCAAAGTCAGAATTTAACCTCCCAGGAGCTGAATTCGGACTGGGCTGTCCCAGGGCGAGAAGGTCCGAGCCTCGGGGCGGCACTGTCACGTCCAGGCGAGGGATCGCGTGGTACAACGGGGGCTGCTGCCCCGCGACGACTCTGGCCAGTCGCCTTCGGTGCCGCTGACGCAAGGAGCTGAAGCGTCCCCTCTGACAAACGGCTGGCAAAGGGTGCGGGGACCAAGGCACACCTGCCCCTCCTCCTCCTCCTCATCCTCCTCCTCCTCCTCCTCCTCCTCCTTCTCCTCCTCCTCCTCCCCGCCTCCTCCTCCTCCTCCTCCTCCTCCTCCTCCTCCTCCTCCTCCTACCTCCTCCTCCTCCTCCTCCTCCTCCTCCTCCTCCTCCTCCTCCTCCTCCTCCTCCTCCTCCTCCTCCGCCTCCGCCTCCGCCTCCGCCTCCGCCTCCGCCTCCGCACACCCGCCCCATGCGCCCGGCACACGCGTCAAAGCACGCAGGTGCCGTCGGAAGGCCGCCGCCGAGCGAGCGGGCTGCTCGGCTTGTGGGGGCATGCGAGTGGCGCGTGGTGCTGCATCCCTGGCGCCCATGAGTCGAGCTTCGAGGGCCCGGCGCCACCGAAGATACCTCGGAGCGGCATTCGCCGAGCCCGCTCGCAGACGCCGGGCTGCATGTGGCACCAGGCCCTCGAACGACGTCCCCACCTGGGGCCGAGGGTGGCCCAACCTCCCACAGCCGCCAATGGCACACCGTCCGCAGGTCGTGGCCCATGGAGTCGAGCTGCCGCGGGAGATGGCACACCAGAGGACGGCCCTCCAGACAGTCGTGGCCTCAGGCCTCGGGGTGTCACCGCGCGAGCTGCCAGGCAGCCCAGGAGAGCGGCTCCCTCATGACCCTCCATGATGAGAGTACGGAGGGCCCGCTCGGCATCGGGAGCCCCGTCGCCTGAACCACGACGCCGTTCGCAACCACCTCGCGGCGAGGAGCGCCAAGGGGAGGAGCGAGCGGGGCCGCCTCCTCCACGTGGCCTCTAGCGCTGGCGCGACGTGCGGCTCCGGACCGCGCCCTGGAGGGGGCTCTCCGCTGATCCGCGGTGCCAGCGCTGCCCGGTGTCCCGGCCGAGCTCGGAGAGAAGCGCGCCCGAGCAGCAGCCGAGCAAGATGAGGTTGGAGGCGGAGCCACGGAAGGGTCCCCATGATATGAAGCCAATGTCGTGGCACACGGCAGCGAGCTCGAGCGCAACGATCCGCCACCAGCACCCGCCAGTGCGCGCGCGCTGACCCCATTCGCACCTTGAGCCCGTTTAGCGGCGCTCGCTCCGTCGCCGTCGTCCTGCATCCGGGGGGGGGGAAGAGACAGAAGGCAGCACTGCGACGGCCCATGGCAATAACACGCGAAAGATCGAGCCGAACGACGCCCAGCCGCAGAAGGGAGGGGCGTCGGCGCCGCCTCCTCCGCGGAGTAGTCCGTCCACGTGCCCGACAGCATGATCTGGAACTTACCCACCTGCGGGAGGAGGAGGAGGACAACGACGAGGAGGATGAGGATTGTGGAGGACGATCGATGGAGAGGAAGCAGGTTGCCAAATAATTTCCAAATGTATATCATCTGTGTTGCACATGTTTTGAACATGTGAAAGCATGTTTAAAGCATGGTTATAGCATGTTCCGCCATGTTAAACACATGTTAAACTCAATGATAGGACTGTTAGGGTGTCCATTGTCGTGGAATCCACAAGATGAGGACGAGGAGGGCGGTGGGGGGAGGAGGAGGAGGAGGAGGAGGAGGAGGAGGAGGAGGAGGAGGAGGAGGAGGAGGAGGAGGAGGGCTCGGGGGCTCGAGGGCTCGAGGGCTCGAGGGCTCGAGGGCGATGCGCACAAGTCTGGTGACTAGTGGGCAGGCCAAAAGGACAGCAGGAATGTCCGAGCTGGCGCGAGCCAGGCAGCGCACCTCGCCAAGCACTGGGACGGGCGGAGGTTCGGAGGGGGCCAACCCACTTTTGTCAGGCACCCGAGCGGCTTTGCATAGGCGGCACTCGGGATACCCCACGACATGGCCCCCTCCCCACGCAGAAAGCAAGACGAGCTACTCTGCGAGAGCTGGTCAGCAACCAAAGGTCGCCCGAGCTCCACGACGCGCGCTCCCGTGGGTGAGCCAGCGGGAGGTACTCAGTCTGATCCTTTCCGACTCCACCCCCCGTCCGACCCAGCCTCCACCCCATCATTGGCCGCCTCCTCCAGGCGAAGGGCAGCCGCGGTACGAGCGCAGACAGCAGGGCTAGTCGGCGCAGCTACACGCAAGTTAACAGCACCATCGGCGGAGACTGGGAGCTGGGGGCCCCTGAGGGGTTCCACGGGTGCCCCTGTCCTGGGATTCAGGCCTCGCGAAGCGTACTTATCTGCAGGGCCTGGCTCGAACGGGTGCTGGGAACGACACTGCGCCCGTTGCATCGAAGGCTGAGTCCTGCCCCGCGCACGTCGGGCAAAATAAGATGAGCACTGCACAACGAACAAAGGACCACTCGACCTTCGGGTTCGATCGCATGGCCTAGCTCGCGCCAGCACTCGAAAGCAGCATCTTGAGGCGGTGCAACCTCGGGAACAGGCCCCAAGACCTCACACGCCAACTCCATCGCTTCTTGCACGGCCACGGATATGCAGAGCAGCCCCCATCGGGGTCGCTGCAGCACGCGGCCCAAGCATCGCGGCGCGGGGCGGGGCAGCCGCGCCGCGCCCTGCCTGGCGCGGAATACTCTGGAGCACTCTGGGGCATTCCGTCTGGGCCCCTCCCGCAGGCGGCGCCTGCAGAGATGGGCTTGCAAAAAAAACCCGAAGGATTGCAAAAAAAAACCAGGATTGCAAAAAAAAACCAGGATTGCAAAAAAAAAAAAAAAAAAACCCAGGATTGCAAAAAAACCCTTGCGGGTTTTTGCAAAAAAAACCTTTGCGGGTTTTTTTTGCAATCCTTTGCGGGTTTTTTTGCAGGCCAAGGTTGCGCCTAGAAACGACCGACCCCCCGCAAGACCCGATGCGAACGCAGCGCAGAAACCTCTTCCCGCAGGGCTGCTGCGGCACGTGGGGCCGAGCGCCGCGCGCGCGCTCCGCGGGGCGGCGCGGCCCAGCGCGGGAGCCCTGCGGAGAACCCTGGGGCACACCGCCAGGCCACACTGCGACGCGAGCGGCGCTTGCGAGGAGTGAAGGGGCCCCAGGACACACAGATAAATACACACAAATAGAACGGCTCCCCATCTTTTCCCATATGTTGTGGGTTTTTGTCTTCCCCCCCACTTCCCATATTTTCCCATATTTTCCTGGGAGTGGAGGATGAACTGTGTCTGCGTTTTGTTCCCTCCTGAAGGAGGCCAGGGCCCACACTGAGCCCTGAGACCACCGAGCAGCTCGCAAATGCAAGGCTTCCTCGATGCCTGCCGCGAGCACCGCGAAGCAGAACCCCGCAGGGGGCGCGCGCGGCACGCCCCGCGCGGCGCCGCGCAGAGCCTCAAGGAAGCAAGGCGGAGCCACCGCGGACGGGCGGCCAGGCGGGAACTCTGGGAGCGCTCCAGCCCCGGGAGCAACGGGGCGTCACGGTACTCCAGATTTCGTAATAAAGGGAGGGGGGTCTCATTTCGGGGGGGGGGGTCTCTTCCAGGCTATCTTGGAGGGCCTGGGGGGGTCTGGGGACGATGTTTTGGAGGGTTCTCCCGGGGGGGGGGTCTAAAACTTCTCGTCTGGGAGGGTTGAGACCCCCTCCCTTTTATTACGAAATCTGGAGTAGCAAGTGCGCATGGACGACGGCGACGACAACGGGCGGCGCAAAGAGACACGGCCCGAAGGCTCGCGTGCTCCCGGGGGGGGGGGGCCCGGCACAGATGTGCAGAGCAGCCCCCTATCGGGGTCGCTGCAGCACGCGGCCCAACCGTCACGCGACACGCCCCGCAAGGCAGCCCCCGACGGGGCAGCCGCGCCGCGCCCGGCCTGGCGCGGAGCACTCTGGAATACTCCGGGGCACTCCGCGCGGCCCCCCCCCGCAGGCGGCACTCTGCAGAGAGGGCGACGCCAAGGTCGTGCCTGGAAACAGCCGACCCCCCGCAAGACCCGATGCGAACGCAGCGCAGAGACCTCCACCCGCAGGGCTGCTGCGGCGCGTGGACCGAACACCGCGCGCTCGCTCCGCGGGGCAGCCCCCCGGGGGATGTCGCGGCGCGCGCGGCCCAGCGCAGAGTCCCGCGGTGCACTCTGGGGCGCCCCGCCTGGCCACGGTGCGACGCAAGCGGCGGCTCGGGAGGAGTCCGGGGCCAGGATTGCGCCTGGAGACCGCGGACACTTCGCAAATGCAAGGCTTCCACGATACACACCTGCCACGAGCACCACGAAACACGCACCGTAGGAACGCGCCGCAGCCCACGCAGGCCAGGAAAGCGCGCCAGGCGCAACGTACCTGACGGCATCGCAAGGCGCCGCGCTGCAAAAAGAGCACGAGGGGGACAAGAAAGCGCACGAGGAGAACGCGAGGGGGCAGCAGAGGGCGCGAAGGGAACGCGAGGGGACAGCAGGAGGCGCGACGGGGACACAAGGGGACAGCAGGGGACTCGAGGGGACAGCAGGGGACACGAGGGGGACACCAGGGGAACACGAAGGGAGCGCGAAGGGACAGCCGGGGACGCGAAGGGACAGCCGGGGGCGAGAGGGGGACAGGAGGGGACACCAGGGGACACGAGACGGACACGAGGGGACAGGAAGGGACACGAGGGGGACGCGAGGGGACAGCAGGGGGCACGAGTGTCACGAGTGGGCATCAGGGGACGCGAGGGGGCAGCAGGGGGGCGCAACGGGACAGCAGGGGACGCGAGGGGGACACGAGGGGACAGCAGGGGACGCGTGGGGGACACGAGGGGACAGCAGGGGACACGACGCCACCAAAGACACCCCGCTGGATGAGCAGCGACGAAAGCGCCGCGAAAGCGCTACTGGAATGAATTTCGACAAGGACCTGGCATGGGCGACGAGGACATCCCAAAGAAACCGCGACAAGCAGCCATGCAGGCGCCGAATGAGCAGCCACGAAGGTGCCAGATGAGCAGCCCTGAACGCGCTGGATGAGCAGCCATGAGGGCGCCAGATGAGCAGTCGCGAAAGCGCTACAGAAATTGATGTCGAAGAGGAACCAGCATGGGCGACGAAGACGCACCAAAGAAACCGCGACAATCGGCCAAGAAGGCGCTGGATGAGCAGCCACGAAAGCGCCAGATGAGAAGCCGCGAAGGCGCTGCTGAAATTGACCCGGCAAGGGCGCCGAGGACAGACCAAAGAAACCGCGACAAGCAGCCATGAAGGCGTTGGATGAGCAGCCACGAAAGTGCTAGATGAGCAGCCAAGAAGGCGCTGGATGAGCAGCCGCGGGGGCGCTAGATGAGCAGCTGCGAAGGCGCAATTGAAATTTATTTCGAAGAGGAACCCGCATGGGCGACTACGACACACAACAGAAACCGCGACAAGCAGCCATGAGGGTGCTAGATGAGCAGCCACGAAGGAACCGGTGGGCGTTCTCTAAAGATGACCCGGCAACGGCGACGAGAAAAAAGGGCACAGCAGGGGGCACGAGGAGGACACGAGAGAACAGCACATAGGGGACGCGAGCGGGACACGAGGGGGACACGAGGGGAACAGCAGGGGACACGAGGGGGACACGAGGGGAACAGCAGGGGACACGAGGGGAACACGAGGGGACAGGAGGGGACACGAAGGGGGCACGAGGGGACAGCAGGGGACACGAGAGGGACACGAGAGGGACACGAGTGGGCATCAGGGGACACGAGGGGTGCAGCAGGGGACACGACAGTGGAGGACACGAGGGGACAGCAGGGTCCTTCTGGGGGCCTCCCAGCGGGGAGCCCCCAAAACTCAGAAACCCAAGAAAGCCTGGGCCTAAGAGCTCGATCCGGAAACCATTGGGGGGTCACATGCGAACCCTACCCCTACCCCCCACGATTTCTGAGGGGGAGAGTGGGGTTCACTTCGTTCGGGAGCTCCCAAGCGAAGTGAACCCCACCCTCCCCCTCAGAAATCGTGGGGGGTAGGGGTAGGGTTCGCATGTGGCCCCCAAACCATGAGTCCACAAGCATCGGCATGTCTTGGGGGAGCATGCTCTGATCCCGCGGGCTTCCGCAGGCCTTCCGCTGGTGGAGCTGCGCCCGTTTCGCTTCCGCCGCCCCTCGCTGGCCCTGCGCCGAAGGACAAATGAAACTGCTCGGTCCGTCGGAGCGAATTGCTGCCTTCCGCCCCTCTTCCCTCACTTTGCCTTCCGTTTCCCTCCTGTTCCTTCCGTACACCTCCTATGTCCTTCCGCGCCCTTCCCCTTTCCTTCCGTGTCCCTCCCTTTTCCTTTCGTTTCCCTCCATTTTCGTTCCGTTTCCCTCCCTTGTCCTCCCGGTTCCTTCCTTGTTCGTTCCGTGTCCCTCCCTTTTCCCTTTCGTTGCCCTACCTTCAAGGTTCCGTTGCCCTTCCTCTTCCTCCCGTTTCCTTCCCTTTTCGTTTCGTGCCACTCCCTTTGCCCTTCCGTTGTCCTACATGTTCCTTCCGCTGCCCTCCCTCTTCCTCGCATTCCCGCACATGTATGAATGTTTCTCTCCCTTTTCATTCCGTGTCGTTTCCCCTCTCATTGCCTTCCATTGCCCTCCATGTTCCTTCCGTGTCATGTTCCCTCCCGTTGACTTGTGTTTCCTTGCCGCTTCCTTATGTGTCCTTGTCCCTCTTGTTTCCGTCTGTGCGACTCCCTTTTCCTTCCGTGTCTTTTTTCCCTCTCTTTTCCTTCCGTGTCCTTTTCCATATGTTCCTTCCGCTTCCCTCCCTCTTATTGAAGAATCCGTGTTCTGTTCGTTTCCTTCCCTTTCCTTCCCTTTTCCTTCCGTTTCTTTCCCTTTTCCTTCCGATTCCTGTTCATTTTCGTTTTCTTCCGTTTCCCTTCGTTTCCCCTCTCGTTTACTTCCGTTTTCCCTTCCGTTTCCCTCCCCTTTCCTTCCAATGTCATTCCTTTTCCGTATCGTTTCCTTCCGTTTCCCTCCCGTTCACCTCTCGTTTCCTTCCGTTTCCCTCCCCTTTACCTCTTGGTTCCTTCTGTCCCTCCCGGTGTCGTCTGTTTTCCTTCCTTTTCCGTCTCGTTTCCGTCCGTTTCCTTCCGCGTCTCTCTCGTTTCATTATGTTTCCATCTCTTTCATTCCGCTCCCCTCCCTTATTCCCTCTCGTGTTCCTCCCGTTTCCATCTCGTTTCCCTTCCGTTTCCCTCTCGCTTCCTTCCGCTCCCCTACCTTTTCCCTCTCGTTTTCCTCCCGTTTCCCTCTCGTCTCCTTCCGTTCCACTACCTTTTTCCTCTCGTGTTCCTCCTGTTTCCTCCCGTTTCCCTCCCCGTTCCTTTCGTGTCCTTTTCCGTCTCGTTTCCTTCCATTTCCCTTCCTTTTCGTTAGCTTCCTTTTCCCCGCCACGTGAGGAGCAACGGCCTAAGGAATGACTTAACTCCGAAGTTGAGTGATTCTGCGAGCGGAAAGAAGCACAAGCCGTAGACTCATTTAACTCTGGAGGTAAGTCGTTTCGAAGTTGGTAGCAGTGGAAGACCTAGAAACGATTTCACTCCAGGGTTAAGCGATACTTGCCTTGCTGGTTTGAACGATTTTCGGAGGAGCCGGAGGAGGAGGAGGAGGAACAGTGCAAATCCAAGAAGCATCCACGATATTGCAAACCTCCCAAGCTCTCTATCCATAAGTCCCAACAAGAACTTATTTGCATTGCGAGAAGCGCCCCATTGAAAGTCAACCGTCTGAGAATCCTAGATCGGGCCAAAACACCATGCCTAGGATTTCAACGCCGAGAATGAACTCGATGGCTGCGTCCTCACAATCATACACCGCACCTGAACATCATTTCTGGAACTTCAACACCGCTGATCAAGTTGAACCCTGATAGTGTCAAATCGTGCCAAAACAACATGTCTGAAATATTGCTGCGAATGTTGCGAAGAAATGAACGCGGCCCAAAAACGAGGGCCACCCTTTGAAAAGAACGGCCCGCCATCATTGAAACTCCCGTTGACGCGTAGGACGAATGTGCGCGGCGCTCAGGTGAGAGCAACATGTTGACCACACGCCCTCCATCATTAAAGTGACTGCGAACTCTTGGGACGACTGCGCTCCACGCAAAGGCGTAAGCCACGCTTTGAAAACCATCCGCCCTCCATCCTTGAAGCTGCTGCAAATATCATGCTTAAGGATCGTAAATGGCGAGGAAGTCTCAGCGGGAGGGCCGGTCCGCCCAACCGGCACGTCTGAGGGTGCGACAAGGAGGGGCTACTTGCACGGGGGAGGGATGGAAGAGGAGGGGGAGGAGGAGGAGGAGGAGGAGGAGGAGGAGGAGGAGGAGGAGGAGGAGGAGGAGGAGGAGGAGAGGTAGGAATGAAATGGGGCGCGGCGGAGGTTGGAAAGAGAAACTTGTCGCAGGGCCACCTTGCCCTTGTTGGCAGAGCCCTTGCCCTTGCCTTTGCCCTTGCCCTTGCCCTTGCCCGTGGCCGCAGGGGCTGGTGCCGCTCGTAGCCGCTTTTCTGTCGAGCGACACCTCACTTGCCCTGGGATAGGAGGAAGGAGGGAAGGAGGGACGGGGCAGGAGGGAGGGAAGCAGGGGCAGGAGGGCTAGAAGAGAGCAACCAGGACAGAAGGGGCTGCGGGAAAGCAACGCGACAGCTCAAGCATAAACATAATGTTTCGGCTGCTATTCCCCTCCGCCGCCGCCGCTGCCGCCATCTCCTGTTCCTCCTCCTCCTCCTTTTCCTCCTCCTCCTCCTCCGCCTCCTCCTCCTCCTCGTCCTCGTCCTACTCCTCTTCCTACTCTTGTTCCTCGTACTCCTCCTCCTCGTCATTTCCTTCCTCCTCCTCCTCCTCCTTTTCGTTTCCTCCTCCTCCTCTTCATCCTCCTGCTCCTCCTGCCCCTCCTGCTCCTGCTCCTCCTCCTCCTCCCCTACCCGTTTTCCTTCCGTCCCACCCCATTCTGTTCCGGCAAGCTTGCGTCACCCTGCTGCCTTCATCCAACCCGCTCTCGTCTTTTGCTAGTTCGTTCGTTTCTCCGTGTCCCTATCCACGAAGCACGTGGACATCCCCAGGGCAGTGGCAGCTGCAAGCTGCAGAGGGGAGAATATGCCTCCCAACCTCCCTCTTTCTTCCCTTGCACCTCCTATTTTCTCCATCCACTCCCTTCGCTAATATCATCATCCTCAACCTGCTCCTCCTCTTCCTCCTCCTCCTCTTCCCCCTCCTCATCCTCCTCCTCTTCTGCCTTCTCATCATCATCGTCGTCGTCATCACCACCACCACCATAATCCACATCGTTACATACCAGCATCATACCAACAGCATAACCATGACCATAATCATCATCGTCGCCGTCATCCCAGTCATCGTCGATCGATCATCAGCATGGACGTCGACGCCATCATGCTCATCACCACCGCATCCCGACACATCATCAATACCATCACCATCACCGTCCTAGACCCCCCGTACAACCCTCATCGTCAACATTATCATCATCATCCGCAACAGCATCACCATCAACATCCCCACCATCGCAACCACCCGCATCACCATCATCCGCAATCACAACCACCGTCATCATGACAGGCCAGTGTGATCAGCATACTCATCACACTCGTCACCGCCAGCACCACCTTCAGCATCATCATCAGCAGCAGCATAGGCATTGTCATAATAAACAACTGTTGCCGCTTCCATCATCCCCAACAACAACAACCACACCGAACACCACAACAGCAGAAGCAACAGCAGTCACAACAACAACAGCAACAGCAGCAACAACAACAACAATACATGAGGGTCCCCGAAATCACAGATGCGAAATTAAAATGTGGCGGGGCCCCCGTGCACGGAAGCACCACGGCCAGCAGGCGGTGATGCCACACTGGTCATGGCAGGCGGCGCGTTACAGCCACTTTGTGCTCCGGCGCGCCTGCCCGACACTGAAGCAACTAGCAGTCAGGCGGGCCCCTCACGAACTTCCTATGCTCTGAAAATTCCGACCAGACTGAAAATCTTCACCCGCGCGCCGTTAAGACAGATTGTCCCGACGCTAGCCCAAAATCGGGGTCGCGACCCAGGGGCGCGCCGCTACGACATGGCATGCCTATTCTGGTCCGCGGGCGAGAAGGAGGAGGAGGAGGAGGAGGAGGAGGAGGAGGAGGAGGAGGAGGAGGAGGAGGAGGAGGAGGAGGAGGGGGAGGAGGGCTCGACAAAATCAGGGTTGCTACAATTCGGCCGCTTTTCCCAAGGCGGGCCAGTTACGACAGGATTCGCCGATTCTGCTGCAGCGGAGGAGGAAGAGGAGTGGAACGCAACTACCACGCACACTTTTTTTTTTTCGCCAGCCCAGCTGCCCTCTTTCAATAAATCTAATATCCTCTGGGCGTCGCGGGTCCAAGCCGACTTGGGAGGGGCGCCGTAGCGGCGCTGGCCTCCGATCGCCATCGTCGCCTCCATCGCCGCCTCCTCGAGGGTCAGGGCGCCATCGCCTACGGGCCGCCACACTGCGACCGCGAACTCGGGCTTTACGATATTCGGGTTGTGCGTCTTGCTCACCCAGCAGTGCTTCACCGTGTCCGCCAGCAGTTCCAGGGCCGTGGCCTTGCCGATGACCTCGCTCCAGTACGCCTCCAAGGTGTTCTTCACTGTTCCCTCCTCCTGCTGGCATTGCCCCGAGCTTTTGGTCACGTCCGATCTGTTTCACCTGCTCCGCGTAGGCCACCGTGGCTGGCTTGATGGACTGGGCGGCGGGGTTGGCCCACTCGATGAGGAACGGAAGGTGGCTCCGACAAGGTCACCGGTCACATTGTCGTGAGAAGGCGCGAGGGTGGTGATAATCGTGGGCACATTCTTCAAGCTGCCCTCGATGCCCGCGATGGTGAGGGCTGCGCGCGCCTGCTCGCGGTCGTCGTCGGTCTTCCTCTGCTTGTTGTTGGCCGCCCCGGCCGCGTCGGACCTCGGCCGCTTGTTGGCGCCGACAGTGGTCGTCATCCACGCTGGCAACCCCATCGGCATACCAATCGACGGCCTGTGGGCCTGGGTCCACGTGACTGCGGATATGGTTCGGTTGATGCTCCCAAACTTGAACCTCAGGTCCGCAGAAAGGGCAACGTTGAAGATCAGGAGGGGGCGAATAAGCAGAGGACACGTGGGAGAGCAACCAGCAAAGCAAACGCCGTTACGACAAGCCCGATCCAGATGGGCTGCTGCGAATAATCGCGTTGGGAGAAGCGAGACAGGCAGCAACAACACTGGTTGGCAATCGTGGCAGCACAAGCAATCGCTCGAGTCGACTGTGCAAAACGAACGTGCGTCATGACCCCCTGGTGCGTGAGGAAACACTGCCCGCACGCCTCCGAACCAGCATACTGCGGGGTGCATTCCCGGACAAGCTCGCGAAGGTCGGGCCCACGCTGGGGGGCAGGACAGTGCAGACCAGGAGGCGCCCAAGCTGCGCCGTGGGAACAAGCCCGCAAGTATGTCACGTCGAACTCGATGAAAGTCGGGTACGCGCAAATATGGATTAGCGATCCATGGATTTGGCGCGCAGTCGCCAAATCCATGGATCCGGGAGGTGCCCTCCCAAAAATGCGGCCAGTGTCGCCTCCTTCGGCGGCAGAAATCCGCGATTTCCAATGGAAACGGGCCCCGTCGCTGATCCACGCCCCCTTGATCCATGTTGGCGATCGCCTGAGAAAGGCTCCTGGAAATCATCTGTCGTAAACACCAGAAGGATATGATTGTCCAGGTCTTCCCACCACGACTGCGCCATCTCCGTTGCTCCGAGTACTTCCAAAACACTTTGGAGTTGTAGCAGGAAGGAAGCTGCGTCTGCCCGGACAGCCTGGCCTTCATGGTCCAAAGGGGAACGCTCGTTGCCTTCGCACTTTCCGAGCACGGCCGCAAACACTTAAGAGTAATCCGTGGGTTACCTCGCCCAACTCTGATGCCACATCAGGCGCCAGACTCGAAGCTCCTCCGTAGTGGGGGCGATGCGCCAGCGCTGCCACACGCTGGCATTCGAAAGAGATCGGTGATGCCCAACAGTATCAGAAGGTCGCTCGCAAGCTCGCCCACGCATCAAGCACGAAGATAACCAACGAGCATCGCATCCAGCTTCGCATGTGCAGCTGCGCTCAGGACGTAGACGACAATCCCCGAGATGGTCGCCTTGTAGACGAAAGCCAAGAAGCATGTACGACGTGTAGAGAAAGGCATACCCGCACACCACGTGTTACCTACGATGCACCAGCCACGACGTCCTGCTGCAAGAGACTCGCGGAGCTGAACAGAGAACGATCGCAACGTGTGGGGTTAATCAGCATCAACAATAACACCAACAACAACAGCAGCAACAACAGCAGCAACAACAACAATACCAGCAGCAGCAACAACAGCAACAACAACCACAACAACAACAACAACACCAACAACAACAACAACAACAACAACAACAACAACAACAACAACAACAACAACAACAACAACAACAACAACAACAACAACAACAACAACAACAATCATAGTAAGACTGATCGCTCTTAGCTGCTCGCATCCCATTCCACACGTAAATCCCAAACTCTCGATACCCGCTCTCTTCGTCTTCAATCGTACCCCCTTGGGGGTATATCTGTCTTACCTGCAACGTGTATTTCGTGCAGCCCCTAAGGCAGGGGAAGAGAGGACGGATGGAAGGAAGGGACAAGGGGCAGGCGGGTCGCTGAAGGGTGCGACCTGCATGAATCGCGAGGAAGCAGCGCGATGTCCCAAGTAAATCGTGAGGAAATCCACAGCGAGAGCGTGATTCCTGAGTGCCGAAGGCGCGGCGCCGGAGTAATTTGTAAGGAAGTCCTTCGCGAGAGTCCGATTCCTGTGTAACTTGTGAGGAAGTCCCGGTGCAAGGAGCGAGGAGGAGGAGGAGGAGGAGGAGGAGGAGGAGGAGGAGGGGGGGAGAAAAAGGAGAAGTAGGAATACAGGTAGCGGAAGAAAAGGAACGGGAAAAAGAGGAGGAAAGTGCCGTGTAGCCGATCCCAGTCGCAGGTGTAGGGAGGCGGCTGCGGATGCGCTCCGCCGTGCTGAGCTTCATGTCGCTGGTCATGCTGTTGAGGCCTGGCGTTGCGCCGCCTCCCGTGCAGCGTGACATCTGGGCAGCGGCGCTGGTGAAGCTGGGGCGGGGTGCGACTGCGGAGCTGCTGGTTTCTGTGTTGCTCAGCGTCGTGTTGCTGGTCGTGGGCGTACTGTGTGAAGGTGTGGTGTTAATTCCATAGCTTGTCTCACTCGTGGATCCGGGGCTGATGCTGCTGCACCCCGTCGTGCTCCCCGACGTCGTCGTGTTCGTTTTGGTCGTGCTGCTCAGCGCTGCACTGCTGGTCCTGGATGCAGTAGGGGAAGAAGGCGCAGTGCTGCTCCCGGTCGCGCCGCTTCCCAGGCTGTGCCTTGCCCCACTCGCGGGGCTGCGAAGTCCTTGCGGGAAGGACCCTGGAGGAAGCCAGGAAACACCGAGGCCCGCCCGCCCTTCGGGGATGGACAGAACCCCCTTTAGTAAAACGTGGTTTAGTGAAAACGACCTCGGGCCCAAACCTGGCGGGCGCAAGACTGGAAAATGACGGCCGCGGTGCCCTCTCGAGAACCGAAAACGGAAAATTCACTAATCGACGTGTCAGGGTAAGAGGTCTGTCCACCCCCGAGCCCTCCCGAGACCGTGAAGTCCAGCGGAGGGGGCCAGAGGGAACTGGCGAACACGAGCCCCCGTGAAAGGCCCTGAAGGACACCCCGCGACGGTGACCCCCAACGAGGATCCCTGAGGTCCCTGGAGGTCCTCGGAGAAGCAGTGGCCCAAGGGGGAGGGGAGGCCGCGGACCATCGGCCTGGCCAGCGGCAGCGCTGATCGGCGGGGCGGCCGCGGACCGTCGACCCGACCCCAAGAGGGACGGACAGGGGACCGACAAAGACGACGACGACGACGACGACGGCGACGACGACGGCGACGACGAGCGAAAGCGAGAGCGAGAGAGAACGACAGCAGGGCCACGAAGGGCAAGAAGTAGGCCACGAAGGGCGACAGCGGGGACACGAAGGGAATGCGTATGGGGCCACGAAGAGCGCGAACGAGCGGGGGCCACGAAGTGCAGATAATGCGGGGCCACAGAAGGCAACTATGGGGCCACTGAGGGTAGCAACTGGGCCACGTAGGACAGTGAGGGGGACACAAATGGCGACAGCGGGGCCACGAAGGGCATGCACATGGGGCCACAACGGGCGCGACTCCTGGGTGCCTGGGTGTCGGGAGCGCGGCGCTTGGGCAAATTGCAGGAAATTCCAACGCAAGGCTATTCTTCAGTAAGTTGCAAGCATCGGAGACCCAGGAAAGAGCGACCACAGCAGGGGCAGGAGCGAGAGATCGGGAAAGATGGTGGGAGCCTGGAGGGGATCGGGATGCGGAGACGAGAAGGAGCGGCTTCGACACAGGGTGCGAAGAAGAAGAAGAAGAAGATGGGAGCAGAGGGGGAAAGGAGAGTGCATAAGATGAGGGGAAGGAGGAGGGGGATGCCGAGGGGGGGGGCACTGAGGTTGATAGGGGAAATCAGCGTGCTCAGGAAAGGCAGGAGGAGGAGGGGAAGAAGGAGAGAAAAGGGGACAATGCGAAATGTACTGTGGAAAAGGAGGAGGGGATGGAGGAGGTGGAGACGGATGGAGGGAGAGGAGGGAGATGCCAAAGACATGAATGAAGATGATAGTAGTAGCGATGAGGACGATGGTGATGACGATGACAGAGACAATGACGATGACGATGACGCTGCCGATGATGCCGATGAAGATGCTGATGAGGATACTGATGAAGATGAAGATGAAGATGAAGGTGGTGCTACTGGTGTCGTGTGTGGTGCTGGTGAGGGTGATTGTGCTAGTGGTGCTGGTAGTGATAATAATGGAGATGATGCTTCTTGTGGTAATATTGGTGGTGTCGTTGGTGGCACGATGGTAATGAGAATGACAGTGGTGATGGTGGTGATGATGACGATGGTGGTAATGGTGTTGGCGGTGGTGATGAGTGTGATGGTGGTGATGAGTGTGGCGATAATGTCGATAGTGGTGATGCTGATGATTAGTATAACTGATATGGTGATGATGACAATGATGGTGATGGTGATGGTAATGGTGATGGTGATGATGATGATGATGGTGGTGGTGATGGTGATGGTGACGATGATGATGAGGGTGATGGTCATGGTGACGATGATGATGATGATGATGATGATGATGCTGGTAATGTTGATGTTGATGATGATGATGATGATGATGGTGATGATGATGATGATGGTGGTGGATGATGATGATGATGAAGATGAAGATGAAGATGAAGATGAAGATGAAGATGAAGATGATGATGATGATGATGATGATGATGATGATGATGGTGATGATGATGATGATGATGATGATGATGATGATGATGCTGATGCTGATGCTGATGATGCTGATGATGATGATGATGATGAAGGTGGTGGTTATGGTGATGATGGTGAGGGTGATGGTGATGATGGTGATAGTGATGATGACGGGGATGATGTTGGGGGGCGGGGGAATGCGGAAGAGGGTAAGAAGGGTGGAAACGGAGGAGGAGGAGGAGGAGGAGGACGAGGAGGAGAAGGAGGAGGAGGATGAGGAGGAGGAGGAGGGGAAAAGAGGAGGACTAGGAGTAGGAGGGGAAAGGAGGAGGAGGAGGGGAAAAGAGGAGGAGGACTAGGAGTAGGAGGGGAAAGGAGGAGGAGGAACCTTTTGGAACATGTTGGCCAAGCCCGAAGGGCCGAGCTGCACCCAATGACGCAGGACCACCTGAGGCCAGTCACCGAAGCCCCTGGCTTGGCATGCACCTGCGCCGATACAATTTTCACTCGCCCACCCGACGGGCATCCCCAGTCCTCACGCTCTCTCTCTCTCTCTCTCCGGCCGTGCGCGCAACGGCGGCCCCGTCGGGCATGAAGGCAGGCAAGCGGTTGGCCTCATCGCTCAGCCGCTGCTCACGGGCGCGGAGGACCGCCCTTGGGACGCCCTCGCGCCGAGGGTACAAACCCTCGCGAGTTCGCGACGAATCCTCTGCCCCCTGCCTCACTTTGCCTGGGCACCTCTGCAACATGTGCCGAGGGTCCTCTGTGGCATATCTTCCACAGCGGTGGCAGAAAGTCATGCCATACTCGGGCCAGCAGGCCAACACTCGCGTCTCTTGCAGCTGGGACTCTCCGCTTTGCTCCGCGGCCACAGGCACAGGACCAGAGCCGCCTCCACGGGCCGCCGCTGCCAGGCTGCTGGCATCAGGCGGGGCCATCCAGTGGGGGCCCGACCACAACAAACCCTCCACAAGAAACCCAACCCTCAGACACAAGCACGTCCATGGAATGTTGGTGT
>CAUYUJ010018351.1:111229-120839 GCA_963575745.1 Prorocentrum cordatum | reverse complement strand
AGGAACGCTAAGTAAGGAATGAGGCCCTGTTTTTTTCCCATCAGTGAAAGTTCGATTCCCCATCGAAGACCTAAGGAAAACCTAGGGCAAGCTGTGAGGCAATCAAGGAACACGGAGCCCCTCCCCAACGAAAAGGGTTCCTTCTTCAGGGCCCCGACTGCCCCAGCGGTACCCCAGGGTTCCTCCTTCCTTCTTCAGGGCCCCAACGAAAAGGGTTCCTTCTTCAGGGTTCCTTTTCGATCTGCCCCTCCCGAGCGGTGCCAGGCGCCCAGGCCGAGCTCGCCGGCCGCGGCGCGCTCGGGGTCCTCGGCGGCGGCGAGGGCCAGCTGCGGCCAGGCCGCCGCGGCCTCCCGCTCCTGGTGGGCCGGTGTTCCAAGGAGGAGGAGGAGGAGGAGGAGGAGGGGGGGGAGGAGGGATGGAGGAGGAGGAGGAGGAGGAGGAGAGGGAGGAGAGAGGAGGAGGAGGAGGAGGAGGAGGAGGGGTAAGGAGAGGAGGAGGGAGGAGGAGGAGAGGAGGAGGAGGAGGAGGGGGGAGGAGGGGAAGGAGAGGGGAGGGAGGGGGAGGAGGAGGACGAGGACGAGGAGGACGAGGAGGACGAGGAGGAGGACGAGAAGGAGGAGAAGGAGAGCTGTCTTGTCTCAGGCATTTGCTTGAGGGACGGCTTTCTCTTTGCATCTGACAGTCAGTTTTGTTCCCCGCTCATACGTGCCATGGAGGTTTCTGCTCGACTAGATTGGATGATGAGGCAGTCCGCCGCAGGGAGAGACGTGCACCTCTCTTTGAGCCAGGCTCGGGACGCAGGCAAGGCCAAGACCAAAATGGTTCTCGCCCCTGCCGGCGCGTCGTCGGCATGTCCAGTGCAGGCCGCCGCGCTACGTGCGCTCGTTGAGGCCATCCTCGTGCAGCTCCCGACCTTCACTGCTGTGGATCGGGGCCATCTCCACAACGATGGCACATCAGTCGTTCAAGTATGGCTCCCACCACGTCAAGCGGGTGCCCCTGGTATTCCTGCTCGTGCGGTCCCTCCAGCTCTTGCGCACGGACCTAGCGAAGATGGAGACCCGGTCGCAAGTGGAGCGGGACGTGGTTCCGGCCAAGGCAGCGCGGGGCACACGCCTCGGTATCGGGCCAGTGACACATTGAGTGCTGCTCCTCGCGAGGACGACAAACCGGATTTTTCCCAAGAAGCAGAGCCTGCTGATGTTGCGATCCACCACTCCTGAATTGTCTCGCCATAGTCAAGCTCTGAGCGAACGCGTGACGCCCGTGATGCATGGTACAGGCTCCCACCTTCCTCCGCGCCGTCCGTAGCAGAATTGGAGGGTCAGTTGAAAGTTCTGCGTGATTCCTGCAGTTTTAGCAGCCCTGGCACGTGAACAGTTGAGTCACCAGACTCAACTCCCGCAGCGAGCAATTGGAGTTTCGGCCTTGGGTGGATTCGGCGCCGGACGCGGCTCTTAAAATTGCTGCTGGCCCCGTGCGGCCCCTTGTGGGGCTGGGGTTGTCCTGGACACTATTAGCCCACGCGCCCCCCTTGCGAGCCCTCCGCCCCTCTTCTTCTTTCGTCCTCCTTTGCATTCCCCTCTTGGGGGGGTGCCTGGGCTTTTGGCTGTCCTCTCCGTGCGGCCCGTGGCTCCGGGGACCCTCGTCGCCCCCGTCTCCCTCCCGCCTGCTCTCGACGTCATCTCATTCGGTGCGTCGACCCTCTGTCCTTACCTCGAGAAGGATAAGAAGAGGAGGAGGAGGAGGAGGAGGAGGAGGAGGAGGAGGAGGAGGAGGAGGAGGAGGAGGGGGGGAGAAGGAGGAGGAGGAGGAGGGAGGATGGGGAGGGGGAGGAGGAGGAGGAGGAGGAGGAGGTGGAGGAGGAGGAGGAGGAGGAGGAGGAGGGGGAGGAGGATACGACGCTGGCTGGAGCGGACGCGCAATACACTGTCCGACACAACATAGCGAGGGCGGGTGCGGACGCCTCCCTCATGGAGCTCCGATCGCACCCAAGCCCACCCTGGGGATCTCGGCGAGGACGCGGAGCACAAAATTATTATGGACAGTGACGCGCGGGGAGCACTCTGCAGGCAGGTGCTCCGCTCTCGCGCCCACTAGACCCCTTAAGACAATGGGGTGGGGCTCCCAAGAAGCCTGACCCAGAGAGTCTCAGGGTCCCGAACATGGAGGGGACGAGGGGCAGGGACTCTCCTGGAGCCCGAGCGCCCCTCATCCGCGGGATGGTAGCCCGCCAGAAACTGCCGTCGGTTTCGCTGGGCCCGTTCCGACAGGCGGTGCAAAAGGTCTTGCGACCGGCAATCAAAAAGCAGGTGCCCAGCCGCACCCGTGGTAAACTACCCACAAGAAACACACAGGCACTCCTGGCCCGAAGAAACCCAAAGGCGGTGACCCCGCGCGGCCCGAGCGGGAACGGGGCCCGCTTCAGGGAGGGTATCGGCTGGGACGGAGGGTCAGAGAGGGACGGCCTGTGAACCCTCCGATCCTGAGCACCCATCCTCCTGCGCTTCTCACGCCTAAATGCTGGTCCAAAACGGGCTGGGATGGGAGGCGGCTGCACCTGGGCAGTGGCGTTAGCCTGCACGTCCCCAGCACCATTCCATATGATCGCTATGGGCTCGAAGCTCATCCTCTGTCGAACCTGTCTCGTGGAGTCCTGGGAGGGGCTACGAGGACGAGCGAGAGAGGGCCTCTCGGCGAGAGGAGCAAAGGTAACCTCCCCAACTCGGACCTCCAGCGGCTCAGGCTGACCAATGGGCGGGAACCGCGTCCGAGGGCGCACCGACCGAACGAAGTCAGGAGCAGGAGGGGGAGGCACATCAGCACCGACAAAGCCTGCAGCAGCACGCAGGGTCTGATCCCCATTGCCTGCCTGGCCGCTCGTGGCGTTACCAAGGGGATCGGCATTGGGGGGTCCTGCCTGCTGCTGCCGGCGGCGCGCAGGCGAGCAGGGCAGGCAAGCGGAGCGAGACGACGACGGGCCCCTTCCTGCTTCGAGCCCTTCTTGCAGTAGCTGCAACACCATATACTACGGCCCAAAACCTAGGCAAACACATGTCGAAGGTGGGCCGAAGTTTCCGCGGGTTCGCTCGGCGGCGGCCGGCGACGAAATCGAACGCCACGAGGCCTCGCGCGGGGCCTGGCGTCGACGCGCTGGCCGTCGAAAAACTGGGCCAGCGCCGCGGCGCCCCGCCTGAGGAGCCGCACGTAATTTTTGTGGCCAAGCCTCATGGCCTTGACACGCATCTCAGGGACGGCACGACGATCTCGGCCATTCCTGGCAGCGAGGTCAGCCCACCGATTCTCAACGGCATCGGCGCGCTGCCCTCGCTGGTGGCCTCGGACCAGGGTAACTCTCACATCAGTCCCTAGCTCACCCAGGTCCTGTAGCTTCGCCCATATGCTATCCTACAGTATCCACATTAAAGCGCCTCGGGGCGCAACGCCATCGGGCACCCAGGGCCAGGCCATCAACAAGGCCTTTGGAATCGGTGTGCGCACATATCGGAGGAATGCACGCCTGAAGGACCTACAGGAAGGCGTATAGTTCGGCCCTGGGCGAGGACTGCATAGGGCCTGGGAGCCCCCCTCATGGGCTCACACAACTGACAGAAACCAAATCCTGCTCGCGACGCCTCAGGCCAATTCCACATCCTCTGACAGGCTCCGTCTGTGTAGACATCACATGTGACCCCGCGTAGGCACCCAGATTGCGCGTGCCCCCGCCCAGCGTGGTCACGAAGCGCGAGGGGTGGGAAGCGCGAGCGACCGACAAGACAGCGGGACCAGAACGTAGAGTCAGAAGCTTTTGTCGGGAAGCCGCCCACGCATATAGCATTCATGTGCAGGTCCCGCGTTCTGGTAAGATGCGGGCAGCCCCGCAAAATGCGGCATAGGTCGCGCGGCTGGCGTCCGCACATAGTAGCCACAGGCAGCCGGGCGAGCGGGCGTCCAGATGCCGCCGCCTAGCAGCGCTCGAAGGAGCCCTGCCTCCTTGCGGGTGGGAGCCCAAGATGTCCGAAGAAGTTCGATCTGATTCAACATTTCCCCCAATAACACCACCAAAGGAAATGCGATTGCCGTTGTCGTCATCGCCGCAGTCGGAGAAGTCGGAGGGCCGTGAGTCGGGGACCTCGACTTGACCAAGTATACGAAGCGCGGGCTCCATCCAAGAACCCGTGGGTTCCCGTGGCACCTGCCCATTACCAGGTAGCGGAGCCCTCTAGGCCCACCGTTCCAATAGCCGTCGGACGCCAGCTTTCCGAGCAAGTTGTTTGATAGTGGACGGCGCATCCTCCCCAAGATTTAGAACCACCCCAAGATCAGCCCTCCAAGTGGCGCTGCTGACGGTTGCCCATTGGAGTTCCATGAGGGACATGAGGGCGGCCCCTGCGGGCCCAGCAATGCTCCTCCAGGCGTGTTTGGCATAATGCACCCTCTGAATCTGACGAGCCCAGGCGGCCTGGAGCAATGGCTGGGGCACCATGGGGCCCCGTAGGAGCAAGGCCCACTGACGTAGGGGAGCAGCCCAAGCTTCGACTTGTGGGTCGGCGGTGGTTGACCCCTGCAAGCGCGCCGTGAGCCAGCAAGAGGCGCTAGCTCCAGGGGCGCGCCGTACTCCTCGCTGGATGGCGCGCATCTGCCCCGCAAGCCTGGGCGGCGCACCGTGGACTCCCAGCCCGCGCGTCATAGCTGGCGGAAGCGCCTGCTCATGACATTTGCTGAGGAGCGGCCCCGCCTTGCGCGGGGCTTGGAAACGCGGCCTCCTTCTGGCAACACCCCTCGCGCTGTGGCGAGTCTTCGCGCGCTTGATGGGCCTCCCCGAGACAACTTCAAGAGCCGAAACGCAAGTATAATCAAGATCCCGAAGGTGATGAGCCACCCACGGGCCCAACTTGGGCACAGAGCTCGTGAGTTTCACGTTGTGCGCCGCGAGCGGGAGGCCGAGGGCATGACGAACATGCACCAACCGACGAAGCACCGTTGCAGACTATGTGACCACCTGTCTGAGAACCCCATACACATGCGCAGTGGTATCATCGGCGTAGACATCGAGGCCACGGGGCATGTCCGAGGTGCGCCGCATGAGAGCATCAAATGAGATACGTATACACCTTGGAGGGCAAACGTGGCCATGGCGCAACCTTGAAGGACCCCTCTCTTTCCATAGACAATGGCAGAGTGGGCGTCGTCCCACGCCAACCTTCTAGCCCCCAAATACATGCGAAAAGCAAGGAGGAAGAGCTGACCAGGGAATCCGTGTATGACTCCCGAGCTGAGCAGCTGTTTCCATGGCACCTTGTCAAAGCATTTAGAAATGTCGACAATGGCGTGGACCGAGGCCGAGGCATCCGGCTGCATATGGCATCCTGCTTCGGCACCTGGTAATGCCCGCGCAGCAACGTCAGTAGTTGAACGTTGAGATCCCAAAGCGAAGTGAGGGCGACTGAGGCTGCAAGCCCAAGACCGAACCCAGGAGCGGCGAGCTTTGGCCCAAAGCCGGCACATGAAAGGAAGCAGCGCGATGGGGCTATACCCACCCGCACGTTTGCCCCGGAGTACGACGTGGACATGGGGGAGGCAGGTGGACCAGGCTCCGATAGATTCGCAAAGGTGTAACACGTGCCCCAAGACCGCCAAGGCCCCGTTGGAAGCCAATGACCAATGCCGCGGTCGGAACTGGTCGGACCCGATAGCCGCACGTCGTGGGAGTTGTAGGGCAGCTTGTCGGAGCTCTCCTATCCTGAGTGGTGGAAGCCGAGGTCCGTTGGAGCAGAGGGCGCGCATTTCTTCCATCAGGTCCCCGTCCTCCAGATCATATGCGCTCTGGGACAGAAGGTCTGGGGCCTCGCCGCGCCCGCTCCAAGTGTCGGGCCAGGACCCACGCTGAACGTCGCATATATCCCTCGGGGGGCTCCATGGGCCCCGTGCGGTGTCGACCTGTGAAATGTTCCATCCCCTCGGCTTTGACCACTTATGAATGGGTCCCGATTGCTACCTCAGGCGCTGACGGATCCAAGTCGTAAAAGACCGTTCACGGGCACCGGCAAGACGGCGCTCAACCTCGGCGGCAAGGCGGCCGAGGTAGGTCGACACAGAGCCTAACGTGCAAGCGTGGTGCTGCACAGGCCCCTGGGCCACAGGGACAATCAGGCAGGAGAGAATAGTTGCAACCTCCGTCGAAATATGCCTCCTCATGCTGCCTTCCCTTCCTTCACCAGAGACAAAGGAGTAAAGACAGGCCCACGACGGCGCCGTGCATCTGGCATGCTAGGCGCAAGCGAGCTGAACATCGCCAACGCGCACGTGAATGGGCCTGAGGGCCCGTGCCTCCTGGGTCGCAGCCGGGCTGATGTCGGGCCCGCGCGCCCCCTGCCGTCAAATTTCGATAGCTCGAAGGGGCGCCCCGTCCTGTGCATCTGCAGCGGCCGGCAGAATAAATCCCGAACAATGGCAGGATCTCCGCTTCAACCCCAGGGTAAAGGCATGAGCAAATAGCGTCCAGCCTGTCGACGTGATTGGCTGATTCACCCATGCCCACGACAGCATCATCACGCATGAGGCCCCCCCGGGAAATTCCAGGGTCCCGCCGTTGCACGGCGCGCTGGGGTTCACCTTCGGCGTCATCCATGTCGCCCCGAGCTGTGGCAGTAGGAGAGTGGGGAAACGGTTGTGGGCCATGATTGCAACGACTTCTGAGGGCACTATATCATGGGTGGCAGTGTAGGAAGACAAACGAGTGGCTCCGATATGTTTTCTGAGAAAGATACCCTCACCAGCACGTGGGCCCCCATCTGGGCCAGCGGTAGCAGCAATGAGGAAGGGCTTCCACTCCCGAGCATGCGCCCACTCTTGCGCACGCAACACCTGATCTCCTCGCAGCTTCAACTCTTAAGCAAGTACTAATTGAACGCCACCATTCCAAAAAGTCACGCAACTGCGGCCCTCCACTGCCGTTGAATGCGGCGATTCAGAAGTCGTGTCGACGACCACCTTTGGTTGCGCGACGACGGACTGGAGGCCTGACGCGGGCCTGCGCAGCGTCACCCTGCATTGGCCCCAAATGCTGCCCAGCTATGCTATGCCGCTGTTCGGCAGGGGCTGGCGCTGCAGGAGGCCTCGGGGAGGTCCGCGACAGGCGGCGGACGGGCTGCGTCAGCAGCAAATGATTGCGGCCGGACGTCTGGCGCTGCTGGGGCGCCAAGGCTGGCATGGCCCGGGCTGCACGCAGCAACGGCTGCCCCAGATAGGGCATGCTCCTCGCCAGCTCCGCGAACATTCCCAGCGCCAGAAGCACAGGGCCAGTTGCGCAGCCCCGCGTGCAATGCGTCGCCTGCCGTCGGCGACGTTCATCAAGTCGACAACGCTGAACACCAGTGAGATGCACGTGGGCGCCGAGCTGAAGCATCTGCGCGCCGTCGTTCACAAGGGGATTGCCATTGCCAGCGCCAGGCGCCGCCGCATCATCAGGCGAGGCCAAATTTGTTGATCTAGTCGCAGATCCAGAGGCAGTGGGAACTGTGAACCCCTGGGAGTCCAGGAGCGCCAGTCCCCCATGATAAACAGACATCGCCAGATCATCTAGCGTTATCTGCCGCGATTGACGAACGCCCCGATTCAATGTGCATTCCTGCGCTGGGTATGTATCAGCGCAGCCCGCCACCTGTCGTCGGCGCGCGAACGCTCGCGGTGTCTATAATGTGGGGCGCGCGCCCGTGGAGGAAGCCCTCCGAGGGGCCAGAGGCGCCGAGCGTGCCACTAGCCCAGAGGCCAGAGAGGACTCTCGCACGCAACGTGCGACCCTGCACCCCTCCGAGGGGCCAGAGGCCCCGAGCGTGCCCGAGGGCGCGCGCGCGGGCAGCCGCGCATCAAGCATGGGGCGCTGGATCAGCACAGCTTGAGCCGTCGGCGAACCTCGAGCCTCGAGCCATCGGCTAAAATGAAAATAGTTATGACCGAGAGATCGGCCTTGAGCCATCAGCCTCGAGCCAGCAGCTAAGAGGGGGATATCGAAAGGAGGAGCGCGGGGAGGAGGGAGGAGGCAGACGAGGGGAGCGGGCGGGGACGATGGCGTGGGAATGACAAGAGGGACGGGGGAGGGAGCGGGAGGGGGGCGGGAGGGAGGGAAGGGGGCTGGAGGATAAGTGGCAGCGTCAGCAGCAGCAAGAGGAGAAGGGTAGGACGACGACGACGATGACGATGACGACGTCGCTGCGCGGGCGGCCTGGCCCCATCCAGCCGCTGCCTGTCCTGGGTGCGTGGTCGCGTCGTGCCTTGCTTCCTCCTCCTCCTCCCCTTCCCCCCCCACCCCCCCTTCGCTCTCTCCACCCTCCTCCTCCCCCCCCCCCCCCCTCCACCCGCCCCCCCCCACCCCCCAAACCCCCCCCCCCTCCTCTCGTCCTCCTCCTTTCCTCCTCCTCCTCATCCTACTCCTCCTTCTCCTCCTCCCCCTCCTCCTCCTCCTCCTCCTCCCCCTCCTCGCCCTCCTCCCCCCCCTCCTCCTCCTCGTCCTCCCCCCCCTCATCCCCCCCGTCGCTCGGGCGGGCCGAGCGGTCTACGCCGCGGCGCCGAGGTGCTGGGCGAGCGGCGTGCGCGGCTGGCCCGCAGCGCGCAACTCAGGGAAGCTGGCCAGCATGCCCGCGAGCGTGCTCTTGGCGCGGCCCACGTCGCTGGCGCCGGCGCTGAAGGGCCAGCGCAGCGCGCGCAGGTTGGAGGCCGCGTACAGCACTATGAAACCCGAGAGGATTGCGATCGCGGAGTGGCCGTTCGAAGTCGCACCGTCGGTGAAATTGACCATCCACCCGCCGCCCATTATCTTTTCGCCAAGCTCTCGAGGCGACATCCGCAGCACCTCAGCCCGCTTCCCCTCGTAGGCGGCGCGGAAGGGGAAGGAGGAGAAGGGGGGGGGAAGAGGAGGAAGGAGGAGGAGGGGAAGGAAGACGAGGGAGGAGGAGGATACAAGGAGGAGGAAAAGGGGGGAAATTAAAATGAGGGGGATGGTTTAAATGGCAACGCAATCCTCGCACGTCGCACCGTCGATCTTCTCGGTCGGGAAGCCACAGAAGACCACGTTGCCCGAGAAGACGACGTAGGTCGCCATCATGCCGAAGGCGTTCCAGTCGGCATTCAAGTCGACGCTTCCCGCGCCAATGACCTCCCGCTTGAAAACATTGTTCGCCCAGTCGGCGCGCGGGGGCATGCGCTGGCTGAGGAGGTCCTTGCCCACGACGGCAGCGATCTGCGTGGTGAGCCTCTTCATGATCAGCTTGCCGCCATCAGGAGGCTGCAGCGCGCTCGACGTGCCAGTCTTGAGCAATGTCTGCACCGCCTTCAGACCCTTCTTGACGATGGGGGCATCCTCGAGCGGCTTGAACGCGTTGGAGTCGGCGATGGTCAGCAGCGCAGGCCTCAAGCCGCCCTTGCACTCGAAGATGCTGCCCGCGCAGTTGTGGGCGGTCTCCTAGATGCCGACGAGCGCGTCAAACAGCGGCGGCTTCGGGCGAGCATCCTCCTCGTCGACATTCCGCCTCTTGTTCTGGTCATCAGTCACCTGTCTGCCAAGAGCTCCAGCTGTCTGATTGAACGTCCTGCAATAGTTCGAGAACGTGGC
>CAUYUJ010018351.1:98729-106229 GCA_963575745.1 Prorocentrum cordatum | reverse complement strand
TGGCGACCGTGAGTATTACATTGGATTGGTGGTTCGTGCGCTCAACTGTCATGTCACGGAACCCCGATCCGTAGTCTCATTGATAAATGCGTGGGGTCTTCCCTAGTGCACCCATGCCCCTCAACGCCTCAGCAGGAACCGGAAGGCGCAGGAGGTCGTCGCTTATGGTTGTCGATCTCCACCTCCTCAAACAGAAACGGTAGAAACCATCGTCATTATCAAGGGCGTCTGAATGGAGTGGTTCCGCCATCGTCGCCGACATCCACGGGGGCTGGACGTTCCTTGCCGCCAGGCCCAGGCGGTGGATCACTGCGTGCTCGCCCTCGGCCCTGCGCCCCGTGAGGGGTATCAAGGCGTCGCGCGTGACCCGCGCGTAGGCGACTGGGAAGTCCTTGAGAGAATCACCTTCACCACGTGCGAACATGTCGAGCTGGCGGCGACGCTCCGTTGACGCGCCGAAGAGCACGTGGTACACTCTGTGGACTCTGAACTCCATGTTAACGTCTGTTCCTGCCAACGGGGCTTCTGTTCCTGCCAACGGGGCTTTGGAAATCAGCCCCCTGCGGTGATGGATCCTGATGATGGCGGCGATGATCATGACGATGGTGATGGCGTTGGACGAGGGCGATGATGATGATGATGATGATGATGATTGTGACGATGGCGTGGAGGGTGATGGTGGTGTTGGTGTGGGTGGCGAAGAAAATGATGATGATGGTGATGATGATGATGGTGATGATCATGATGAGCCCGTCATCATCAATACCACCACCCTCCTCGTCGTCATCATCGTCGTCATCGGGGGAAGAGGGGAGGATGATCAGGAAGAGCATGGAAGGGGAGGAAGTCCACTGGAGGGAGAGCATCGTGAGATGCTGTTTCGAGGTCCACTGGCTTTGGGCGCCAGCGCCCGTCAGCGGGGCCACCGCGAATTGGGGGGTTCGCAATCCCCTCCTGGTCGGCGACGACGACGACGACGACGACGACGACGACGACGACAGTCGGTCCCAAATCGGTTCAAAATCGGTCCCCAGACCCCTGCCAGGGTGCATTCGGATCAGTTTCCCGTCCGGGATCGACTTCTGGGGGCCCCGGAGTCCGAAGCCGGCCTTCACAAGCCGAAGTCGAGGATCAATCCCCTGAACCGATGATCGCTGACACTGGTGTCCGTTTGCAATCTTTTGCAGGCCTGGCCACGTCGGGCCCGTAGCCTCGGCTGTGCGTGCGTCGAGAGCTCCGAATCCCCAATAGGTGCATACGGGAGCTGGGAATCCCCAGTCGTCGTCGTCGTCGTCGTCGTCGTCGTCGTCGTCGTCGTCGTCGTCGTCGTCGTCGCCGTCGCCGTCGCCGTCGCCGTCGCCGTCGCCGTCGCCGTCGCCGTCGCCGTCGTCGCCGTCGTCGCCGTCGTCGTCGTCGTCGTCGTCGGCGTCTGCGTCGGCGTCGGCGTCGGCGTCGGCGTCGGCGTCGGCGTCGGCGTCGGCGTCGGCGTCGGCGTCGGCATCTGCGTCGGCGTCGGCGTCGGCGTCGGCGTCGGCGTCGGCGTCATCCTCGTCGGCGTCTGCGTCGGCGTCGGCGTCGGCGTCGGCGTCGTCCTCGTCGTCGTCGGCGGCGGCGTCGTCGTCGTAGCCGTCGCCGTCGCCGCTGCCATGCACGTCGCCGTCGCCGTCGCCGTGCCCGCTGCCGCCGTCGCCGCCGCCGTCGTCGTCGTCGTCGTCGCAGTCGGTGCCGCAGTCGCCGCCGCCGCCGTCGTCGTCGCCGTCGCCGCCGCCATCGTCGCCCTCGCTG
Organism: Prorocentrum cordatum; assembly: GCA_963575745.1. NCBI lineage: Eukaryota > Dinophyceae > Prorocentrales > Prorocentraceae > Prorocentrum > Prorocentrum cordatum. The sequence goes on along the minus strand of CAUYUJ010018351.1, from coordinate 104,444 downwards.
CCGTCGTCGCCGCCCGCCGCCGTCGCCGCCGCCGCCGTCGTCGCCGCCGCCCCCGCCGCTGTCGCCGTCGTCGTCGCCGCCGCCGTCGTCGCCGCCGCCCCCGCCCCCCGCCCGCCGCCGCCGTCGCCGCCGCCGCCTTTCCCGCCGCCTCCAGGGCCTGCGGGCCCCAGCCTCAAAATGGGTCCCCGGACCCTTTCGGGGTCCAAGCGCAAAAGTTTTCCGAGCTGCGCCCGACCGCGGCGACGAGGGGGGCCCCAGGGCCAGGAAGCCTCGAACCTCGATCCGCGAGAGTCGAACTTCGAACCTCGGCGCGCATCCCCTTTTCAAAGTCAACGAAATCCGCGCAAAATCGGTGCCCAGAACCCTCCTGGGGTGCATCCGACGCAGTTTGTTGGTCCCGGATCGATTGTGCGACGGTCCCAGGGCCGAAAACTTCCTCGAACCTCGATGCCCGCCGCCGTGCCTGTCTTCCCCGCCCGTTGGTTCGCGGCGCCCTGGCACCGCATTGCCCCCGCGGCAACCCTCCATGCGGGCCGAGCGCCCGAGCGTCGTTTCGCCCTCCGGGGGTGGCACGACGCTCGGGCGTCGTCGTCGTCGTCGTCGTCGTCGTCATCGTCGTCGTCGTCGTCGTCGTGGTCGTCGTCGTCGTCGCCGCCGCCGTCGTCGTCGTCGTCGTCGCGTCGAGCGGGCCAGCGGGGCGACGAGGCCTCGTCGCACCGCGAACAAGAGGTTCGGCCGTTTTCGGCCTCCGGGGGCCCTCAGAGGGCCCCAGGGCCGTGACCCAAAACCGACTTGGAAGGAAGAGCACCTCGCCGCGCCGCGAACGAAAATCATGACGGGAGGTTTTCAGCCGCTTTCGGATTCCGAAGGCTCCTTACAGGGCCTTGGGACCGTCAGCAGAACCGGCTGGGACGGAAACCCCCTCCCCCGCGGGCTCCTGGGAGGGGGTGGCCGGGGGCGGCGGCAACGCGACCCCTGAGGATCCGAGACGGCCCACGAGAACCCCAAAGTGGCTCGGGCTCGGGAATGGACGCTCAGGACGGACGAGGGAAGCGTGGCGGAGGATGAGGAGGACAAGAGGGGAGGGAGGAGAAGGTGGAGGAAGAGAAGGAGCGGGAGATTGAAGCGGGGAGGAAAGGGAGGATGAGGAGGAGCAGGGATCTTCTTCGAGGAGGTGGCGTCGAGCAGGAGGAGGAGGAGGAGGAGGAGGGAGGGATGATGATGATGATGATGATGGTGACGATGCGGACGATGATGACGATGACGACGGCGACGACGACGATGATGATGATGGTGATGACGTCCGCGTGCCCAGCTAAATTTATAGCGGGTTCAAAGTGCACGTATTGCTGACATATCTTCAAAAGTTGATGTATACTAGGCTCCGGCTTACATGTGTACATATACACATATGTACAAACGTATGTCTATGCATGTATACACACATATACGCACGTAAAAACGTGGGCAGGCCCGTCCGTTCAAGTACACGCATACATATACATGCACTGCCATGGACAAAGTCTGCCAATCCGCGCGCGCACAATCATATGCACACATATGTGTAAGCATACCACAACACTCATACGGTAGGTTCGCGTCGCGTCGACCGGCGGCGACCCCGCCGCCGGCGTTCAACGTTGAGCGCCGGCGGCGGCCCAGAATCGCTCGACGTCGAAAGATCTGTCGTTGGGGGAACCGCCGATCGTTCAAGGTTGAACGATCCACGCGGTGTCGGCAACCAACGCCGGGGTCGACGCGACGCGGACCTGCCTTCTACATCTAAGTGTGTGCGCACACACATTCGCACATTCATTCACACATACACTCGAAAATACATATTCATTCACATGCATCCACATGCGCTTACACGCATACAACTATGCATACTTGTATGTATATGCGAGTGTAGGCATTCACACAAACACCCGCTTTCACACATGAACCGAACAGAGGCTTAGATACATCCGTATCCATAAGTACCGCACGGCCGAGAAGGTTCAGCATGTGTTCTACATAGGCGAGTGGGCGAAACCACTCCCACATGTGAAACATATCAGAAATCCAGCCGCGGAGGCTTTCTGTACCGCTCACATAGGCGAGTGGGCCGGCCCACTCCCCTATGTGAACCATACCAGGAATCCTCCTGCGGAGGCTGTCTGTACTGGTCACATAAGCGAGCGGGCCAGCCCACTCCCCCATGTGAGCCATACCGGAAATCCGGCCGCGGAGGTTTTCCTGTTCTGGTTACATTGGCGAGTGGGCTGGCCCCCCCTATGTGAACCATACCAGAAATCCGGCCGCGGAGGCTTTCTGTATTTGTCATATAGGCGAGTGGGCCGGCCCACTCCACTATGTGATCCATACCAGAGCTCCGTGCACGAAAGGGGTGCGCGTGCGAGGATGAACGATCGCGCGCGAGCTGCAGCTCGGCGGTCGCACCTCCTCCTCCTCCTCCTCCTCCTCCTTCCCCGTTTCTCCCCCTCCTCTTCCACCTAATCATCTTTCCGCCCTTCCTCCTTCTCATCAGCACCCCCACTCACCCCCTCGTCATTTTAGGAAACGCCAACCAAGAAACTACAAATAACACATAATCGAAATAAGAAAACCTGCAATCCGAAAGAAACCCTGGTCATGAAACTACAACGCTGCTCAAAAAAAAACCAAGCCATTCTCAAAAACAACATACCGTACAACGTTGTGCAAACAAACAACCAAAATGCAACCACATGCATGTATGAAACAAAACTCTGGTCGTGAAGCCGCAACGTGGTGCAAAGCAACAACATAAAAAAAACAACATCTGATCATGCATGTATAACTTGGTGCAAAAAACTCAAAAAATCAGATCATGAATATACAGCGTGGTGCAAAAAAACAAAACAACAAAATATGTTCATGCATATACAACGCTGCGCAAACGAAACTCACAAAAACAAAATCCCGATCATGAAAAAGTAACGTGGTGCAGCATCCACAATGAAAACGCATGTTTTCTAATTCATGTTAACCAATGTTAGCGCAAATTCAACATTTAGCATACTCTAGTAAAGGTTCATGTTAAAACAAAGTAAACCAAGGTAAAGTTTAACTCGAGCGAGGTTTTTCGCTTAACATGAACTTAACTTGAATTGACAAAGCAAGATAAACTTATATCACAAGCCATAAACGTTTACAAGCACGGTAAGTCGTGCTAAACAAAGCAAAACTTTGTGTGATGTTATACGTGCTTATGTTGATGTTGCAAGTGATTGGGTCTACGTTATATTTGGTAGTCGCTGTTATTAAGATGTTATAAGAGTGGATGTGCGGCTTATACATGTTTGTGTAGAGGTTATGATTATGTATATCTAGCTAACTCAAGTTTAAACCAAAATTCATCTAAGTATGTGAACCATGTCAGGAAGCTTGCCGCGTCAAGATTGCTGATATGGTTTACATACGGGAGTGGGCCGGCCCACTCCCCTGTGTAAACCATACCAGCAATCTTGACGCGGCAAAATTTCTGATATGGTTTACATAGGGGAGTGGGCCGGCCCACTCCCCTATGTAAACCATACTAGAAATCTTGCCGCGGCAAAATATTTGGTATGGTTTACATAGGGGAGTGGGCCAGCCCACTCCCCTATGTAAACCATACCAGAAAGCTTGCCGCGGCAAGATTTCTGGCATGGTTTACATAGGGGAGTGGGCTGGCCCACTCCCCTATGTAAACCATGAGCGCGCACGCCCGTTGTACGATTCTCGCACAATGTAAACTGGGAGTGCGCGCTCATGGTTTACATAGGGGAGTGGGCCGGCCCACTCCCCTATGTAAACCATGAGCGCGCACACCCACTTTACATCAACCACCATGCTTCCTCGAAGTTGATGTAAGGTGGGGGTGCGCGCTCATGGTTTACATAGGGGAGTGGGCCGGCCCACTCCCCTATGTAAACCATGAGCGCGCACTCCCAGTTTACATTGCGCGAGAATCGTACAACGGGCGTGCGCGCTCATGGTTTACATAGGGGAGTGGGCCGGCCCACTCCCCTATGTAAACCATACCAGAAATCTTGCCGCGGCAAGCTTTCTGGTATGTTTTACATAGGGGAGTGGGCCGGCCCACTCCCCTATGTAAACCATATCAGAAATCTTGCCGCGGCTAGCTTTCTGGTATGGTTCGCGTACTTAGATGAACTTTGGTTTAAACTGGAGTTAGCTAGATATACATAGTTATAACCTCTACACAATCATGTATAAGCCGCACATCACCTCTTATAACATCTTAATAACAGCGACAAACAGTTACACTTGCAACATCGACCTAAACACGTATAGCATCACATACAGCTTATAACATTTGTTTAACACGAATTACCTTGCTTGTACACGTTTATGGCTTGTGATATAAGTTTGTCTTGCTTGGCTAATTCAAGTTAAGCTCACGTTATGCGAAACACCTCGCCCAAGTTAAACTTTACCTTGGTTTAAGTTGATTTAACATAGACACTCACTACAGTATGCTAAATGTTGAATTTGCGTTAACACTGGTTAATATGAATTAGAAACATGCGTTTTCATTGTAGATGTTGCGCCACGTTATGCTTTCATGATCGGGACTTTGTTTTTGTGAGTTTGTTGCGCCGCGTTGTATATGCATGAACATATTGTTGTTTTGTTTGTTTTTTGCACCACGTTGTATATTCATGATATAATATTGTTTTTGAGTTTTTTGCACCAAGTTATAAATGTATGATCAGATGTTACTTTTATGTTGTTGTTTTGCACCACGTTGCGGTTTCATGATCAACGTTTTGTTTCATACATGCATGTGGTTGCATTTTTGTGGTTTGCTTGCACAACGGTGTACGGTATGTTGTTTTGAGAATGGCTTGTTCTTTTGAGCAACGTTGTAATTTGATGACCAGATTTCCTTCTGATTGCACGTTTTCTTATTTAGATTATGCGTTATTTGTAGTTTCTTGGTTGGCGTTTCCTAAAATGACGAGGGGGTGAGTGGGGGTGCTGATGAGAAGGAGGAGAGGGCGGAAAGATGATGAGGTGGAGGAGGGGGAGAAACGGGGAAGGAGGAGGAGGAGGAGGTGCGACCGCCGAGCTGCAGCTCGCGCGCGATCGTTCATCCTCGCACGCGCACACCTTTCGTGCACGGAGCTCTGGTACGGATCACATAAGGGAGTGGGCCGGCCCACCAGCCTATGTGACAAAAACAGAAAGCCTGCGCGGCCGGATTTCTGGTATGGTTCACATAGGGGGGGGGCCAGCCCACTCGCCAATGTAACCAGAACCGGAAAACCTCCGCGGCCGGATTTCCGGCATGGCTCACATGGGGGAGTGGGCTGGCCCGCTCGCTTATGTGACCAGTACAGACAGCCTCCGCAGGAGGATTCCTGGTATGGTTCACATAGGGGAGTAGGCCGGCCCACTCGCCTATGTGAGCAGTACAGAAAACCTCCGCGGCTGGATTTCTGATATGTTTCACATATGGGAGTGGGTTCGCCCACTCGCCTATGTAAAACATGCTGAGCCTTCTCGGCCGCGCGGCACTTATGGATACGGATGTATATAAGACTCTGTTTGGTTTATGTGTGCAAGCGTGTGTTTGTGTGAATGCCTACACTCGCATATACATACAAGTATGCATAGTTGTATGCGTGTAAGCGCATGTGGATGCATGTGAATGAATATGTGTTTTCGAATGTATGCGTGAATGAA
>CAUYUJ010018351.1:76229-93729 GCA_963575745.1 Prorocentrum cordatum | reverse complement strand
GCCAATGAAGGAGGAGAGTGGTTTCTTCCTAGTGGGCACCTCCGTGCCCACCCTCTTTTAGAGTGCCTCCAGGCCAAAGGGCTCCAGTGTCTTCCCACCTCCAGCAGCCTCGACGGTTTCCTCCCCGTTGTGATTCACTTCAAGGGGCACTCCATTGCGGCTGTTTTCTTTTACGCGTTTTGCAGCATAGGCCTGAGAGGGCCCAACGTCGCCCGCTTCAGACGCCTCGGGGGCCTCCTCGGGCCCCTCCAGCCCCCATGGTCTGTCGCCGGGGACTGGAACCTCAGCCCCGAAGCTCTCAGTAGGACTGGCTTTCTTCAGCAGGTCCAAGGGGAGATCCTTTGCGCCCCTGTGGAATACACGTACGACCCTGGCGGCGGACGTAAGCCATCGCATTTGGATTTCGTTGTTCACAGTGCTGCTGCCCGCCCGTACCTGGTCGACGCTTCCGCTGTGCATGACATACCGTGGAAGCCTCACATAGGTTTGCGAATTCGGCTCGTTCAAACAGGAGACCAGCTCCTGACTAGAATCCCCGGCCTGCCCAGGCGGCTCACCGCTGCCAACGAGCCTCCTAGAGTTGCCACCCCTGGCTCCAAGGCCAGCCGTGCCAGAGCAGCCAGGGAGGAAGCCCGACTCAAGACAGAGGTTAACAGGCAGACCCTTTTTTTTCAGACGCTCACTCAAGGCTTTCAGGGCAATGACCCTGCATAGCGGTCCACCAGTGCTGGCGAAACGTCCGATAGCGATGTGCCCGAGCCCCAGCTCGCGGACAGCTCAGATGAAGAAGATCCCTGGGCTCACGAGAGCAGTTTCAGCCCACATGCGCCTGTCGCTGCTCCGAACATTGCCCGCGCCGAGACAAAAGACATGCCGCCAAGCTCTGCGTTGGAGTGCCAGGCCTTGCCATCCAGTCAGCAGTGCCCTGCGCCGTCCAACAGAGAGTCTCACAGCGAACATGGTCATGTTGCCGCCTTTGCCTGTTCCGCCGCCGCCCCGCTGGTGAGCCGCAACAACAGCACAAGGACGCTCTCTCTCTCTCTCTCTCTCTCTCTCTCTCTCTGTTTGCTTCTGCCTCTGATGACAGTCAACCCTGTCTCTCACTCAGCACAGTCAGACAGTCAAGTTTATCAGATAGTAATTTGACAGCCCAGCGTGAGAACCCCCCCCCCCCCCCCCGCGACCCTGACACAAGCCAGGGGGCCCAGCCTCCGTGCCGAACTCGAAGCCCCGAATTCGACATCAGCCCTGAGCTCTGGAGTGCCCACAGGCAACAAATCAATGTCCTGCCGCCGCAAGCTTCGCGGCCTGCTCTTGCTGCTGCTGGACCTGCAGCCTTTAGGCTCAAGCCTGACATCGCCCTGCAGCTTGGGCAACTCTACGGTTCTTGGGCCACGACCGTCGAGACCCCCATTTGCGCACACCACCAGATCCCTTTCAGCGGAACTTCACGCGCCGAGGGACCGCAGTATCAGATTGAAGTTGTTCGAGAGCTGCAGTGTCGACGCATCTCCCCACTTTCAGACAGCAGCAGCACGTGGTGGACGACGCTCCACACCCTGCTGCAGGGCATCTACAGGCACAGGGCGCGAGGCAACGGCCACCTCCAGCTCCAGCAGCTGTGCCGAGGGATCGGGAGGCTGTACGAATCGCCCCCCAGCCGGGCCGCTCAAGTCTAACACGACAAGGACGGCTACAGCTGGACACAGTGGCTCGGTTTCCTCGGCAACATACAGCAACACAGCGCTGAGCAGGTCGTCGCTGGTGCAGTCAGAGCATCACGCCTAGCACGGCGAGCGCAGCAGCGGGCCAATACGACGTGCCATCTACAATCTTCGCGACTGGGCAGTTACTGACGACGCCATAGGTATATAACATCGTTCATTACGACCCCAGCCACAACCCGCCGAGGTCACCAGGGACCAAGACACCACCATCATGCACCCCGAGGACCTGATTGACAGCAAGGTCGACACCTGGAGGCGACTCTGGGCACCCGAGGGAGGTACCAACATGTGCGGCCTGCAGGAGTGTTTCCACCGCATCGTCGAACGAATCCAGGAGTGCCCGCTGCCACCCATCACCAGCCACCAGGTGCGACAAGCCATCAAGCGTCTCAAGGCCAACGCCGCCTTGGGAGCTGACCGACTTCGACCAGCCGACCTACAACGGCTACCAGACAACGCACCCAGCGAGCTCGCCGAGCTGTACAACATGGCAGAGCAGGTACAGATGTGGCCTCATCAACTCCTTCACACCATCGGGGTCATGAGGGCGAAGAAGGACAACGGGGACAGGATACTCGGCATCATGACCATCATCGCTCGTCTTTGGTCCCTCATCAGGGAACCCTACGTTCAGGCCTGGAACAGGGGGTATTTCGCCCACTGGGACGCCATCGCCAAGGGGAACTCCGCGTTCCGCGAGGCTTACGAGCGCAGCCTCCACGAGGAGGCGGCCGCCAAGCTCGGCACCACGCAAGCTCACGGCCTCCTCGACGCTTCGCAGTTTTATGACTCCATACATTGGACCACCCTCATTGATGAGGCCCTAGAGCTCAACTTCCCGCCCGAGATCTTGGGCCTTGAGGTTTTACAGTGCACGGCACCACGCGCGCCCATGCAGAGCGGCGCCTACGCCGATGCCATCCAACCAACACGTTCAGTGGTACAAGGGCTCCGATCGGGCACTCGTTTCGCCAAGATCATGACCTACAAGGCCTTGCTCCATGTCACCACGTGCCATCCTCAGGCACGTCACCGCATATGGGTCGACGACCTGTCGCGGCGCATGCAGGCCAGCCGACGCGCCTTGCGCGCCAATATGGTTCACGTTCTCACCGACACCTGCATGGCGCTCCAGGACTACGGCCTCAGCATCGCCAAGAAGAGCGTCATAGTTTGCACCCACATCCAGGACGCCAAGTACATAGCCAAGGCCATGCGCATGAAGGGCTACCCCATCCAGCCGCGCGCGCAGGCCGCGTACCTGGGGGCCGACCTCAGCTGCGGTACCAGGCAGGCGCGCGCCACTACTACACAGCGACGTCTACGGCACCGCAGCATGCATGCCAAGATCGTCAGGGCAGCACGAGTCACCAAGCGCTACCACGTCACACTCCGTCTGGCCATCCAGGGTGGGCTCGCAGCAGCCAACTACGCTCACCAACTCTACGGCACATTTGGTACGGCCATGACTACGTGCAGACGGCGTCTGGGAGATGCGGCCGGACCACGGCTTCGAGGACGATGCCTGACCACTCTCCTCGACCTCAAGGCTGCAGAACGTGACCCAGCACGCAAGTTGCCACGAGAATCTGTTGTCGCATGGCTCACTGCGTGGACTTCCAATCAGCAGCCCCACCACGCCATCAACAGCACGTGGGCTAAGATCGTCGAGCATTTCAAGCACATCCCAGCAGCGCAGCGTGTCCGACACATACGTGGCCCACAAGCCACCATCATCCACTACCTCATGCAGATGGGGTGGGATCCAGCACGACCGACTCAATGGCACATGCCTCAGACAGCAGGTCTAAGCGGGGACTCCTGGGTGATTGACGTCACAGAGCTCTCTGGTTTCCCCGACGCCGACATCCCACATCAGCTCCGACTAGACATCGACACCAGCATCTGCCATCAACTGTGGACTTGTGCCAGCAAGCACCATGGAGGTGAGGGCCTGCAGCATGGTGCGGGCAACAGGTCCTACCGCAGGCTACTCACCTACTTAGAGCGCATGCCACAGGGAGTAAGGTTGTCCAATGTGATGCTCACCATCGCCACGGGCGCTATGTGGACACGACAGCGAGTATTTCAGGAAACAAAGACGCCAGACGTAGACGCCAAGTGCCCCAGGTGCGGCCTGGCCAACGAAGACGACTTCCACCGAGCCTGGGAATGCGAAGGCAATCAGGACAATCCCAGCATTCAGGGCACCAACTATTTGCTACCTGAGGCCTACGCTCAGCGGGACATGTACGAGTGTTTCTGGACTAGGGGACTAATGCCAGCAGCATGGACGGAGGTATCGCAACCGCCACAACACGAAAAGTGGACTTGCCATGGTTTCGAGGAGTTCTCCCCACGGTGTCCACGAGCCCCCGTCGACACACTCTACGCCTTCGGGGATGCAAGTGGCGGCCAGGACACCAACAACCCACATCTTCGGAGGGTGGGTATCGGAGCTGCCATATTTACCAGCCTCGAGGACAACGACATGGAGATACGTGCTGCTTTCTGGGGCCCTTTACCAGGTCCCCACCAGACTGTACCCAGAGGGGAGCTCCTCGCCCTCGCCGCGACAGTGGAGGCCACAGACCAGGATATAGTTTTCTTCACCGACAACGAAGCATGTTACATCCATTTCCATCACGGCAAGGTCCAGGAACCCGCAGGCAGCGACGCTGACCTTTGGCTCAGATTGAAGAAGGCGACGGCTCAACGCAATGGGTCGGTCACAGTTATCTGGATACCTTCTCACGCCGAGCCGCAGGATGTCATTCAAGGAAGGATTGCCTCATCTTCGGCGGTGGGCAATTGTGTTGCGGACACTCTTGCAGGTATTGCTGCCAGTGAAGCACGCGTTTCACCTGAGCACCGCCAGCGGGTAGCGCTGGCTGAACAAAAAGCTTTTCAGGTTCGCATGAGATTGGTACGTACGGCACTCGACACTCTCGAGGCCCAGAAGCAGGAATTTCAGCGTCAGAGGGAGCATCACCCTAAGAGGCAGGTAGCGTCTAAGGCCGACCGACCGCCTGCCCCTCGTTCCTGTGCCCTCTTTGGCTCCCAGCACTCTGTTGACCCCACAGGCTCTCAATGCACTAGGTGTTTTAGTTCCTCCAGCAAGGCCTCGAGGTCTCGTTGGCTCCTCTCGGAATGTTTTGAGCTTAATAACGTTGACGGCACTTATAAGGAGGCCCCACATGGGAAGTCGGTCCATGTCGCGGGGGGGGTGTACACAGTACCCACCGTTCTCGGTTCCACGCTGGGCTGAATTTATGGTCCTGTGTTAAGTGTGGAGCTTACGCTCAGTTGGTTCTCGGGAAACTCGGGGAACCCTGCGGTAGGCTCACCCCCTCGGGGCAGGAATACCTCAAGCGTATTTCCAAGGGGCTCTGGCCGAAGGCCCTCAGTCGAGCTGAGAAGGCCACCAGAGCTCACAACACCCCTGCTGGGGTGGCGGAGGTTCAATTATTCACATTGCTACGCGATCAGGCAGAGACTCCAGAGACTCCTCCTCCTCCTCCTCCTCCTCCGCCTCCTCCTCCTCCTCCTCCTCCTCTCCTCCTCCTCCTCCTCCTCCTCCTCCTCCTCTCCTTCCTCCTCCCTCCTCCCTCCTCCTCCTCCTCCTCCCCCTCCCCCTCCCCTCCCCCTCCCCTCCCCCTCCCCCTCCCCTCCCCCTTCCCCTACTCCTCCGCCTCCTCCTCCTACCCTCCTCCTCCCCCTCCGCTCCTCCTCTCCTCCTCCTCCTCCTCCTCCTCCTCCCTCCTCCTCCTTCCTCTCCTCCTCCGCCTCCTCCGCTCCTCCTCCTCCGCCTCATCCTCCTCCTCCTCCTCCTCCTCCTCCTCCTCCTCCTCCTCCATCCTCCGCCTCCTCCTCCTCCTCCTCCTCCCCTCCTCCTCCTCCCTCTCCTCCTCCTCCTCCTCTCTCCTCCTCTCCTCCTCCCTCCTCCTCCCCTCCTCCTCCTCCTCCCCTCCTCCTCCTCCTCCTCTCCTCTCCTCCTCCTCCTCCTCCTCTCCTCCTCCTACTCCTCCTCCTCCTGCTCCTCCTCCTCCTCCTCCTCATCCCTCCTCCTCCTCCTCCTCCTCCTCCTCCTCCTCCTCCTCCTCCTCCTCCCTCCTCCCTCCTCTCCTCCTCCTCCTCCTCCTCCTCCTCCTCCTCCTCCTCCTCCTCCTCCTCCTCCTCCCTCCCTCCTCCCTCCTCCCCCTCCTCCGCCTCCTCCTCCTCCTCCTCCTCCTCCTCCTCCTCCTCCTCCTCCTCCTCCTCCTCCTCGGGGTAAGAGAATAACCCAATCAGCCCGTCAAAGAGACCACGCAGTAGCTTGAGGCGGCGCAATAGCCGCCTCCACAGCCCTCGATAAAGCTACCCGATCGATCTGCAGCTGCTGCAGGCCCACATCATTGTAGGCAACCTCGAACGGATCATCACCAGGTTGAGCTTTGATCTTGATAAGTTTTGTCCACCCACCTTTAAGGAGGAGGAGGAGGAGGAGGAGGAGGAGGAGGAGCAGCAGCAGCAGCAGCAGCAAGAGGAGGCAGCCGAAAGACTGCCCCGGCTTCGGACCTGGAGCCGGCGCTGCCGCCGCTGGCGCTGCCGCTGGCGCTGCCGCTGGCGCTGCCGCTGGCGCTGACTTGCCGCAGCCCATCTTGAGATGATCCCTTGGGCAGCAGGCCTGGGGGAGGGGGTGTGGGGGGGGGGGCAGAAGGGAGCAAAAAGGCGGGGAGGGCGCTGAGAGCCTGGCGCGGCGCGGAAGAGAGAAAGGGGGGTTGGGATTCTGGTTGAAATCTACATGGCATCTACCCAAAATACACTGCGAGGGGTGGTGAGGCCCCCCGACAGGGGGGAAGAGGGAGGGGGAGGGCGAGGGGATGGGGAGGGGGGAGGCAAGGAAGGGAAGGGGATGGAGGGGATGAGGGGGGGGAGATTGGCAGAAGGCAAAGCGCGGTGTATGGGGCCATGGCCATGCTGCATGCACCACCTTCCTATCCTCGGCGCGGTGCGTCTGCCTGCTTGAGCATGCCCAGAGATCGACTCAAAGCCTGCGCGAAGTTGAGGTGAGCACGAGTTTCGATAAAGCTACTGCAATTGCTGACCGATAAATGGCCGACTTCCTTCGTCATCGTACCAGCGCTCATTGCCACGAATCCCTCTCTCACGGATAACCCTCTCTCTCGTGCCCGTATGCGGTGTCGTGCACAGGGAACCAGCTAAGCCATTCAACCGGTCCTGTTTCCCAACTACGGGGCTGCTCAAGGGATCAACAAAGAGCTCCTAAACAGAATTTCGAAGAGACGGCTAGCGCTAACCAGTTTATGCGGAGCGTGGATGTGCTGACGGCGCCAAAACAAAACCCAAAATGGAGATGACGGTGACATCGAACGCACGGCTGTCTGCGGCTCTGATGACACTCTCTGGAGGCGGTGAACGCCGATGCCGTCCTGACGCCACTGACGGCGTTGCCGAATAGATCTCTCATCACATAAGTAAGCAAACTGGTTCCCCCGACACCCCGCGCTAGAACCCCACTTCCCCTACTATCACTCACTCACCAGCATCATCACCACCGACACCAAGAACAGAACTATCATCATGACTTCCTCTCCTATCTAGTCTGTATACGCACATCATCATAATCATCTACCTCAGCACCATCAGCATCATCAACATCATCAGCAATATCATCATCGTCGTCATTAGCATCACCACCATCACCATCACCATCACCATCAGTAACAGCATCAGCATAAGCATCAGCATCCGCATCCGCATCCGCATCACCACCATCGTCGCAGCAGTACCATCATAATCATCGGCAGAAGCAGCAGCACCATCACCTTCACCATCATCATCAGTATCATCACCACCAGCGTCGCCATCTCGAGCATCATCGCCACTTGCATCATCAGCATCATCATCATCATCATCGTCTTCATCCTAATCATCATCATCGTCATCATAACGGCCATCATCGGCATCATCATCATAAGCACCATCGCCATCATCGCTACCATCATCAACATGACCTACATCATCAGCGCCACCGTCATCATCAGCATGGTCATAGTCGCCATTTCCATCAGCATCGTCAACAGCAGCAGCACAACCAGCATCATCAGCAACAACATCATCACCACAACCATCAGCACCACCATCACCGTCACCATCAGCACCGTCAAAATCAAGACCATCATCATCACAACCATCATCAACACCATCACCATCATCACCGCGAACATCAGCATCATCATCAGCATCATCATCACCATCAGACGCACCATGAACATCACCACTACCATTCATCATCATCACCACCACCATCATCATCATCATTATCATAACGGCGGTGGCATCCTCGCTCAATCCCACATCGGCAAGGTCCACGGGGCTGTCCTGAAAGACGAGCCCGACGAGCATTACCCGAATGTAGCTCCTGATGCCCAGTGCGGTGCTGTCAGAGGCCGCAATACTACTACGGCAGGCTTGGCTGCCGAACTTCATTCTGTGGTCAGGCACCAGCGAAAATCGTTATCCCCGACATACGTGGACCTGTCCGCAGCCTTCGACACCGTTTGCCACAAGGGGTCGGCAGGGGTGCAAGATTGGCGCAATGATCTCCATCGTCATCTACGAGTTCTGTTTAAAGGTCGGCAGACTGCCGCTGCCAAAGGCGTCCTCCAGCATGTTGTTGGTGGCGCCCAATGCCCATGGGATCTTCGAGGTGATGCTAAATTGCCAAATGTCCGCGGCCCTATCTCTGAGCAATCAGCAGACGTCGATTTCGCGGCCCCCCCGCAGGAGAGGGGCCTTCGGCCCCCCACCCCCGGAGTGGGGCCTTCGGCCCCCCCAGGGGGGTTGCTGGGGTAGTTGGGTCTCACCCAGGGAACTCAAGTACGCCTTACCCCCCAACAACAACAGCAACGACAACAACACCAGCACCAACAACAACAACAACAACAACAACAACAATCAGTTTACCTTCATGCGCGATGTTTCCACACGAAGCATGCAACCATCATGATAACCATCCCCATAATGGGGGACTATTTTTTCATAGCGGGGTCCGTTATTCCCTTTCCCAGACCTCCCGCCCAATGAGGTCTTGGAAATACCTCCTCCGAGGAATTTCAACATATCCCGCCTCGAAAACGCATGCCCGCGCCTTGCTGCGACGATGCGAGACCGCCAGTGGAGCCCCAGCCAAGGGTAAAGCACAAGGAAGTATCGAGCGACAGGATTGCCTTGGTGGGGATGGGGGCTGTCTGCGGCGAGGCAAGGACAATAATAGAGAGGGGGGAAGTCTCGAGCAGGGCCGCTGTCGTTGCTGAGAGCGGCGCCAATGCTCAAGAGAGTAGGGCGCTAGTCCAGCGTAATACAAAACGAAGTCTCGAGCGGGAACGCTGGTTTTGTTGGGACGGCTGTTTTTCAGCGGCGAGGAGGAACACCGCCTTGAGTAAGAAGGGACGAAGTCTCGAGCGGGAGCCGTGGTTTTGTCGGGACGAGGGCTGTCGCGGCGAGGAACAGCAGCACCGTCCTGAGGATCAAAAAAGGAACCCTCTAGCGGGAGCGTTGTTCTTGCTGGGAGCGGCGCCAATTCAAAAGAGAGTAGGGCGCCAGCCCACCGTAAAACAGGAGGAAGTCTCGGGCGGGAGCACTGGTTTTGCCGGGACGGCGGTTTTCGGCGGCGAGGAGGAGCACCGCCTTGAGTAAAAAAGGGAGGAAGTCTCGAGCGGGAGCGTTGTTGTTGCTGGGGGCGGCGCCGATGAGAGAAATGAGTAGCGCGCCAGTCCAGAGTAAAACGGGAGGAAGTCTCGAACGGTAGCGCTGGTTGTGTTGGGACGGCGGTTTTTGGCGGCTAGCAAGAGCACTGGCCCTAAGTAAAAAAGAGGAAATCTCAAGCGGGAGCGTTGTTGCTGTTGGGGGGCCTGTTTGGGCGCCCCCCAAACCGCTCGAGCGTGAGCCTCATGTTCAATGAAAATGTAGCCGGCGCCGAGGCGAGAGCGCCAAAGCGCCTGGGGGGTCCAACTATAATAAGTGTTTAGTGATTAACATTCAACATCCAACAACAACAACAACAACAACAATCATTTTACCCGAACGCGCGGTGTTCTCCCCAGTGCCAGGGTTTTCATACGACACCAGGCAATACCCCCACTTCGTGGGGGGGCATTACAAGCTCTACCAAATATCCAAACGACTCTTCGCGACCACCCAAACCCAGCTTCCCGCCCTATGACGTTGGGACACTTCACTTCGTGGCGTGCGGACGACCGTGGCTACTACACTGGCGTGGGGTACACACCCACAGAACTTGGTCACTTATTAGGTGCGCAACCGTTGTCGCAGAAGTTCGAAAAAGTTGCTCGCAAAAGCCCGTTTGACAGAAATGTTTAAAAAGTGTTGGGTTTCCTACGAATCCGCAAGAGCGCGCGGGATGAGATTTTGACATTTTTTTGTTGAAAAACCATTGGTTTTTTGATGTTTTTATGTTAAAATCGCTCCGAACACTAAGCTTTTGGAAGGATTTCGTCTTGCGCGCGCGAATGTCCACTTTACCTTATTTTTTGCAAGGGATTCTTGAAATTTGATTATATTAGAACAAGAAATGTCATTTTATAGTGTTTTTTGCAAGGGAAAACGGATTACAACAAAACAACCGGATCTGGACCCCATCCACTTTTCTGAAGCTTTCGCGAAAAAATGATGAAAATGTAGCTGCGGCCTAGGCGCGGCGGGGGGGCCGTGCACCAGGGGTCCCAACAATAATTATTCTTTAGAATTAATAATGTTCAACAACAACAACAACAACAACAACAACAACAACAACAACAACAACAACAGCAACAATCATCTTAAGACCGATCGCTCTTATATGCGCGCGCGTCACTCCATATGTAAATCCCAAACCCTCGATACCCACCCTCTTCGTCTTCGGTCATACCCCTTTGGGGGTATATCTTTTTTACTCGCCACGTGTAGTTGGCGCAGCCCCTAAAACAGGAAGAGCAGGGGGAAGGAGGAAGGGAGAGCGAGGAGGAAAAGAGTGGGGGGAGGGAGGGAGGAGGGAAGGGGCAAGGGGGGGAGGATGGATGGAGGACGAAAGAGGTTAGCAGGAGGGGAGGGGGGCAAAAGAGGAGGTAAACAAACGGACGAACCAGACAGACGGGTGCGAGCCCCGGAATAATTGCGAGGAGGTCTCAGGCGGGAGCGCCTCCGCCTGAGTAAACTGCGAGGAAGTCCCAGGCGGGGGCGGGGGTCCTGAGTAAATTTGGAGGAAGTATCAGGCGGGAGCCGTTGTTGTTGTTGTCCGGGGGGCCAACAACGCAGTTTGATGCCCACGACTTTCCCTGATAAAAAACAGGGTGCGAGCCCCGGAAGGGGCACTTCACTTGAACAAATACAATGTCCGCCGGAGGGGGGGATCAACAATAATTATTCTTCAATAATTAGAGTTCAACAACAACAACAACAACAACAACAACAACAACAACAACAACAACAACAACAAAAACACCAACACCAGCACCAGCACCAACAACAACAACAACAACAGCAGCAGCAGCAGCAGCAACAACAACAACAACAACAACAACAACAACAACAACAACAACAACAGCAGCAGCAGCAGCAACAACAACAGCAACAACAACAATAATTTCAAGACTGCTCGCTCCTGGCACGCGTGTTTTGCAGTCTGTGTACCCCAACCCTCGATAATTACCCGCCCACTTCGTCTTCGATTGCACCCCCTTTCGGGGAAAAAATCTCCATTGCCGGCCACTGACTGGAGCGCGAGGAAGTCTCGAGCGAGAGCGCCGTTCCTGAGTTCGGGGACCTCTCTGACCAGGGGTTCTTTGAATACCGATGGAGAAATATCGAACGGGAACCCCTGTCGCCGTGTCTGGGCTTCCACCAACTTGCGTGAATTACGAGAAAGTCTTGAGCGAGAGCGCTGTTCCTGAGTTCGGGGGCCTTCGCCAGGCGCTCTCCTAGTAAATCGTGAGGAAGTATCGAGCAGGAACCCTTGTCGTCGTGGCTGGGCCTCCGCCAACTTCACTGACTTGCGAGGACGTCTCGGGCGACAGTGCCGTTCCTGATTTCGGGGGCCTCTCTGGCCAGGATGTCTCGGGGTAAACTGTGAGGAAGTAGGAAGTATCCAGCGGGAGTCGTTGTCGTCGCATCTGGGCCTCCAAAGGCCCGCATTTAGACTCAAGCCAACGCTCGCGCGGGAGCCTCATTTTCCGGGAAAATGTAGCCAACGTCGAGGCGAGAACGCGCAGAACCGTTTCTGGAGACCAATGATAACTAGTCTCTGGAAATGAAGATTCAACAACAGCAAGAATCATATTAAGACTGTTCGCTGTTATCTGCTCGAATGTCATTCAGCGCGCATTTCCCGAACCCTCGATACCCGCCCTCGTCGTTTTCGATCATACCACTTTTTGGTGGGTATATATTTTCCTTCGTGAGTTCTGCGTGATAAGCCAGGAAATTTCCGCAGGGAGCAATTCCTATGCAAATTTGAAGAAGTCCCCAGCGAACGCGGAAGTCCTGAATGGCAAGAGCGCGGCGCCTGAGTAAATTGCGAAGAAGTCTCAGGCGGGAGCGCGATTCTTGAGTACATTGCGAGGAAGTCTCAAGCGGGAGCAGGGGGCCGAAATAAATTTCGAGGAATATCAAGCGGGAGCCGTTGTTGTTGTTGTTGTAAACCGGGGGCCAAGGACACAGTTTGAGGAGGAAGACTTTCCCTGGTAAAAAACCGGGTGCGAGCGCCGGGAAGGGCACTTCAATTAAAAAACACATGTGCCCCGGAGGGGGGGATCAACAAAAATATTTTAAGAAGAGAACTCAACAATAATCATTGTAAGACTGTTCATTCTTACTGGCACGCGTGTCTTGCTTTGTGTATACCCCAAGCCTCCTCGATACCCGCCCACTTCGTCTTCGATCACACACCCTTTCGGGGGGAGTACCTTCCTTGTCGGCTACTGACTGAAGTGCGAGGAGAGGAACTCTCAAGCGAAAGCGCCGTTCCTGAATTCGGGGGCCTCTTTGGCCAAGGGCTCTCGGAATACACATGGAGAAATATCGAACGGGAACCCTTGTCGCAGTGGTTGGGCCTTCACTAACCTGCCTGAATTACGAAAAAGTCTCGAGCGAGAGCGCCACTCTTGAGTTCGGGGGCCTCTCTGGCAAGGGCCTCTGCGAATACATCTTGAAGACATATCGAACGGGATCCCTTGTCGCCGTAGTTGAGCCTCCACCAATTCGACTGAATCACGAGAAAATGTCGAGCGAGAGCGCCGTTCCTGACACGGGAGCCTTCCTGGACAGGGGCTCTCCTAGTAAATCGTGAGGAAGCATCGAGCAGGAACCCATTGTCGTCGTGGCTGGGACTCCGCCAACTTGACTGAATTGCGAGGAAGTCTCGAGCGACAGTGCCGTTCCTGATTTCGGGGGCCTCTCTGGCCAGGATGTCTCGGGGTAAACTGTGAGGAAGTAGGAAGTATCCAGCGGGAGCCGTTGTCGTCGTGGCTGGGCCTCCGCCAACTTGACTGAATTGCGAGGACATCTCGAGCGAAAGCCCCGTTCCTGATTTCGGGGGCATCTCTGGCCAGAGTGTGTCGGGGTAAATTGTGAGGAAGTGTCCAGCGGGAGCTGTTGTCGTTGTAGCTGGGCCTCCAAGGGCACACACTTACACTCAAATCAACGCTCGCGCGGGAGCATCGTTTTCAGAGAAAATGTAGCTGGCGTCGAGGCGAGAGCGCGCGAAACTGTTTCTGGAGATCAACAATAATCAGTCCCTAGAGATGAGTATCATCCAACAACAACAACAATAACAACAACAACAACAACAACCACAACCACGACCACAACCACAGCCACAGCCGCGACCACGACCACAACCACAACCACAAGCACAATCACCACAACGATGAAAACAACAAGAACAACCACAACAGCAACAAGGAAATCATGATGACCATGCTAGTCATCGTCGTGATCGTGATCATCATTCTAAGTCCTATCATCGCCATCATCATCATCATCATCATCATCATCATCAGCATCAGCATCATCATCATCATCATCATCATCATCAGCATCATCATCATCATCATCATCATCATCATCATAACCAGCATCGTAATCATCATCAGCACCACCACTGCCATCATCAGCATCATCATTGGCATCATCATCGGCAGCGGCAGCATGGTTATCATCATCATCAACAGCTTCAGCATCATCATCAGTATCATCATCACCATCGTGACCATCGTCAGCATCAGAACCATCATCGTCATCATCGTCATAATCAGAATCATCATCATCATCATCATCATCACCATCACCATCATCATCATCATCATCATCATCATCATCATCATCGTCATCGTCATCATCATCATCATCATCATAATGATCATCATCGATATCAGCATCCTCGCCATCGCAATCACCATCACCATCATCATCGTCGACGTCCCTTCTATCCTCCTCCTCCTTCTCCTCATCATCAGCACCATCGTCGTCCTCAGCATCATCACCAATATAGCCGTCATCAGCATCGTCGTAGTCATCATCATCATCATCATCATCATCATCATCATCATCAGCAGCAGCAGCAGCAGCATCATCTTCACCATCAGCATCATCATCGTCGTCAGCGTCATGATGATGATGATGATCATCATCATCACCTTCATCATCATCGTCGTGAAGCGCACGCTGTCTGAGCCGTTCGGTGAAGTGGTCAGCTGTGCTCTGCGTGCTGCAGACAGTCACGATCATAACCATCATCAGCATCACAACCATCATCATCATCATCATCATCATCATCATCATGATCATCGTCATCGTCATCGTCATCATCATTGTAACCATTATCAAACATCATCGCCCTCCTCATCAACATCATCAGCATCATCATCATTTCCATCATCATCATCATCATCATCATCATCATCGTCATCATCATCATCATCATCATCATCATCATCATCATCATCATCATCATCATCATCATCATCATCATCATCATCATCATTATTGTCGTCGTCATCATCTGTCGTCGTCGATCTTGTCATGTCCAACGCCAGCGTCGTCGCCAACGGACGGCCATCGCGATCGTCACCAGCGTGATCGGTGTCACAACCAGGCGTCACAATCATGACTACAACAGCCACAATCGTCATGATCCTCGCTATCGTCATCGTAACCATCATCCAAATCGTCATCCACATCCTAATCATCCCAGCATTGTCACCATGATCGCCATCATCTACGTCATGTTCATCCTGTTCGTCGTCGTGGCCATCGTCATCCGTCATCGACATCATCCGATTGCTGATATGTCCGATCCCACCTCGATCATTGCACTCATCCTCTATCCCGATGCGTCCTCCTCATCCTCTATCCTATCCTTTTCCTCCTCGATCCTCTCTCCCATCCTCCTTCCTCGCACTTCTCCAGGCTGCTCCGCGCGCCTCCTCGAGAGCGAGGCTACAGTTGGTGGGGCGGGCGGCTGCGCTGGGCAACAGACCTTGCTCCGAGCCGGCGTGGCAGGCGGCTCAGCAGTCAAGCCCGCTCCTGCTCCTGCTCGTTGTCCACCTCATCCTGATTACCCACTGCATTATGCTTCCATCATCCTCCTCATTGTTCTAATCAGACCTCGACCTCATCGTTTTCTCAGCATGGTCCTCCTCCCTTTCGGCATCCTCATTCTACCCATACTGACCATCCTCATCCTTCTCATCCTCCTTCATCTCCTGTCCCTCCTGTGAATCAAGCTCACTCCCCAGGAATGTAAGAGGCCCGAGAGGGTTTCCCCAGAAGCCTCGAGGGGCCTGCGGTTTTATTCCTTGCTCGCTGCCATCCCGGAGATGTTGTGCAGGGACGGCTGCTCTAAGTGAACGTGTTCTTATTCGACGTTTCGACATTGGGCGGAAGGGGGGGGAGAGGGGGGTCTGGCTCCGGACCTCTGCTTAATGCGACTGTTTGCAACAGTGCGTACTATGGGGGGGGCTCCACCTGCTTGAGACAGGCACCAAAGAAGGCTAAGGTCTACTCCATGGGGGGGAGGAGACGGTGCGAGGGCCCCGATCGGCAAAACAATGAATCAGAAAACGAACACATACCTGGGAGCTCGTACTGACTATACGCGTGCAATCCAATGGAAGCACATGCCAAGAAACACCCTGCTTGCCTCCAGGGTGCGCTGGGTTGCTTGGGCTTCGATGGTTTTGCTGTGGAAAGCGTGAGGCTCCCACACCAAAAATTAATGGACGTCCTGGGGTCTCAGGGGTGGGTTTCTTGTGGAAGGTCTCTTGTGGTCGAGCTCCTATTTTAGCTGATGTGGTCCTCTTCCTGCTCCTCCCCCTCCTCCCCCTCATCCTCTTGGTCCTCTTCCTCATCTTCATGCGTCTCCTCCTGGGCGGGGACAGGGGGGCAGAGGAAGGGGGGCAGCAGCGCGCGCCCCCCCCGGGCGTGTTCCAAGCGATCGAGGCTATTGTAGACAAGCAAGAGGCCCACGACGAGGATGCCGTAGAACCTGGTCGCCCAGTGCGTCCGCCGCTCATCCCGCCGTTCCCGCAGGCCGCAAGGAGTTACAAAAGGGAACAGGGACAGGCTGAGACAGGAGGAGGACAACGAGAAGGAGGAGGATCATCATCATCATCCGCATCATCGTCCTCCGCCTCCCCCTTCTGTTCCTCATGGGCCGTATCGTCCTCATTGTTCTCGTCGGCCTATTTCTCCTCCTCCTCCCCCCCTACATCCTCCTCCTACCCTTACTGAGCCCTCGTCCTCCCTCGCTCCCACCCTCCTTCCCTTCCCTCCCCCTCCTCCTCTCACCCCCCCTCCCTCCCCCCTTTCCTCCTCGTCCTCCTCTCCCTCCTCCGCCCAGCCCCCGCCTCCCTCCTCTCCGCAGGGCCTCGAGTACAGCCAGGACAGCTCTCGGCGCATGGCGGCCCAGCCCTGGTTGAAGGCCTGGTCGGAGCGGCACCCGCGAGCGGCGTCGCCAACGCGCCGCGGCAGGGTCGCCGACGCCACCACCACCGCAGTCGTGATCGTCCTCGTCGTCGTCATCGTCGTCACCGTCGTCGTTGTCGTCCTAGTCGTTGTCCTCGTCGTCCTCGTCGTCCTCCTAGACGTCCTCGACTGCCTCGTTCTTCTCCTCGTCATCCTCATCGTTCCCTATCCCTCCCACTCCTCCTTTTCCTGCTCCTCCCCTCCTCCCCCAGTCCCCATGCTTGTCCACTCTTTCATGATCTTCCTCGTCCTCTTACCCCGCTTGCTGAGAAACTGCTTGCTGGGCGCAGGCGCGACCGCCCATTGATGTAGCATGCTACCTGTCACTTGCCCTAGGCTGCAGCCTGTTGGACCCCTGGCGCCAGCTTGCTGGGCCACTCTTTGCTATGTGCTTTCGCAGCTGTCCAGTTGATATACAACTCGCGGACCACCAGGGAGGAGCCGACAGAGAGGAAGGGCACTAAACGACTAGACATGAAGAACGGTGGGCGAGGGCCAAAGGGAAGACCCTCCAGGACATCCTCCTCATCCTCCTCCGTCTTCTCCTGCACCCCGTCATCATGACCACCACCACCATCGTCATCATCATCATCATCATCATCATCATCAGCAGCAGCAGCAGCAGCATCATCATCATCATCATCATCATCATCATCATCATCATCATCATCATCATCATCATCATCATCATCATCATCATCATCATCATCATCATAATCATCAGCATCATCATCAACATCGTCATCATC
>CAUYUJ010018351.1:51229-73729 GCA_963575745.1 Prorocentrum cordatum | reverse complement strand
GGGGCGGGGCCGCATGCGACCGCAGCCACTGGGGCCTTCGCTGGAGCTCCCTACGGAGCCACGAAACACGTGAGCACTATGCCGAAATGGGCAGGGCCACCATGTGAACCCAACCAGTGGCGCCTTCAGTGAAGCTCGCCGTGGGGCCACGAAACGTATGAGAGTTCTGCCGAAATGGGGCCCCAGCCACTGGCACCTTCGGCGAGGCTCCCTGCGGCCACGAAGCGTGTGAGGGGTGTGCCAACATGAGGGGTGTGAAACGCGTGAGGGGTGGCAGGGGTGTGCGGGTCACCACGTGAACCCAGCCACTGGTGTCTTCAGTGAGGCTCCCTGCGGGGGCACGAAGCGTGTGAGGGTGGGCTGAAATTGGGAGGTATGTGAACCCAGCCACGGTGGCCTTCAGTGGAGCTCCCTGTGGGGCCACGAAACGTGTGAGGAGTGTGCCGACATGGGGCAGGTAACCATCTGAACCCAGCTAAAAGGTGCCTTCGGTAGAGCTCCCATGGGGCCACGGAGCGCGAGGGGTCCGCCGAGATGGGGCGGGTCACCATGTGAACCCAACTAGTGTCGCATTCGGTGCAGCCCTCTGTGGGGCCACGGAAAAAAAGGTGTGTGCAAAAATGAAGCGGTTCACTGTGTGAACCCAGCCACTGGCGCCTTCGGCGGAGCTCCCTGTGGGGCCATGATGAATGTGAAAGGAGTGCCGACATGGGGCTGGTCACCATACGAACCCAGCCACAGGGGGCCTTCGGTGGAGCTCCTTTGGGGGCTTCGAAAAATGTGAGAGCTGTGACGAAATTGGGAAGCGAGGATGCTGATGCTGATGATGATGTTGATGTTGATGTTGTTGATGTTGTTGATGATGTTGATGATGGTGTCGATGCTGATGATGGTGATGATGATGGAGGTCTTGGTGATGATGATGATGATGATGATGATGATGATGATGATGATGATGGTGATGATGGTATTGATCAATATGTCGGTGGTGATGGTGATGATGACGACGCTGATGGTGACGATGATGCGGACGATGCTATGGTAATGATGGCGATGTTGGTGTTGACGGCTGCTGGTGTTTATGGTGGTGGTAATGTTGGTGATGGCGATGGCGATAATGATGATGATGATGACGATGATGAGGGACATGATGATAATCTTCCGGTCCTGAATTTACAAGGAAAGGGGTGACCGGGGCGGCTTTGCCGGGGTAGGAGGAAGGGGAGGGGGGGGTCCGGTGGCGTGAGTTCCAGTGGCGTGGAGGGGAGGGGGGGGCCGGTCCCCCGTTCCGCCTGTGGACAAAGAGAATTGGGGGAACACGGGGGGGGCTCCGGTGGCCGGGGTGGCTCTGCCGGATTAGGGGGACGGGGGGGGGTCCGGTGGTGTGGGTTCCGGCGGCGCGGAGGGGAGGGGGGGAAGGGTCTGGTCCCCCGTCCCGCCTGTGGACAAGGGAAATCGAGGGGAAGACCAGGGGGGGGTGTCCGGTGGCGTGGGTTCTGATGGCGCGGAGGAGGTGAAGGGGGGGTTCCGTGGCGTGCGAGTTCGAAGGAGCCCCAGCTACGGCCTCGAGGCTGAGCTTCAGCTTCTGGGGGGGGGCCCGGGTGGTTCTGCCGGGGCAGGAGGGGAAGAGGGGGGTGCGCGCGCGTGCGCGGGGTAATGTATGTCCGTGTACGCGAGAAGAGAATCGCGGAAAGAGGGGGAGAGAAGTGAAACGGGACAAGAGCGGAAAACGGGGAACGCATGGGGGGGGAACGAAGGTGGCGGTGAGGTGCGCGTCTGCTGTGGTGTGTGTGTGTGTGTTTTTGTGCGGTGTGCGTGGTGTGTGTATGTGTGTGTGTTGCTGGCGTGTGCGTGTGTGTGTGTGTACCAGCGAAGGTGGCGCGCGTGTGTGAGTGATGTGTGTGTGCCTGTGGGTATGTGTAGTGTGTGTGCGTGTGTGCGTGTGCGCGTGTGTGTGCGTGTGCGCGCGCAGTGTCTGCGAGCGCGTGCGTGCGTGTCTGTCGGCGAAGTGTCGCCGCCCAGTCCGGGGGGCACCCCGGGCGACCCGGATCGGCGGCACTGGCCGAAGGCCACTGCAGTAAGCATGATGATGGTCGTGGTGCTGATGCTGATGATGATGATGATGACGGTGCGGATGATGATTATGATGATGCTGGCGGCGAGGATCATGATGACAATGATGGCGACGATGAGGACGATGAACATGGTGTTGGTAACAATGATGATGCTGCTGATGCTGGTGATGATGATGGAGGGGGATGATGATGACGATGACGCTGATGGCGGTGATGGTGATGGAAATGATGATGATGGTGATGATGGTGATGATGGTGATGGTGGTGATGGTGGTTATGATGATGGTGGTGATTATGATGATGGTGGCGATGATGACGACAACAAAGACGACGACGATGGTGATGATACTGATGCGGAAGATGAAGATGGCGATGATAATGATTGTGATGCGTATCAACGATGATGATGATGACGATGATGGCGATGGTGACGCTGATGCTGATGACAGCAACGATGAGGCGGAAGAGAAGGGGAGGGAACGCGCGGCGCTGCGAATTCAAAACGAGCCCCCAACACACAGGAGGGCTGGGAACGAAGAGTGCGAGAGAGAGAGAGGGAGAGAGAGAGAGAGAGAAAAAAAAAAATATAAAGAGAAATAGGAAGAGAAAGAGAGAGAGAGAGAGAGAAACAGAGAGAGAGAGAGAAAAAGGGAAAGACAAACAGAGAAAAAGAGAGAGAGAGAGAGACAGGAGAGAAAACGACCTACCCATGGACCTTCGCTGACAAAAAGGCGCGCTTACTGCCAGGGCCTGCGACTTCTTGCCGGGCGTCGCGGCACCCTCAGCACAAGGTACGTGGCGCCGCTGCAGCGCGCTCCAAAAAGGCCAAGCGCCGCAACGGCGGCAGGCTCCTAGGGCGGGCGGGCGGGTCGAGCTTGAGCCCGATGCCCGCGCGCCGCGCAATGAGTAGCGAGGCGCCCATGGACCTTTGAAGGGGCCCACAAACACACAAATAAATACACACAAATAAAAAGATCCCCCATATTTTCCCATATTTTCTGGGTTTTCGTCTTCCCCCCCAATTCCCATATTTTTTCATATCTTCTTGGGAATCGACGATTAATTGTGTCTGTGTGTTTTTTCCCCTCCTGAACCTTCGCTGACAAAAAGGCGCGCTCTCTGCCAGGGCCTGCGACTTTGTGCCGGGCACCGCGGCGCCCTCAGCACAAGATATGCGGCACCGCTGCGGCGCGCTCCAAAATGGCCAGGCGCCGGAACGGCGGCGGGCTCCACCGCCGCTCCAAGAGGGGGCAGGGGCGGCGGCGGGCAAAGCAGGAGGTCCGCGAGAGGGGCACCGATCCAAAGGCCCCCCCTTGCCTCAGCACAGGACTCGCAGTCAAAGCCGCTGGGTAGATGCCGCGAGCAGCTGGCCCACGGCCGCGCCAAGCAAGCGACTTCGGGCGCGGCTCTGCGGTGAGAGCCGCTGAAGAAGCTTGCTGGCGCCTGCCTCTTGGATGCACATCTCGAGCGTCCGAGAGCTTGCCCGTCCCCCTCTGTGCCGGGCCCAGTCTGGGGAGTCGGACTGCGGGCACCAAAAAGTAGCACCCCCTGGCCTCGGGGATGCCGGGGCGATGCCAAACTTATCCCTGTGGGGAACACCACAGTGCGCAAGCAGAGCATCCAAACATAAACGAAACCCGCGGGCCCCGCCTGGCATGAGCAAGGCCGACGGCGGGCAGCAACGGCGAAGAGCCTCGAACAAAAAACGACGACCTCTGGCACCTCGATCCTAACGCACTCCCTCCTGGCCCCGAGCCTCCTCATCTTGGGTGCCCCCTACACAGATGTAGACCGCGCACAGCGTCTCCATAGAGAGCGAAGGCACCAAGATGCCGTCAAACTTCAGCCGCAAGAACTCGAAGGGCCTCATCATGCCCAAAAAACCACGCAGGATGCACGCGGCGATATCCCACCAGTCCCAAGCCAGCGCCAGCGACAGCGTGGCGAGAAAGACCGACTCTGGCATGGCGAGGTGGTTTTCGCTCGGGAGCAAGTGCTTCCACGTGTAGCATATGTCCCAGGCCCCCCGGTTCATGTCGACGATCGCCAGAATCAAGTTGCTGTAGTCGTGCCAGCTGCGCCCATTCTCGTACATGAGCTGTCCGTAGCGGCTGAGGCTAGCAGCGATCCGCGTAGGGTCCATCTGGTGAGGCCTCGATCGCCACGCCGCTGGACGCCCGCAGCCACGCACCGAACTCCGCCATAAGCCGGTCGCGCGCCAGCAGCGTGGCCGCGCACGACCGGCCGCGGGGCGGCCGGCAAAGCGGGATCCCCGCTCGCGCCAGCGCTCAGCTGGGCCCAGCCAGCGAGCCTGCGCGGCTGGCGGGGAAGTCGGGCAGCGTCGAGTCCGTCATCCGTTTTCCCAGCCTCTATTGGTTCCAGCCAGGCCAGCGGCGGGGCGCGCGCTGGCGCGCAGGCCCCTCTGGGCTCGGCGGAGCGGGCGCGACAAAAATATCGGTGTTTGCGTGCCAAAACGTTTTCCTTTGCGGAGCTGGGCGCCCTGGCGCGGACGGCCGAACGACCCCTGCAGCGGGACACCCTGGTAACACGGTTGCCGCCGCAAAAACTGCCCGTTCAACGCTGGTACCTTTTGGAGGGGCCTCTGTAGCGCTCTTGGGGCGTTTTGGCGGCGTCGTCGGCCGTCCTGAGGCCATCTTCGGGGTGTCCGGGGCCTCTTGGGGCTGTCTTGGCAATCTTTAGGGCCCTCTTGGCGTGTCGTGGCGTGTTTGGGAGCGGGCCCGGGCAGTCCCGGGAGCCCTGGGACCCCCCCAATACCCCCATGGGGGGGTACGGCACCGGCTCGGACCCCCCGTGTGTGTGCACATGTGTGTGAAGGGAGTAAAGCGAAGGCGACGAAGACGATGACGGCGAGCAGGAGGCGGCGAAGGACGAAAGGCAGGGGGGGAGGAGCAGGAGGAGGAGGAGGAGGAGGAGGAGGAGGTGGACGAGGAGGAGGAGGACGAGAAGGAGGAGTAGGAGGATGAGGATGAGGAGGGGGATGAGGAGGAGAAGAAAGAGGAGATGGGGAGGAGAAAGAGGAGGGAAGATGAGGACTACGACGAGGACGACGACGAAGGAGAACGAGGAGGGGATCCAAATCCGCAGCCCAATGGCAAAGGACGAGGGGGGGGGCGCTGCGCGCCTCTAGGTGGCGCTGCCTCCAGATAACCAGCAGGTAGCGGGCCTGCAAAGCCACCTCCTCATACTGCTCCTCCTCCTCCTCCTCCTCCTCCTCCTCCTCCTCCTCCTCCTCCTCCTTCTCCTCCTCCTCATCACCATCCTTTGCACCTATTCCTCCTCCTGCTCCTCCATATCATTATCCTCCTCCTCTTCCTCGTCATCCTCCTCCATCCTCTTGCCTAATATAAAAAAACTCCTCCCTGTAGCACCCACAGACGTGTCGGCAGGGCGGACTGGGCGTTTCGGCTGAGACTTCCTCACCATGCATGATGCATGTATGATCCTGAAGCTTAGAAGCTCGCAAGGGTTTCACGGATAGAGGGCGGGTTGTCTTGAAAGTGAAGCTCTCGCCTGAGCGCCGCGAACTTGCTTCCTAAACGTCTGCAAGAGCTTCACGGATGGAGGGCGGATCGTTTTCAAAATGTGGCCCTCGCCTCAGCGCCGCGCACTTTCGTTGTACAAGTTTGCAAAGGCTTCGCGGATGGAGGGCGGGTCGCTATCAAAATGAGCCGTTCGCCTTAGCACAGCGCACATTCGTCTTAATGTTCCCAACAGCTTCAAATATTATCCTGATGAATCTCTCAGAAGCGGCGTTCTGGCACGATTTAGGTTGTCAACGCGCAACAGCATGTTGATTCGCGGAGTTGAAAGCCCTCGAATGGTCTCTAGCACGACTCAGGATCGTCCAAATGCAACTGCAACGTTGACTCGCAGCGGTGAAGTGCTGGGCATTGCGTGTTGGCAAGATTCGGGACTCTCAGACGGTTGTCTTCCAACGGGGCTTTTCCCGCAGTGAAAACAACTTGTCGTAGGGACCTATGAAGGGATAACTTGAAGGGAGAGTGAAATGCAACATTGCTGGTACTTCTGAGGTTTCCTCTGGTCCTTCTCCTCATTCTCGTCCTCCTCCAACCTCTCCTCATCATCATCATCATCATCATCATCATCATCATCATCATCATCATAATCAACATCAACATCAACATCATCATCATCATCATCATCATCATCATCATCATCATCATCATCATCATCATCATCATCATCATCATCATCGTCATCAGCATCATCAGCATCATCATCATCATCATCATCGTCATCATCATCATCATCATCATCATCATCAGCAGCATCAGCATCTACATCAGCATCAGCATCAGCATCAGCATCATCACCACCATCCTCATCCTCATCCTCGTCACGATCATCAGCATCATCATCCTCGCCGTCGTCGCCATCATCAGCATCATCATCATCATCCACAGCAGCATCAGCATCATCAGCAGCATCATCGTCGTCACCAGCATGATCATCATCCTCATCCTCATCCTCATCCTCATCATCATGATCCTCGTCATCATCATCAACATCCTCATCATCATCACCATCCTCATCCTCCTCCTCCTCATCATGATCATCAGCATCATCATCCTCGTCGTCGTCGCCATCATCATCATCATCATCATCATCATCATCATCATCAGCATCAGCATCAGCATCATCATCATCATCATCATCATCATCATCAACAGCATCAGCATCATCAGCAGCACCATCACCAGCATCATCATCATCATCATCATCAACAGCATCAGCATCATCAGCAGCACCATCACCAGCATCATCCTCATCCTCATCCTCATCCTCATCATCAGCAGCAGCATAATTATCATCACCGCCACCACCATCACGACGAACAGACAGACATCACATGTCATCACCACCTTCACCATTGCCACAGCCACATATGGACAAGCATGACCTGACCTTGTATGCCCCCCTGGGCTTCCGCAGCTGATCCGACCGAGGCGCATGGCTTCGCTTGCACCGAGGCTTGGGTCGGACCGCTGGTGGTGAAAAGAAGAAGAAGAAGAAGAAGAAACGGCAGAAACATAAACTGTTGTCGCTCTGCGCGGGTTTCTTGCATCCGCGCCGGACCCTGCTCCCTGGCGCGCGGAACGCGACAGGGGCGGCGCCAGCGGCGCCACCAGGAAGGGGGGCCCAGCGCGGATCCAAGAAATATCCGCGCGGAATGCCAAAACTTTCTGGTTATGCCGTTGCTTCTTCATCGAACCGAAGCTGAGGCCGGGCCTCTGGTGGTGAAGGTCTTGACAGCAGCCTGGCCCAACCCCATCGGAGGCCTTGCTGGGCACGGCGATCACGGCGGTGATTCCCAGGCTTCGCCCCCGAGTCCGGCCGCGGTTTCCCTCGAGGTCCTCCTCCTCCTCCTCCTCCTCCTCCTCCTCCTCCTCGTCATCGTCCTTCCTCCTCGTCCTCCTCGCTCCTCCTCCTCCTCCTCCTCCTCCTCCTCCTCCTCCTCCTCCTCCTCCTCCTCCGCGCGTCCTCCTCCTCCTCCTCCTCCTCCCTCCTCCTCTCTCTTCCTCTCCTCTCCTCCTCCTCCTCCTCCTCCTCCTCCTCCTCCTCCTCCTCCTCCTCCTCCTCCTCCTCCTCCTCCACTCCTCTCCTCCTCCTCCTCCTCCTCCTCCTCCTCCTCCCTCCTCCTCCTCCTCCTCCTCCTCCTCCTCCTCCTCCTCCTCCTCCTCCTCCCTGCGCTCCCCAGCCGACTCCACCCAGCTTACGCGTAGTGCGTTGCTGCCCCTAGCGCGAGCGCTCCGAGTGCGAGCGGGGGGGCACAGCGAGCGCCCGCCGTGCTCACGCCGTCGCGCTTTGGCATCTAAAGGGTCACGCTGTCCCGCCTTTGGGCTCGGATATGTCACACGGGCACGAGGGCTGCACCATCTAGAGTCGGACCTAGGACAGAAAAGCTCCCTCCAAGAACATGAGACCCTCTGCCAGCCAAAGCACACAGAGCATCCGAGGGAACCCTCTCCATAATGCGCAAAGTATCCAACAAGCACGAAGAACACGAGGGTTCCCTCCCCGAATCGACCTCGATCTGATACCTCGGCCCGACCGTATGTCACACGGGCACGAGGGCTGCACCATCTATAGTCTTCGTCTCAATCGTTCAGGCGCATATGAAGGTAGGAGCGCCAGCGGGCGCCAGCCGCAGCGGCCTCTTGCAGTGGCAGCACCACGTCCACCAGGCCTCATTCTTGCGGCAGCCGCAGCGCGCACACGCCTGGGCACGGGCGCCGGTGCCGCCTGCGGCTGCCATGCCGCCGCCGCCTTGGCGCGCAGGGGGCGGCACCGCCGAGCCGCGGTGGCCGTCCGGGAGCGCCGCGGCGGCCTCCAGGCGACCGCGCTGGCGAGGGGAAGGCGTGCCCCGCCTCGCGTGCAGCAGAGCCCTGGCCGCGGCGCGCTCGCGGCGGAGGCGCCGACGCGACGCCGCCTCCGAGGGCAGCGCGATGGTCCCCACCCGAACGGGGGCCTGCGGCGGCCTGTCCGCCCCTAGGCAATCGGGCAGAAACTGAGGAGGAGGAGGAGGAGGAGGAGGAGGAGGAGGAGGAGAAGGAGGAGGAGGAGGAGGAGGAGGAGGGGGAGGGGGAGGAGGAGGAGGAGGAGAGGCGGGGAGGAGGAGGTGGAGGAGGAGGGCGAGGAGGAGGGGGAGAGGAGGAGGAGAGGAGGACGAAGGGAGGAGGAGGAGGAGGAGCGAAGGAGGAGGAGGAGGAGGAGGAGGAGGGGGAGGAGGAGGAGGAGCGAGAGGAGGAGGAGCGGGAGGAGGAGGAGGAGGAGGAGGAGGAGGAGGGGGATGAGGAGGAGCGGAGGAGGAGGAGGAGGAGGAGGAGGAGACTTCTCCCCCCAAAGAAGCGGAGGAGGAGGAGGAGGAGGAGGAGGAGGAGGATGTTTTCCTGTGGACGCCTGCATGCTAGGCTCAAGACTGGACAAACAGGCAGGCTGAAAAAAACAAGTTTGAGCCGACAGGGCTGGAAGAAGAAGGTTACCGAATAATATGCCCAAAAACCCTTGCCGATAAGACCGTTCCGAAAGAAGAACAAGCGTGGACGAACAACGCGCAGAGCTTCAAGATCCGGTCGGCGACCGTTGTCGGAAATAGCCCAAACTCCTGAGCTTCTCCTTCAGGTCCTCCCCCAGGCTCTCAAAGTCCTCCTCGAAATACCCCCGCCGCTCGGAAACGGGCTCCTCCACGCCGGTAACGACGGCAGGCAGAAGCTTCCCGGTCTCATCATCAACCTTCTCGAAAATGCAACTTGCGCACGGCTCCACATGCGCTTCAGGCTCAACACGAGCCCTCTCCCCCTCCTTATTGTGCTTCTTTCTCTTATTGAGTTTCTTCTCGTACGCCTGGCCAGGCTCGTTCATCGTGCCCTCGGGGAACTCCTCGTGGCGCTGCTCCTCGGAAGCGTCCTCGGGCACTTCACGACCTGTGCGTGCGGGTCGCTCATGCTCGGGTCGGGGTAGGTCCACCTGCCAGGCGGCGGTGGCTGCGGCGGCACGGGCAGCCTCGCACGTTCCACGGCCAGTGGGACCTTCTCCTCCCTCATCTGCTTCTCCCACATTTCCTTCCTTACCTTCAGCAACTTGTTCAACTGGTTCCACTTGTACCTGATCCTCTTCTTCAGCTGCTTTGCGGCCTTCTTCTCCTGCTTGGTGAAACTCTTCATGGAGTACTGGATCTTCGTGTCGTTGGTGATATCCTCGGTCGGCGCGGCTTTGGGCGCGACAGGTAGCAGAAATCGCATGCAAACCAAGATCTTGAAGTAGATCCGATAAGCCTGCACTTCACCTCCGGAGGTCCAGGCCGATCTGCCTGAGAAACTCCAGAGGCCCTCAAGCCAGCACCATTGCGGGTACAGCGGCAGGCCTCGCGCCCAAGCAAAGCGAGCTTGGGCCCAAGTGGCTTGAGGAAGGAGGAGGAGGAGGAGGAGGAGGAGGAGAAGGAGGAGGAGGGGGAGGAGGAGGAGGATGAGGGGGAGGAGGAGGAGGAGGAGGAGGAGGAGGAGGAGGAGGAGGAGGAGGAGGAGGAGGGAGGGGAGGAGGAGGAGGAGGAGGAGGAGGAGGAGGAGGAGGAGGAGGAGGAGGAGGAGGAGGAGACTTCTCCCCCCCAAAGCAGTGGAGGCGGCCCGCCCGATCTGTGAGTCACGGGCCCGTGCCCAGGCTCGGCCCGCCCAGACCCCCCTTCGTGCCGTGCAAGACGTTGCCCTGGGGTGGGGGGGGGGCGCGCTCTCGCCTCGGAAGCGTTCTGCAGCAGAAGCCCCGGCCCCCTCGAGCTGCGGAAAACACTCACGACGGGAGGCTTTTGGCTGTCTTCGGCCCCCAGGGGCCCTCATCGGGCCTCGGGATCGTCAGAAAAACGGTTCGGGATGGGAAACTGGTCCCAGGGAAGGGGTCCAGACCTGTGGGTCGACGTCGTGAAAAAATCACGACGCTGGGGGTCTGGGTGGTCTCCACTGGTTCCCTCGCTTGACCTGATCCCTAACAGAAATGTCCAGCATGCCAGCGCCGCAATGCGACCAGGATACACACATGTCAAGAGCATCAGCGGCTCGTGGGACCAGGCTGCAAAGATAAGACATGCACGGCGCCAGCGCCCCCTGAGTCCAGGACCAGACACGAAACTACAATGTCAGCGCCCTCGCGGGGCCATGAGACACACCGAAAGGACGCACCAGACACATCTAGCGTGGAACGCGGCCATCGGCAGCTCGACATCTGAAGCTATGCACCAGTGTGGAAACGTGGCGAGGAGTCCAGAGGGAGATCGAGACGCGAAAGGCGGAGGGAAGGGGGAGGGGGAGGCAGAGGGAGGGGCCTCCAGCAGCGAGAACAGGACAAACTTCAACAGAGAGACGACGGCGATGGTGTTAAACATGTACCTGTCGCTGGATGATCGTTCTCCCTCCGCTGATTCCTCCCCACCTCTCTTTCTCCTCCTCCTCCGAATCCTCTTCCTTCTCGCCGTGGATGCTGCCCCCCTCGGCCTGAAGGGCGTACAATCTGCCAAGTGCAATTCTAATTCTGTACAGAGAAGCTCGTCCAGAGATGTTGGAGCGAGGGGCGCGGTGGCGGCAGACGCAGGAAGTGAGAACAAGCATGAAAAGACAGAGATTATTTCACGGTCGCACCATTGCCCAACATTACGGTTGAGTTACTGTTGAGTTTGGTCCTCGTTCGCCCTGTTCACGAGCAATGGTGCTTCCCTCTTCTCATCATGATGATTCCTCCTCCTCCTCCTCCTCCTCCTCCTCCTCCTCCTCCTCCTCCTCCGTGTTGATCCTCCCTTCATCTGCAGCCATCCCACTTCGCCATCACTGAGTAGCCCACCCGTTACGCGCTGGCCCGCCCCTCACACGCTTCGCACTTGAAATGAGCACCCTTATGTATGATTGCATGGACTGGTTCCAAAGCGGCCATCACCACACGCGTTGCGACTCACGTGGAGACCCAGCAGGCGACTGCAGCTGGCTTCGCACACTGGGCGTAACCCAGGAAGGCAAACACATCCAGCGCCTCACGATCACGAAGGGACTCGAAACCGAGGCTACACTCCTTGCACTCGCACCCAGTGGCCCGCCCGAGGAGCACTTCGAGCCCGTCTGAAGAGCCTCAAGGATACCCTAGTCGCCACATTCCCACAACTGGCATGCGTCCAATATGAGACTGCATTGGTTGCGTTCGCATCATCCGGAGTAGTTCACACCTGCCAGGAGCATCAACGAAAGCCCAAGCAGTTGCGTCACGCGCTTTGCGTCCAATGCCGCAGCCCCAGCGGTTGCGCTGGCATACCAATCGCGGGCCTAGAACAGCCGACCCCTCGCGAGATCCTGGACCCTGGCAATATCCGCGATCCAAAAAAAAACAAACAGCAGCTGCGTTCGCATGCCAACCCGGTATCAAAACAAGGGCTTGCCCACCACGCGCGCTGGCGCGCCCCACAGGGAGGTAAAACTGGGGCATTGGTGGCTACGTTCGCGTGGCGTGCGTCCACTTCTTGAGCGCCGACCCCGAGCGTCGAGTACGGGAAGAGGAGGAGGATGAGGAGGAGGAGGAGGAGGAGGAGGAGGAGGAGTCCCACGTCCAGTGGCAGACGCCTCGATACGCTCCCGCAGCAGGTAGGGGGGAGGAGCAAGGACAGCGGGAGGGTGCTCTCCTGACCCGCTCGCTCTCCTACCAGAGCCTCCAGTTCCCCCGTCCGCCGCCTCCCCCACTCCGCGCCTCGACATTCCCCTCCCAATACTCCCCATCCCCTCCCCATGATCCTCCAGCCTCATTGGTCACTCCTCAATCCACGTCATGTTGTTCCTCCTCATCCCCCTCCTCCTCCTCCTCCTCCTCCTCCTCCTCCACCTCCCTCCATCCTCATCATCATCATCATCATCATCATCATCATCATCATCATCATCATCATCATCATCATCATCATCATCATCATCATCATCATCATCATCATCATCATCATGATCATCATCATCATCATCAGCATCATCATCAGCATCATCATCATCATCATCATCATCATCATCATCATCATCCCCCTCCTCCTCCTCCTCCTCCTCCTCCTCATCATCATCCTGCACCTTCCCCTCCACGTCCTCATCGTCGTCGTCGTCCTCCTCCTCCTCATCATCATCATCAGCAGCAGCAGCAACAGCAGCAGCCATCATCATTATCACCAACATCACCACCATCACCATTGCCATCACCATCATCATCATCATCATCATCATCACCAGCAGCAGCATCATCACCAGCATCATCATCATAAGCATCATCCTCCTCATCAGCATCTTCATCATCATCATCACCATCGCCCTCGCCATCAGCATCAATCTCACGACCACCATTACCACAACAACCACAACCACCACCACCACCATCATCATCATCAAAATCAGCATCACCATCATCATCATCATCATCATCATCATCATTATCATCATCATCGTCATCAGCAGAAGCTGCAGCAGCAGACATCGTCATCAGCAGCATCATCATGAACATCAGTAGCAGCAGCAGCAACCTCCTTCTCCTCACCCTTCTCAGCATCATCATCAGCAACATCATCGTAATCATCATCATCACCAGCATCACCATCAGCATTGTCGTCACAAGCATCATCATCACCTCCAACACAATCATCAACAGCACCATCATCATCACCATCATCCCAACCATCATCATCCTCATACTCATCCTCTCCCTCTCCCCCTCCCCCTCCTCCTCGTCGTCCGGATCGTCCTCGTCCTCCTCATCATCATCATCATCATCACCATCACCATCGTCGCCACCAACAACAACATCCTAATCAGCAGCAGCATCATCTTCATCCTCATCCCCGTCCCCATCCGCATCCTCATCCTCATCGTCAGGATCATCCTCCTCCTCCTGATCATCATCATCCTCATCATCATCAGCATCATCATCACATTGTCGCAACGCAATCATCATCGTGATCACCATAAGCATCATCAGCACCATAATCATCATTATCAGCATTACCATCGTCATCAACATCAGCATCAGCATCAGCAGCATCACTAGCAGCAGCATCATCCTCATCAGCGCCACACTAGCATCGCCATTATCAACAGCACCATCAGCATCAGCATTATCATCCTCATCAACATCAAAAGCAGCATCATCGTCGTGGTCGTCGAA
This sequence comes from Prorocentrum cordatum, assembly GCA_963575745.1. Taxonomy (NCBI): domain Eukaryota; class Dinophyceae; order Prorocentrales; family Prorocentraceae; genus Prorocentrum; species Prorocentrum cordatum. Next base: position 59,954 of record CAUYUJ010018351.1, on the reverse strand, counting down.
CTCGTCATCATCATCTTCAGCTTCATCATCATCATCATCATCATCATCATCATCATCATCATCATCATCATCATCATCTTCATCATCATCATCAGCATGAGCACCATCATCATCATCATCAGCATCATCATCGGCATCATCAGCGTCAACATCCGAATCATCGTCATCAGCATCCTACGCATCCTCATCCTCATTATCATCACCCGCATCAGCATCAACATCATCACCATCACCACAAGCATCATCATCAGCATTATCATGGGCAGCATCACCATGACCATCGTCATCGTCATCATGATCATCATTATTATCATCACCATCATCATCATCATCATCATCATCTTCTTCCCTACCATCAACACAAGTATCGCCTCAACGTCATCATCACCATCATCAGCAGAAGCAGCAGCAGCAGCAACATCGTCAGTCATTCTCACCCTCATTATCGCCACAACGTCATTCATGCCGACACCATTATCATGAACATCAGCAGCAGCAGCGTCCTCCGTCTCCTCATTCTTTTTCATCATCATCATCATCATCATCATCATCACCAGAATCACCACCACCACCACAATCGTCAGCATCGTCATCATCATCACCATCATCAGCATCAGCATCATCATCACAATCATCTCAACCATCATCATCCTCATCCCCATCCTCTCCTTCTCCCCCTTCCCCCTCCTCCGCGTCGTCCTCGTCCGTCTCATCTTCATCACCATCACAGTCATCGCCTTCAACAACAACATCATCATCAGCAGCAGCGCATCATCTTCATCCTCATCCCCGTCCACATCCGCATCCTCATCCTCATCGTCGGGATTATCCTCCTCATCATCATCATCACCATGTCGCAACGTTATCAGCATCGTGATCGCCATCAGCATCATCATCAGAGGCGTCATCATCATCATCAGAATTGCCATCGTCATCAAGATCGGCATCAGCATCAACATTAACATCAGCAGCAGCATCCTCCTCAGCATCCATCATCAACATCAGCAACAAAATCATCAGCATCAGCATCATCATTATCATCATCAGGCGCACAATCATCATCATTATCATCAGCATCATCATCACCATCACCATCATCAGCATCAGCATCACCAGCATCACCACCAGCATGATCACCAGTATCATCATTAGCATCATCATCCGCATCATCATCATCAGCATCATCATCCGCACCATCGTCAAGATCATCCTCATCATCTTCATCATCATCCCCATCAGCATCATGATCCTCCTCGTCAGCATCGTCACCATCAGAAGCATCATCAGTATCATCATCAGCACCCTCACCCTCATCAACATCGTCGTCACCACCATCGTCAAAACACAACCATCATCATCGACAACGTCAGCTGTATCGTCATCAGCATCGTCATTAGCATCATGAGCATCAGCATCGTCACCACCATCAGCATCATCATCATCATCATCAGCATCATTACATTCCTCAGCCGCATCATCATCACCGTCATCAGCATCATCAGCGTTATCATCGTCAGCATCATCAGCATCATCGACACAACGTCACCCACCACATCAACATGAACACCAGCATCATCCGTATAATCATCATCAGGAGCAGCAGCAGCAGCATCCTCCGCTTCCCACTCATCCTCATCATCATCCTTTCCCGCATACTCATCCGCCTCACCAGCATCATTAGCAGCATCATCATACCCATCAGCATCACCATCACCATCAGCATCACCACCACCACCATCATCATCATCATCATCATCACAACCATCAGCATCGTCAGCATCATCCGTAGCAACGTCCCCATCGTCACCATTAGCATGATCTTCACACCGTCATCCTCAAAATCGTCGTCGTGAGCATCAGCATCATCATCATCGTCATCATCATCATCATCATCATCATCATCATCATCATCGTCATCATCATCGTAATCAGCATACTCAGCAGCAGCATCAGCATCAGCATCATTGTCAGCATAAGCATCATCATCATCATTAGCGTCTGCATCATCATCAGCAGCATTCCCAGCCCCGTCATCGCCACAACGTCCTCACCACCATCATCGACATCATAAACAGCAGCAGCCTCCTCCTCCTCCGCCTCCTTATCATCATCATCATCGTCAGCATTAGAATTATCAGCATCATCAGCATTGGCATCACTATCATCACCACCACCACCATCATCAAACTCAGCATCACCCTCATCATCATCATCATCATCATCATCATCATCAGAATCACCATCATCATCAGCAGCATAAGCATCATCGTCAACATCCTCCTCGTCATCGTCCTCCTCCTCCGTCCCAGCATCGTCATTATCAGCATCATCATCATCAGCGTCACAACTTCATCATCATCATCATCATCATCATCATCATCATCAGCAACACCATCATCATCATCACCATCACCATCACCATCAAGAACAACAGCATCATCATCATGATACTCATCATCATCGTCATCGTCGACATCATCATCAGCCCCATGTTCATCATCGCCACAACGTCATCATCATCAGCATCATCATCGTCGTCATTATCATTATCATCGTCGGCAGCAGCGTCTTCTTCCTCCATCTCCTCCTCATCATCAGCAGCAGCAGTAGTATCATCAGCATCATCATCACCATCAGCATAATCGCCGTGGTCGAAGCCATCACCAGCAGAGTCATCATCCTCATCATTAAAATGACCAACAAAATCACCACCACCATCGTCATCATCATGGCCCTCATCATCATCCTCGACCTCGTTCTCCTCGTACTCGTCATCATCATCATCATCAGCATCACCATCATAACCAACATCACCATCATCATCATCATCCTCAGAATCATCACCATTACCATCATCATCACCCTGAAACTGTCATCATTAGCAACAGCATCATTGTCGGCATTGCCATCGTCGTCATCATAATCATCAGCATCATCATCATCATCATCATCATCATCATCATCATCATCCGCGTCATCATCATCCCAATCACGGCCACAACTTCACCAGCATCATCAGCAGCGGCAGCAGCATCTCCTTCCTCAGCATCATCATTGTCATCAGCATCATCACCGTCAGCACCATCATCAGCATCGTCCTCGTCATCGTCATCATCTTCATCGGCGTCATCATCGTAATCATCAGCATCACCATCACCATCACCATCGACATCACCATCACCATCACCATCATCGTCGTCATCATTATCATAATCATCATCGTCATCATCATCATCGTCATCGTCACCTTCCTCCTCCTCCTCCTCCTTCTCCGCATCCGCCGAGGAGGCCTGGCGGGAGGGCCGCGGCGCACTGGGCGGACAAGCCCAAGCAGAGGTGGAGAAAGGAGTCGTAGGCGTCCATGAGGGCCTCCCGTGGGGGGCAGAAAAGAGATTGGCAAGGACAGAGGAGGAAGGGGTAGGATACAGAAGGAGAGAGAGAGGAGGAGAACACAGGAGAGAAAAGGCAGAAGGGAAGGAGCAGGAGGAGGAGGAGAACGGGAGGAGGGCCAGAAAATGAGAGAGAAGTGAGACGAATCGGAGAAGGGTTGGAGGGAAATGCAGCATCGAAGCTTCGCCGGCGAGGGCGAACAGCATCCGACAAGCAAGGCCCGACGCCGTAGCAGAGCTGCTCGGGAAAGCAGTTGACCAGCTGTATTGAGAAGCCTGCCTAAGCAAAAGAAGGCACGTAAGACACGGACACACTGGGCTATGGCCTCTTGCTCTTTTCGAAGCCCAGTCTCGTCGCAAGAAGCTGGCCGAGGAAGCCAGCTCCTCGGGATGGCATCGAGGAGCTGCTGAAAACAAAAAGGCTGTCTCATACCCCCCTCCCCTTCATCCTAGTCATCCCCATCCCCATGACCGCCGCCGCGCCGCCGCCACCCCGCCGCCACCGCCACCGCCACCACCACCACCACCACCACCACCACCACCACCACATCATCATCATCCATCATCATTCATCATCATCATCAGCATCATCATCAGCATCATCAGCATCATCATCATCATCATCATCATCATCATCAGGCAGCAGCATCATCATCATCATCATCATCATCATCATCATCATCATCAGCATCCTTACCATTATCATCATCATCATCATCATCATCATCACCAACATCATCATCATCAGCATCATCATCATCACCACCATCATCACATCATCATCATCTTCATCATCATCATCGTCATCATCATCAGCATCATCATCATCACCATTACCATCATCATCATCAGCAGCAGCAGCATCATCATCAGCATCATCAACATCATCATGAGCATCATCATGATCAGCATCATAATCATCATCATCATCATCATCATCGCCATCATCGTCGTCACCGTCGCCATCGCTGTCGTCATTCTCAGGGTCATCACCATCAGCATCAGCATCATCATCAGCATCATAATCATCATCAGCATCAGCATCAGCATCAGCATCAGCATCATCATCATCATCATCGTCATCATCATCGTCGTCACCGTCACCGTCACTATCGTCATCCTCAGAGTCATAATCAGCATCATCAGAAGCATCATCAGCATCAGCATCAGCATCAGCACCAGCATCAGCATCAGCTGCATCATCATCATCATCATCATCAGCATCATCATCATCATCATCATCATCAGCATCATCATCATCATCATCGTCCTCATCCTCATCACCATCACCATCATCATCATCGCCATCACGGTCACATCATCAATCGTCGTGGCCCTCCTCATCCTGCTTCTCATAGTCCTCCTCATCGTTACCAGCATCATCAGCAACAGCAGCATCAACAACAATATCAATATCAGAACCGTCATCATCGTGGTCACCGTCAACGTCGCCGTCGTCGTCAGCTTCATCAGCAGCAGCAGCATGATCATCATCATCATCATCATCATCATCATCATCAACAGCAGCAGCATCAGCAGCAGCATCATCAGCACAGTCATCGTCATTATCATCGTCATCATCACCACCACAACCACCATCATCAGTATCATCAGCATCAGCATCAGTATCACCATCATCGTCATCATCAGCAGCAGCATCTCATCATCATCATCATCAGCAGCATCAGAGGCAGCATCAGCATCGTCATCATCATCAGCATCAGCAGCAACACCTTCATCATCATCAGCATCATCAGCATCATCAGCATCATCAGTATCGGCATTATCAGCATCATCATCCTCATCAGCATCATCAGCCGCCATCATCAGCATCATCATCCTCATCCTCCTCCTCATCATCATCCACGTCATCGTCATCGGCATCGTCATCGACATCGCCATCATCATCGGCATCGCCATCATCATTATCGTCCTCATCCTCATCATCATGATCATCATTATCCTCGTTATCATCCTCATCATCCTGAACATAAGAATCAACATCCCCTTCCCATCCTCAAGGGCTGGCAGGAGCGAATGAGGCTTGCATCCAAATGCGTGGAACAGTACGCAAGCAGATGTGAGAAACCATCCATGTTTAGAACACTACGCGTGGAAACCTGCACGTGAAGTCCGAATGTGTAGATTACATGTTTGAAACCCGATGTGAGAAACCCCACTTGTGAAATCCGACGTGTGGAAACACTAAGTGCGTGAATCCCTGAATGTAGAGACCCATGCGTGAAACCCGATGTGCCATGTGTGGAACCCTGTGGAAAGCTGTATGGAACCCCGTGTGCGCAGCAGCGGCAGATGGAGCAGGAGCAGGCGCAGGGGCAGGCAGCAGGGGGCAGAGGCAGAGGACGAGGAGGGACCATCCCTCTTGGCAGACCATCTCAGGCCCAATGGCGCGCGCCCAGCTCGACGGGGGCACGGTCGCCATCCACGCAGAGCAGCAGCGTGGGCTTCCCGTCCAGGCCACCCCCGCCCGGCGCGCTCGCGGCCCAGAGGGCGGGGCAGTAGGCCTCGTAGGCCGGCATGTAGCCGGCAACGAAGGCCCGCACCGCCTCGTCGTCCATCCCCGGACGGCCCTCGGCGGCCATCGCGCGCTCCGCCTGCAGCCGCCAGCCGTACACCCGCTCGATGTCGTCCACGGCTACCACGCACCAGGCGTCCACCAGGTCCTCCCAGGCGACGTACGCTGTCAGGTTGGCGTCGATGTCGGGCAGGCCCGAGTGCGTGGCACTCAGCACGCCACCGTCCCCGCGCTGTCGGAAGCCCGCCATCCAGCCCTCGAGGAGCACCACGTCCAGGGGCGCGCTGGCCGACCTCCAGGCGGACCGGGGCGCCCGGTCGCCCCGCCCTGCCCGCGCGGCCTTGTCATAGCCAGGCACGGGCACCGAGCCGGCCTCGGCGCCGCAGAGCGCCCGCAGCGTCGCCGCACCCAGAGCGATGTCGTGCGTGCCCGCGTTGCCGCGCGTCCGCAGCAGCGCGTTGCCGGCGCAGCGCTCCGTGACGGCGTCCTGCTCCGCCCCTGTCAGGTAGAAGTCGTCGTAAGACACCGCCACGCAGCTCAGGCCGTCGGCAGAGAACAGGTCGGCCAGGCAGCCGACGAGCGTCGTCTTGCCGCAGCCCTGCGGCGCCGACAGGCCCAGGAGCACAGCGCCAGCGCGTCCTGGTGCGGCGCGCGCACGATTGACCTCGGCCAGGAGCCAGAAGTAGACCTCAGCGGGCGAAGAGCGGTACGAAAAAGGAAATTACGCTACCGAGGAACCCCACATACTTATATTATGGCTGGAGTGATGAGAGCTGAAGTGAAGCATGTGAGAATGATGTTGGTGGCCGTTGCCCCGCCGATACCGCTGTGCCCTGGACGACCGTCACGGATAGCGGCCGCGGTGAGAGACCACCCCCTGCGCACCCCCTATGGTGTCGAGAATATGCCATGCCTGCTGTGCCCTGGACGACCGTCACGGATAGCGGCCGCGGTGGGAGACCACCCCTTGCGCACCCCCTATGGTGTCGAGAATGTGCCATGCCTGCTGTGCCCTGGACGACCGTCACGAGTAGCGGCCGCGGTGAGAGACCACCCCCTGCGCACCCCCTTATGGTGTCGAGAATATGCCATGCCTGCTGTGGGACGACCGTCACGGATAGCGGCCGCGGTGAGAGAATAGAGATGCCACGCCTGCTGTGCCCTGGACGACCGTCACGGATAGCGGCCGCGGTGAGAGACCACCCCTGCGCACCCCCTATGGTGTCGAGAATATGCCATGCCTGCTGTGCCCTGGACGACCGTCACGGATAGCGGCCGCGGTGAGAGACCACCCCCTGCGCACCCCCTATGGTGTCGAGAATATGCCATGCCTGCTGTGCCCTGGACGACCGTCACGGATAGCGGCCGCGGTGAGAGACCACCCCCTGCGCACCCCCTATGGTGTCGAGAATATGCCATGCCTGCTGTGCCCTGGACGACGTCACGGATAGCGGCCGCGGTGAGAGACCACCCCCTGCGCACCCCCTATGGTGTCGAGAATATGCCATGCCTGCTGTGCCCTGGACGACCGTCACGGATAGCGGCCGCGGTGAGAGACCACCCCTTGCGCACCCCCTATGGTGTCGAGAATATGCCATGCCTGCTGTGCCCTGGACGACCGTCACGGATAGCGGCCGTGGTGAGAGACCACCCCCTGCGCACCCCCTATGGTGTCGAGAATATGCCATGCCTGCTGTGCCCTGGACGACCGTCACGGATAGCGGCCGCGGTGAGAGACCACCCCCTGCGCACCCCCTATGGTGTCGAGAATATGCCATGCCTGCTGTGCCCTGGACGACCGTCACGGATAGCGGCCGCGGTGAGAGACCACCCCTGCGCACCCCCTACGGTGTCGAGAATATGCCATGCCTGCTGTGCCTGGGCGACCGTCACGGATAGCGGCCGTGGTGAGAGACCACCCCCTGCGCACCCCCTATGGTGTCGAGAATATGCCATGCCTGCTGTGCCCTGGACGACCGTCACGGATAGCGGCCGCGGTGAGAGACCACCCCCTGCGCACCCCCTTATGGTGTCGAGAATATGCCATGCCTGCTGTGCCCTGGACGACCGTCACGGATAGCGGCCGCGGTGAGAGACCACCCCCTGCGCACCCCTATGGTGTCGAGAATATGCACGGATAGCGGCCGCGGTGAGAGACCACCCCCTGCGCACCCCCTATGGTGTCGAGAATGCCCTGGTGCCGACTGTCACGGATAGCGGCCTGTGCCTGGGCGAGCACCGACCCCGCGGTCGCGCGTGACCCCCGAGATGCTGTGCCTGGCCGACCGTCCACTAGCGGCCGCGACCACCCCCTATGGTGTCGGGAATATGCCATGCCTGCTGTGCCCTGGACGACCGTCACGGATAGCGGCCGCGGTGAGAGACCACCCCTTGCGCACCCCCTTATGGTGTCGAGAATATGCCATGCCTGCTGTGCCCTGGACGACCGTCACGGATAGCGGCCGCGGCGAGAGACCACCCCCTGCGCACCCCCTATGGTGTCGAGAATATGCCATGCCTGCTGTGCCTGGGCGACCGTCACGGATAGCGGCCGCCGTGAGAGACCAGCCCCTACGCACCCCCTACGCTGCTGTGCATGTGCTGTGCTGTGCTGTGCTGTGCTGTGCTGTGCTGTGCTGTGCTGTGCTGTGCTGTGCTGTGCTGTGCTGTGCTGTGCTGTGCTGTGCTGTGCTGTGCTGTGCTGTGCTGTGCTGTGCTGTGCTGCGCTGTGTGAGAAGGAGAGAGAGGGGAGGAGGAGACGCGGGTGAGACGCGGAAGGGAAGAAAACCAGAACCCCACG
>CAUYUJ010018351.1:36229-46229 GCA_963575745.1 Prorocentrum cordatum | reverse complement strand
GACACCCGACGCCGCGATTTGTTCCGACCGTCCACCCCCAGAGGTCTGGACCCCTCATCATCAGCATCATCATCACTCATCATCATCATCATCATCATCATCATCATCATCATCATCATCATCATCATCATCATCATCATCATCACCACCACCATCATCATGATCAGCATCATCATCACCACCACCATCATTATCATCATTATCATCAGCAGCAGCAGCATCATCATCATCATCATCATCATCATCATCATCATCATCATCATCATCATCATCATCATCATCATCAACGTCGACCCCCAGGTCTGGACCCCTTCCCCAGGACCGGCTTTTCACCCTGAGTCGTTTTGTTGACGGTCCCAGGGCCCCTGCGAGGCCCTCTATAGAAGCCGAGAGGGCGAAAAAACAACTCCGTCCTGATGCTGTCAGTGCGTCGGATCTCTGTGAAGGGGAACTGGAACACACAAATAAATACACACAAATAAAAACATTCCCCATATGTTCCCACATGTTCTGGGTTTTTGTCTTCCCCCCCACTTCCCATATTTTCCCATATTTTCCTGGGAACCGACGATTAACTGTGTCTGTCTGTGTGTGTGTTCTTCCCCTCCTGACTCTGGGTCGGACGGCAGAGGACGGAGAGCCGAGGACGGCTCCTCCGCCCGGGAACGTCAAGGCGAATGCCGAGCGTGGTGTTGCCCAAGAGGGGCGGGCCGCCGCGAGCGGCGCGGCCATCCGCGTGCCACCGGCGCGCGCGCAGAGTGGACCCTCGGAGCCGCGGCGGGAGGGGGCGAAGGAGGGCGGGAGGAAGACGATGCCCCAGAGATCTAGCGTGTTGGAAAAATCAGGACGGAGGTGTTTCGCGTCTGGCCTCCGGGGGCCCTCGCTGGGCCCCGGGACCGACAAAAACGACTCGGGAAGGGAAACTGGCCCTGGGGAGGGGGTCGGGTCTTCTGGAGACTCCAGATTGAAAAAATCGCGACATCGGATCTCTGCGACGGGAGGACGAGAGGGAGGCAGAAGCAGGGAAAACGCACATCGTACTGAGACATGTCCTGAGGATCATCGAAAAGTGATCGATTTGTTTTCGGCTCGGGCGGGAGGGTGACGGTAACGGCGGCCGCGGCGTGCACCCGTGCGTCCGCGCCACCAGCGCATCAATCGCCTGTGCGCACCACAGCATGTAAGGCGGGGGGGGCCCAGGCCACCCGCCCAGTACGCTCGTTCGCGTTGCCTGGGGGAGGGGTGGGGGGGATTGGCCCAGGTATCGAGCGTTACCCTGGGGATGAAAAACAAAGAAATATATATATATATATATATATATATAACACGAAACTCACAAAGAGGAATTGGGGGAAGCGCCCGCCTGCATGCCGACGCACACGATGGAGACCTTCGCGGCGGAAGGCCCGTCCTGCGCGCCCGCGGGCGCGCGCGCCGGCGAGGCGCGGGCGACGCAAAGGGGGGGGAGGCAGGGAGCGGGCAGAGCGGAGGCCGAAGGAAGGGAGGGGGGGCAGGGGGGGCGGAGGTGGAGGGAAAGGAGAGGGGGGGCCAGGGCGAAGAGGAAGGGGGGAAAGCGGGCGAGGTCGAAAGAGGGAGGGGAGAGCCGGAAACGCAGGGGGCAGGAGGGCGGACGGAGGGAATCGGGGGGAGGCTGGGGGGAAAGCGGGAGCGAGGGAGAGGGCTAGCGAAAGGAGGAGGTGGAGGGACGGGGGGGGGGAAGAGTGGAGGACTGGGGCGAGGATGCGATGGAGGAGGAGGAGGAGGAGGAGGATCGGCCCACCGAGGGAGCGCGGTCGTGGCCTAAGACACGCTGAGGAGGAGGAGGAGGAGGAGGAGGAGGAGGAGGAGGAAGGGGTTGAAGGGGCAGGAGAGAGGGCAGACGACGGGAGAAGCGGGCTGGGCGGGGCCCGCCAGGCCCAGCAGGACCGCCCGGCACGGCCCAGGAAGGCTCCTCCGCCTCCGCCTCCTCCTCCTCCTCCTCCTCCTCCTCCTCCTCCTCCTCCGCCTCCTCCGCCTCCGCCTCCGCTACCGCATCCGCCTCCTCCTCCTCCTCCTCCTCCTCCTCCAGCTTCGCCCACGTTGGCCCCTGGATGCCTCAGGAAAGCAGAGTATAGATCCAAAGTGGCTCAGGCGGATTCGCCGACAGTAGAAGGCGCAACACTGCAGACACATCACTCCCGTGCATCATCGGCACCGACAAATAATGAAACCGACGTGAACGCGGAACCACCGTGTTACCAATTTCGTACAGTATTACTGAATCACGTATTCGAAACAGCTGCACCTCCTCTGGCGGTTGCATACAAGTTTGTCACCGTGGACATCAAACGTTATGTATTGCACGCTGGATGTGCGACCTGTGCGGTGCCATGTTCGTGTTGCATTGTGATTGGTGCATTGTATATATATATATATATATATATATATATATATATACACACCTGCACATGCACAAATGATTGTACATATATGTATATACACATACATACGTATACAAACCTACATACAAGCATACATACGTGCATCCATACATACGTACGTGCATACACAAATACATACTTACGCATTTACTCACATAACTATATTTGTAGATGCGAACATACATATATGCATACCTGTATGCATACATGCATGCATACATACATGCATAAGTACATACACGCATGCTTACATCCATCCGTACATGCATGCATAGATCCATACATCCATACATTCATACGTACGTACATAAATACGTACCTGCGTGGATGCATACATCATAGTTACGTACATACATGCATGCATACACATATAGACACACGTGCGTACAGGCATACGAACACACATACATACATGCAGACATGGATACATAGATGCATGCGCACATACACACAAACGTATATACATACGTACATATATGCATGAACACCGAAATACATGTACACACATATGAATACGTAGGTACATGCATACAAACATACATGTACATACCGCATTCATACATCCAGACATGCATACACATACATACATACATGCACACATGATACATGCACGCATGCACACATACATACATGCATGCACACATACATATATGTATATATATATACATACATACAAACATACATATACATGTACATGCGTACGTACATTATATATAAAAGATACATACACACCTGTGCGCACATACATTTATATGTAAGCAAACTTGCAAATACATGTGCGGTTGCAAACAAAGATAGAATTCCATAGATGCATATGCACAAACATGTACATATGTGTATATACATGTATGTATATGTAGGTGTGTGTATATGGTGCAACGTGCGGTGCAACGCATGTGGCCCAGCATACGTCGTACAATTTGATGATGGTACAAGTTACGTGGCGCACTCCTGTGTGATGCATGCAATATATATATATATACATATATGTGTGTGTGTGGAGCGCACGCTACGAGGTTCAACACAGCCAGACCAAAGACAGGACAACATCCTTCAGGAACATGACACCGGGGAACGCGTACATTCCCCAACCCGACATTTGGGCGGGTCTGGGACCTTCGGATTGGGTCAGGGGTTATTTGGTAAGCAAAGCGGAAGAAGGAGAGCACCCCGACATCTCCGTTCGGAGAACCTCGCAGTCAGAGAACAAGCTAAACACCAATTTCAGAGGGTGCGGGCGATGAACATATGTGTATATATACATATATATATATATATATATATATGTCGGCGGTCCCCCGTGGCACGAAGCCCCCCACCCCGCCTTCCCGAGGGGTTTCGTACAGGGCGCACCGGGTGCCGCCGACGACCTGGAACCCCCCTCTCCCTCTTTCCCAAGGGTCTTGCGCCGGGCGCACCGGCGCCAGCCCCCCCCTGTGGTAGTGGGGTGGGGGGTTCCTGTGGGGGATGGGTCTTTGGGGCGTGGGCGCGGGAGGGAGGACTAGATGGATGAATGGAGGTACGGATGGATGGACGGATCGACGGACGGATATGGGATAGATGGTGGAGGGTCTGGCCCCCCCCTCATGCTGATGCCATCGGGCCACCCCCCCCGCGCGATGCCCCCCCCCACTGTGGGCATGGCGTGGTGGCCCCCCCCGCCCCCCTGTGGGCGTGGGGTGGTGGTGGTGGTGGTCGTCCTTGTGGTCGTCGTCGTCCTCGTGGTCGTCGTCATCGTCGTCGTCATCGTCGTCGTCGTGGTCGTCGACGACGACGATGACGACGACGTCAGCGTCGGCATCGGCATCCGCATTGGCATATGCATCGGCCATCCCGGGGGGGTTCGTCCAGGGCGCACCGGCGGGGCGTCCCGGGGGGTTTCGTACCCGGGCGCACCGCCCCGGGGGGGGTTCGTGCATCCCGGGGGGGTTCGTACCGGCCTGCACAGGCGGTGCCCAGTCGATACCCAGGCCCAATGAATCGCTCATGGTCCGAGCATCGCAGCTGTGGCTGTGAAATGAGGTCAGGAAAGCGCCGCAGGTTCGCTGGTCGTGCCGACGCGGGTCGAAAGCGCGCGCGGTGCCAGGGGCAGCGCGTTGCTCGGCAAAGGTGTGCCAGACGGCCCCTGTGAACGACGCACCCAGGGTGACCTGAAGGTGCCTGATCGTCTCGTTTGGTGAATTCTCCGTAGGGTTCCCACTGGGAGTCGTGGACCCGGACTTTACAGAGCGGCCTTCCAATGTGGAGCCCCGTGGTCCTGGATTCCGGCGATCGGCGAACAGCCCGGGCGTCCACCCACTTCCCGTCCGACGCGTCGAGGATGCCCCCCAGTTGGGCTGCCGGCCCGTCTCGGCGGTCGAGCTCACGTCCCCACCCGAGAGGGGGGGGTCTGGCGAGCTTTGCAGGGATGCAGGGGTTGCCCCGTGGCCGCTTGTAGAGGCGCCCGTCCGCATGGAGTCGCTAGCAGGGGAGGGGGGGCGAATGGGGGCGCAAGGGCTCCTCGAAACCAGCTGAAGGATGGCTTCGTTGCCCCGCTCGTCAGGGGAAGGCTGACGCGTGAGCGCGGTGGAACTTCCCAGTGCCGTCTGGAGGGTGGCTTCACTACGGGCAGGCCGTCGGGTTGGCCGTCGGGCTGGCCGAGGAGCTGTATGTAGCAATGGGCGTCGGGCAAGGCCTCAGGTAGAGTGGTCGGGCGTCGGGTGAGGCGTCAGACTGGTCGCGGGGCTGGTCGTAGAGCTAGCCATGGGAATGGCCTCGGGGCTGGCTGTCGGGCTGGCCGTCGGGCAAGCCTTGGTGCTGGCGGTCGGGCTGGCCGTCGGACTGGTCGCGGGGCTGGCAGTCGGATTGGCCGTGGGGCAGACTGAAAGGCTGGTCGCAGGGCTGGCAGTCGGGCTGGCCCCGGGCCCCGGGGCTGGCCATCGGGCTGGCCGTCGGGCTGGCTGCGGGGCTGGCCGTGCGGTTAAAAAAATCGGGCTGGCCGTGGGACTGGCCGTAGGCCTGGCCGTGGGGGAAGCCGTGGGGCTGGTCGTGGGGCTGGAAAACGGGCTGGCCGTGGGACTGGCCGCGGGGCTGGCAGTCGGGCTGGCCGTCAGGCTGGCCGTGGAGCTGGCAGTCCAATTTGCCGTGGGGCAGGCCGTGGGGCCGGCAGCCGGGCACGCCCTGGGTCTGGCCGCAGGGCCGGCCGCGGGGCTGGTAGTCAGGCTGGCCCCGGGGCTGGCCGTCGGGCTGGCCGTCGGGCTGGCCGTGGGGCTGGCCAGGCTGGCCGTGGGACTGGCCGTGGCCGTCGGGCTGGCTGTGGGGCTGGTCGCAGGGCCGGCCGCGGGGCTGCCCGCGGGGCTGGCAGTCGGGCTGGCCACGGGGCAGGTCAACGGGCTGGCCGTCAAGCGGGCCGCGGGGCTGGCAGCCCAGGCAGTGGGGCTGGCAGCCGGGCTGACCGCGGGGCTGGTCGCCAGGCTGGCCGCGGGGCTGGACGCGGGGCTGGCCGTCGGACTGCCCGTAGGGCTGGCCGTCGGGCCGGCCGTGGGGCTGGCAGTCGGCCTGGCCGTGGGGCTGTCAGTCGTGTTGGCCGTGGGGCTGGCCGCGGGGCTGGCAGTCGGGCTGGCCGCGGGGCTGGCCGTGGGGCTGGCCGTGGGGCTGGCCGCGGGGCTGGCAGTCGGGCTGGCCTCGGGGCTGGCCGTGGGGCTGGCCGTGGGGCTGGCCGTGCGGCTGGCCGTGGGACTGGCCGTTGGGCTGGCCGTCGGACCGGCCGCGGGGCTGGCAGTCGGCCTGGCCGTGGGGCTGGCAGTCGGGCTGGCCGCCGGGCTGGCCGTGGGGCTGCCAGTCGGGTTGGCCGCAGGGCTCGCCGTGGGGCAGGACGTGGGGCTGGCAGTCGGGCTGGCCGTCGGACTGGCCGTCGGGCTGGCCGTCGTGCCGGCAGCCCAGCTGGCCGTGGGGCTGGCCGGACTGGCCGTGAGACCAGCCGTGGGGCTGGCAGTCGGGCTGGCCGCGGTGGTGGCAGTCGGGCTGGCCGTCGGGCCGGCCGTGAGGCTGGCAGTCGGGTCGGCTGCGGGGCAGGCCGTGGGGGTGGCAGCCGGGCTGGCCGTGGGGCTGTCCTCGGTGCTGGCCGCGGGGCTGGCAGCCAGGCTGGCCACGGGGCTGGCCGTCGGGCTGGCCGTCCTGCTGGCCGGGCTGGCCGTGGGACTGGCCGTGGGGCTGGCAGTCGGGCGGGCCGTCGGGCTGGCCGCGGGGCTGGCCGCAGTGCAGGCCGCGGGGCTGGCCGCGGAGCAGGCAGTCGGGTTGGCCACGGGGCGGGCCAACGGGCTGGCCGTCCGGCGAGCCGAGGAGCTGGCAGTCGGGCAGGCCGCGGGGCTGGCACTCCGGCAGCGCGGAGGGCTGGCCGCCAGGCTGGCCGCCTGGCCGCGGGGCCGGCCGCGGGGCTGGCAATCGGCAGCAGCAGCGGCCGCCGCGAAAGCGGCCGAGACGCCAGCCACGGCGCCGCCGGCCGCCGCCGCCGCCGCAGGGGAGCCAGCGGCGCCGGCAGCAGCGGTGGCGGCGGCGGCGGCGGCAGCAGCGGCGGCGGCCGCGGCGCTGGCGGCCGAGAGGGGCGGCAGCGGCGACGCCGGCCACCGCGTCCTCCGCCGCCGCCGCCGCCGACGAGGAGACGGCAGCGGCGGCGGCAGCGGCAGCTGCAGCGGCCGCCGCGAAAGCGGCCGAGACGGGGCGGCCGCCGGCCGCCTGCGACGGCGGCGGCGACGAAGGCGACGGCGGCGGAGGGCCGCCAAACCCTGGCGGGGCGTCCCGCCGCGCCGCCACCAGCCGCTGACGGCGGCGCAGCGCGGCCCCGGAGAGGGCCGCCCCGGGAGCGGACATGGCCCCGGCCTGAGCGCACACCTGAGCGAGGGGCGGGTTTGAGCCGAGACGGCTTGAGCCAAAGGGGCTACGGAGCTGGCGGGGTTACTTTTCAGTCAGCGGCCGCAGGCGAAGGCGCCGACGGCGTGTTCAGTCAGAGCGGGGCGCGCAAAGACGAACTAACCTAAAGCCAACGGGCCGAAGCATCACGCGGCACCTCGGCGGCCAGGCCGGCGAGTGGAGGCAGGCTGCTGACGGCCGTTGCCAGGGTAGCTGCACTGCCAGGGGTGCACGCATGCATGCCGGGACTGAGCTGAGGGGTTGCCAGCGCGCACAGCTGCAAGTCAGTCAGACGTGGGAATTAGTTGCAAGGGCGCAAGCCCTGGGACTACTACGAAGGTACCAGGGTGGCCGCAGCCAACTGAACCGACTGTCGTAAGTCGAATTGCTGGTGGGGTTACTTTTTTGTTTGGCGGCCAGCAAGGAAAAGTCCAGAGGGCGTGTCAATCAACGGCAAAGGGGCGCGATGCCAGATAATTCGAGAGGCCCAGGCCACAAAAGGAGGAGGCCGCCAAGAGGGCGCCAACCCACGCACGTGCAACATGCAGAGCAGGACCGGAGTATTGGACGGGATGCCCTAACAACAACCGAACACATGGACACGCAGGCGCACGCCCCACGGGACATGGCCGGGAAGCAAGCACTGGTGGCGAAGCGTCAAGAATTCCTCCTCCCTTTCCATCTCCTGTTCCTCCTTCTCCTCTACCTCCTCCTCCTCCTGCTCCTGCTCCTCCTCCTCCTCCTCCACCTCCTACAGAACATACTATTTTCGGAATGCGCGCTGCTGGGCTGCCGGCTTCGAGCCCTAAAGAGGCCCAAGGCTGGTCCAAGAAGGCCCCCCAAAAAACATCAATGAGAACCAAGTGGAAAATCCATGTTTTTCGCATTTTCGCATTTCGCTTACGATCGGCTCTGAAGGCGTCAAGATAGCCCCAGGACGGTTCCAAATGAGTCCCCTGACGAGCCCCGAAGAGGCCCAAGGCTGGCTCAACAGGGCCCGGAGTCGAAAACAAGAAAAAACCCATTGGAAAAGCAATGTGTTCGGCCTTCTCTCTTTTCCTTTCCGGTTGGCTCGAGAGGCGTCAAGATGACCCCAAGATGGCCTCAGAGAGGCGTAAGCCGATCCCACAGAGGCCCAGGGCTGGCCGAAGAGGGCCCAAAGAATTGAAAATCAGTGACTATCAATTGGGAAATCAGTGTGTTTGGTCTGCTCGCCTTGTCACTTCCGATTGGCTCTTGAGGCATCAAGAGAGGCCCAGGACGGCTGCAAATGAGTCCCCAGACGAGCCCCAAAGAGGGCACAGACTGGCCCTAGACGGCCCGGAGATTCGAAAATCAACTTGAAAAAAACCCACTGGAAAAGCAATGCTTTCGGCCTTCTCGCCATTTCGCTTCCGGTCGGCTCGGGAGGCGTTAAGACAGCCCCAGGATGGCTCCGGAGAGGCGCAAGCCGGGCCGAAGAAGGCCCAAAGAATTGAAAATCAATGAAAACCCATTGGAAAAACAATGTTTTTCGCCTTCTCGCTTACGATCGGCTCTTGAGGCGTCAAGATAACCCCAGGACGGCTCCAAATGAGTCCCCAAACGAGCCCCAAAGAGGCCCAAGGCTGGCCGAAGAATGCCCAGAAAATCAAAGATACATGAAAACCCATTGGGAAAACAATGTTTTTGGTCTTCTCGCCTTTTCGCTTACGATCGACTCTTAAGGCGTCGAGATAGCTCCAGGACGGCTCCAAATGAGTCCCCCGACGAGCCCCAAAGAGGCCTAAGGCTGGCCCAAGAGGGCCCGGAGAGTCGAAAATCAGAGAAAACCCAAGGCGCAAGACAGGCCCGAGGATTCGAAATTCGTTTGGGGGGGGGTCAGGGGTGGTGCGCTCTGTCCCGGGTCCCCAGCCCTATAAAAATACATGGATAGGAATAATGTGTGTGTATAAATAGTAAGGGGACGCTGGGCAGTCGGGGTACACCAGACGTGCTACGAGACGAATAGCGGTGCGTGCTGAGGGTAGTAGTGGCAGTGCAAACCGCGTCGCGATGGTGAAGAGCGCGGGCAATCGCAACAGTGGCAGTTCGAGTTGGGAGCTGGCAGTAGTGGGCGGCAGCATGCGGCAATGATGACCATTGCTGGTGAGGGCGGCGGCGGCAGCGGCGATGGCGGCGGCAGCCGTGACAGCAAGCAGCAGCGGCCTCCGTGTACCGCATCTGTGTCAGGTAGAACCGTATCTGAAAAATCGTCAGCAGGTTTACCCATATGGAGTAGTGGGAGACCTGCCACGGAACGGTCAGCGGACCAAGTCGTCTTCCTCCTGTTTCCACTGTTCATCCTTCTCATCATTCGACTCCTCTTCATCCTCCTCCTCATCATCAACATCCTTATCACCATCACCCTCACAATTATCCTCATCCTCACCATATTCCTCTTTCTCATCCTATTCATCCTCATCCTCCTCATCCTCATCATCATCAGCAGCATCAGCAGCATCAGCATCACCATCACCATCACCATCATAAGCATCATCATCATCATCAGCATCATCATCACCCTCATCCTCATCCTCATCATCCTCATCCTCATCATCCTCATCCTCATCCTCATCCTCCTCATCCTCATCATTTTCAGCATCAGCATCAGCATCATCATCACCATCATCCTCATCATGATTATCATCATCAGCATCATCAACAACATCGTC
>CAUYUJ010018351.1:0-36129 GCA_963575745.1 Prorocentrum cordatum | reverse complement strand
CTCCTCCTCCTCCTCCTCCTCCTCCTCCTCCTCCTCCTGAAGACACAAACAAGCAAGCGAGGCGAGCCTTCCGCGTGAACTCTGGCACGTCCACCGCCGACGCCCGGAACTGCAGGCCGGACCCGCAGTCCCCAGCGGCAATCTGGGAATGGGCGCGACGGAGGCTCTGGGCGCCCAGGAAGAGGAAGCAGAAGCAAAAGGGAGGGAAGGAAAGAAGGAGCGAGAAGTGGAAGGAGGGATGATTATCATGAATCATCATCATCGTCATCATGACCGTCATCATAATGACCATCGTCATCGTCAGCATGAAGGTAAGGAAAAAAAAGGAGCAGGAAGGGGAGAAGTAGAAACGGGACGAACAAAGCATGAAGATGTGGAAGAAGACTAAGAATGATCCGAAGAAGGGGAAGGAGGAGAAAGAGGAGGAATAAAAATAATAACACTACGAAGCAGAAGAATATTAGGACGGAGAAGAAGAAGAAGAAGAAGAAGAACAAGCATAATAACAACAAGCACACTAAAAAAAACAATCCCGTGGGAGCCCGCTCGAACCAAACTGCCAGACTGGCGCCAAGTCGGTTTTGACGCACCTGCGCCCACGGCCTGCCGATGGCCTGGCCGGACCGGCCGACACAAGAATGCTTTCCAGTTCTGCGACACCCGCCGGGCCACGGTCCCTGCAACGCAGGCGCCACCGCGAGCGCCCCTGACCACACGCGCCAACCGCTCGTCGACCAGCATAACAGCATCAATTACTCCAACCTGCCAATGGGCCAGCCAGCGTTGTGTCGGGGGATAAGGCCAAAGATCAAAACCCACCCGCTATGCGTAGGATCAAGACTATGACGATGAGAATGTCCAAGATTGGTCCCAAGACCCACACACCCACACACACACGCACACACCTGTCGGCGTCGCGGCCACGCGCGCGGCGGCGCGGGGTAGAATATGTCCGGCAAGCGCGCACACCGGCCCGGCTCACGCGGTGAGAGGAAGCTGGATCCGCCCATTGGAGATCGACAGCGACAATCACAGGGGGGCAGCCGTGAGGGGACAGACGGGGAAAAGGGGAAAAGGACGGGGGGAAACAAGGTAAATCGACAATGCCAAACCAAAGCAGCCGGCAACTGCCAGCCAAAAATGACACACACGCACACACAATCACAGCCACATTGCCACTTACATTTACAATTACACGTACACGGATTCTTGCTCTTACACTGACATATATACGTGTGTCTCCTCTTACACGTATGTACACGTACACGTACACCTATTTTTTACACGCACAAGCACAATCACATTGCATTTACACTTTCCCGTACAATTGCACACAAATGCACGCACGCGCGCACAAGCAGCACAGCCACACACACACACTCACAACTACACTTACACTTACACTCACAATTTACACATACAATTACACGCATTGCTACAAGTAGATTTACACTTACATTTACACTTGCCCGTACACGTACACGTACACATACACTTACAACTACACTTACATGGACACTTACATATACATGCACACACTTACACGTACACTTGCATTTACACTTACGCAGCCCTTCGCGCAGCGACGGGGCGGAGAAAGTCATGGAACAACAATCGCTCGCGCGCCTAAGAACTCAGGCCCTCAAAGACCACCGCGGGTCCAACAACACCCGCCGCCATAAGCCATATAGGCGAGGATGACGGGAAAGGCAGTGGGGGACGAGAGTTGGGTGCGGTACCTAAAACCATGCGGGATTGGATGGCGGGGGGGGGCTAGTAAGCACTGTACACACGCACACACGCACACACACACACACTCTTTTGGCGTCGCGGCCCCACGCGCAGCGAGGGGGCGTATAAAATCGAGTGCAAGCGGCGGAACGCGCGCGTCTACGCCCGGCCGAACTCTCAAAGACCACTTTGGGTCTCGCAACGGGCGGCAGCCATTATCATCAGGGCCTGTATGGCGGGGAGGGCACTGAGCGGACGAACCTACGGCGAAGATGGAAGATGACATAAGCCGACCGGGACTAGAAGGCGGGGACAGCGAGCAACCGTGAATGGACCGATAAAGGGGCGCGCCAAGGAGCGACGGCGAAAGCAAACTGAAGGCAGCGGGGCCGCAAAAGGTCGCAGGCCCAAGGAGCCACGAAAGCTGGCCGGGCCGAGCGGCGCGCCCGAAACGGCGGCGACCGAGGGCGGTCCCTGAAGGAGCGGCCTGGGCCGGCCCCCAGAGAAGGGAGGGCCAGGGCGGGGAGGGGGGAGGGGAGAGGGAAGCGGAGACGGGCAAAGGGCGGCGAGCGGTGGAGTGGCCCTGAAACCGCGGGCGCACTGGGGTGGGACCGCAGCGGCAGCACAGGGGCCGCAGCGGGGGCGGCCCTACTCTCACACACACACACACACACACACACACACACACACACACACACGCACACGCACACGCACACGCACACGCACACGCACACGCACACGCACACACACACACACACACACACACACACACACACACACACACACACACGCGCACACACGCACACAAGCACCGCCATGCATGGCGTCGAAACGAGTCGCCGCTGGACGCACGGCGGAGGAAAGGAAGGGAAAGAAAAGGAGAAGGGCCGGCCCCTCACGGGGCAGCGGCAGGGCGCGAGGCGCCGGCGGCGCTGGGGCAGCGGGGGCGAGGCAGCGAGGAGGCGCCAGGCGGTCCGGCGGGGCAGCGGGGCAGCGGGACAGGCGCCGGGCGGGCCAGCAGCAGCGGGCGTGCGAGCGCCGCGCAAAAAAAATTGGGCGGGCTGGGGGGGGGGGGCGGCGGAGGCCGCCGCCCGCGAGCGCCAGGACAGGGCAGCGGAGCCACGCCGGAGCTGCGGCGAGGCGGGGGCGGCGGCGGCAGAGGAGGAGCGGAAGCGGGCGAGAGGGGGGCCAGGCCTGGCGCGCGGGGTCAGGAGGCCAGGCCCGCGGGGGGCGGGAGCGGCGAGGCGGGCGGGGCGAAGGCGGGCGCCGGGAGACGGGAGCGCCAGGGTCGGGGGCGGAGCGGCCCCCCGCGAACGAGCAGGGAGCCTGCACGGCGGGCACCGAACAAGGGCGTCGCTCGGTGGAGTGGGGTCGCCACGAGAGCGCCATGCCAAGACTCCAGGCCAGGAGGCCGGTGCGGCGGGGGAGAGAGCCAGGGGCGCCGAGCGCCGTAGGGGAGTCAAGGCGTCGCTGGCCGAGAGGCAAAGCTGCGCGACAGGCCCTCGGGGAGAAGACGCGCCACGGTGGCACCCAGCGGGCGACAGCGGTCGCGGGCTAATCATGTAGGCGACTACCGCTGAGGGTCCACCCAGGGGGTCGAGCCGAGCCAGGGGGGAGCAACGCGGGACGGTCACCGCAGGGGCGAAGCGGCGGGCCGCAGTCAAACACGAAGCCTCGCGCGGGGTGGGGGGCCGTAGCCGCCGACAGGCGCGCGGGCAGTTCCGCGCCAAGAGCGGCGAGCGGCCTGTGGAGGGGCGCCGTGGTGGAGCGGGAGCGGGAGCGCATCCAATGGAAAAAGACGAGCACGCAGAGGCCGGGCGATCGCCGCGGAGGGCCACAGGGGATCAGCCACGGCAAAGCAGGAGGCGTCCAGAGGAGGGCGCGCAGCGCGGACGCACCAGGGGCGTCGCCATAAGTGATCTGCAGGCGGCCGCACAAGAAGCCAGGCGATCGCACGGAGGGGCGCCAAAAGGGCTCCATCCAACCAGGCATGGCGACCATGGGACGCACTGAGACATGCTAATACTATATGTCCGCCTCGGAGGTGCGCGTCCGACCCGAACATATAGTATACCCATCTTGTAGTATACCGTTTCTCGAACGGTGTGGCCAGAAAGCGCCCGCCACGACGCATATACGATAAGATTTCTCGGTGCGCGCGTCGCCCCTGGGGGGGCGACACACATATAGTAGAAGTATGTTGGGTTGACGCCGAGACCAGGCTCCGTAGGGAGGAGTTGCGATGCAAAGGCACGCGGAGCGAAAAACAGGCGATGGGGCCGGCGCCAAGCAAGCGCGGGGCAGCGGGGGCCCGCGCGGGAGGACCCGGCCGGGAGCCAGCGCCGGGAGCGGGCAGGCCCACGCCCGACGCAGCCAGGAAGGGCGGACGGGTGCGACTCGCTGACAGAAGCTGGGCGGTCAACCTAAGGTTGGGTCAGGGATGTCCTCCTATAGGCGGATTATGCAAGAACATCGTAAAGTAGTAAAAAAAAACATGGTCAAGAGGGATCGGCAAATCGTCTCCAGGCTATCTTTTACTAGGTTTGAATATTCCTCCTGTTGAGGGACCTGCCCGACATAAACCTACGACCCTCGTCACAAAATAAACTGAGGGATTATGTTTTCGGTGATTGTATGGTCAGCGCTACTCCAATGCTGACGCTAGATATCTGACGTGGACGTAAGGGCTTCAAAAATCCGACGACCCCTCCGCAGCATTGAAGAATGCAGTTTCAAACAAGTGCCCGAGAAGATCGATCGTCGTGATTTCCAACTGCGTTTCTGTTTATTGTTGACGAGGCTTGTAGGTCCGAGGGTCGGCTCCGCTGGGGCGAGGCTGCGAGCCGGAGGCGGGCGGGGCGGCGAGGCGGGCGCAGGCGGGCGCCCAGGCAGGCACCCCGCGCGGCCGCGCGGGCCCGCGCGGGGGGAGCCCGGCCAGGAGGCGGCGCCAATGTCGGGTCGGGCACGTCCTCCTGCAGTCGGGTCGGGCGAAAGGGGGGGATAGCAAAGGGGGGGTTTGAGAATCAGCTCACGTAGCTGATCTTCCCGGCGCCTCCCGGCGCCGGAGGCGGCTATGTGTCGAGGAATGGGCACCTCGGCGAAGTTGAAACCAGCTGCATGCAGCAAATTTCGTAACCCCCCGTTCCCAATCTCCCCCTTTCGTCCGGCCCGATACAGGCGGCTTTTTGATGGAACATTGACAGTAGTCAAAAAAAAATCAGAAGAGCCGCAAAAAAAAAATCGAACAAATCGTCCCCCGACTCTGTCGTGACTATTCTTGACCATTCCTCCTCTGGAGGGAGATGCCCGAAGCAAGTCCGCACCGGAAGCAAATGAGACCCCTGGGGGTGCCGCAAGGAGGGCACGGGCGGAGGCGACTCACGCACAGGGGCCGCGATCGGCACCACTCAGCATACGCAGCACGGAAGGCGCCCTCCATCTCCTGAGATGTCGGCGCCAGGGGGGCCGGGCCTGTACGTGCCAGTAAGAACGACGACTGGGTCGCGCTGGCGTTTTTCGTCGTCAGTGCCGTCGCCGCCGTCGGGGGCGACCGGGCCCTCGGCGGTCGAAACCGCCGGGCCCCACTGCGGCTGCACCACCCCCCGCGGCCGGCGGCGGGGGGCGCGACCGCAGGGCCGCCGCGCCCGTGCTCAAGAGTAGCAGTTAGGCCTGGGCTTCAAAAGAACATCCCCTCGAGAGCACGAGACCCCCCGTCGGCCATGCAAACCACATCCGAGGGCAATGACCCTCCCCAGGATCGGGGAGACGCACGACTCGGGCACGGGGGGACTCGGGTGGGGCGCGCTCGTCAGGAAACGTCGACACACGCGAGTTCCGGCTCACTCGAGTCTCACGTTTCCCTGACAGGATGCACGAGCACATCCGACAAGCACGAAGCACACCAGGGTAGCCTCCAGGCGCCGACCCTGATCCGATATACCTCGGTCAAACCGCATATGGCAGTTGCTGATTGCCCTTTGGTGGCCATGAGAAGCTTCCATGTTGTTGGACGTCTTCTGGAGTAGCAATGTGTATCTCGTCTCATGCTTTGCCACATTTCTTCTCGTGCTGGAAACTCTGTTGCTCTCGGTCTGGATTGACTTCGACTTGTCGTCTGACGACGCCACGGAATATGATTGCGCCACTGACGATCTCCATAATACTGCTGCTGCTGCAGCTGCTGCTGGCTCCGTTTGGGCGCCGTCGCAGAGTGGCGCTGGGGAAGCAGCTTCGCTGCACTGACCGCTCGCACCAGCAGCGGAGCCTGCCTGCGCTGCTCACGATCGGGCCTGCGTAACTACGAGGACCCCGTTGTCTTCTCCTCCCCCGCGTGGCCGGAGAAGCTCAGGGGTGGCGAAAGGAGTAATACCCAGATCTCTACGCAATCAGGCAGGGTCTCGCTTCCTCGGCTTCTCGGCCGGAGGTCTGCCACGAGCAAGCTCACAGCAAGCCGAAAGGATGTGGGAGCTAAGGAGCCTCATCCTCCCTGCTCCTGGGGTCTCGGAAGCGCCCCGCAGCTGGCGCTCCGGTGGCAGAGTGGCGCTGGGGAAGCAGCTTCGCTGCACCGACCGCTCGCACCAGCAGCGGAGCCTGCCTGCGCTGCTCACGATCGGGCCTGCGCCAGGCCTCTTCATGGCCGGGATAAGCCGTCCTTGTCGTGTTCCAGTGTTCTCTTGTCGTGTTTCAGTTTTCCTAGTCGTGAGAACACCCGAGCGTTGTCGGGCGACTCCGAAGGGTGTGGTTTGCACAAGGTGTGGTTTACAACCCGCACCCTGGAGGACACCCTGGGGGGCGGGCGGGGACCTCGATCGAGCTCTCCGCCGCGCCCCGAGGAGGCCCGACGATGACAGCGTCGTGGCCCCAGGCCCCAACGGCGCCGATCGCAAACCACACCCCGGCGTAACCACACCCTTTGTAGTCGCCGAGCGTCGGCCTTTTCCTGCCCCCGCAGCGTGAGAACACCCGAGCGTTGGCCTTTTCCTAGTCGTGAGAACACCCGAGCGTTGGCCTTTTCCTGCCCCCGCAGCGTGGCCGCTCGCGGCCGCACGCGCCGGTGGGCGCCGCGGCTCGCCTGCGGGCTGGCCGCCGCACACCATCGCCCCGCGGGCGGCAGGCGCGCGGCGGGCTGGCCCGCGCGCGGGAGGCCAAAGGGGCTCAAAACTCCTCCTCCCCCTCCTCCTCCTCCTCCTCCTCCTCCTCCTCCTCTCCTCCTCCCCCCCTCCTCCCCCTCCCCCTCCTCCCCCTCCCCTCCCCCTCCCCTCCCCCTCCCCTCCCCCTCCCCCTCCCCCTCCCCCTCCCCCCCCCCCTCCCCCCCCCCCCCCCCCCTCCCCCTCCCCCTCCCCCCTCCCCCTCCCCCACCCCCTCCCCCTCCCCCTCCCCCTCCCCCTCCTCCTCCTCCTCCTCCTCCTCCTCCTCTCTCCTCCTCCTCCTCCTCCTCCTCATGATCCTCCTCCTCCTCATCATCCTCATCATCATCATCATCATCATCATCATCATCATCATCATCATCATCATCATCATCATCATCATCATCATCATCATCATCATCTCATCATCATCATCATCATCATCATCATCATCATCATCATCATCAATCATCATCATCAATCATCATCATCATCATCATGCATCATCATCATCATCCATCATCATCATCACATCATCATCATCATCATCATCGCATCGTCATCATCATCATCATCATCATCATCCATCCCCCTTCCCGTCCCCCCCCCTTCCCTTCCCGCTGCCGCCGCCGCCGCCGCCGCCTCCTCCTCCTCCCCCTCCTCTTCCTCCTCCTCCCCCTCCTCCTCCTCCTCCTCCTCCTCCTCCTCCTCCTCCTCCTCCTCATCGGACAGGCCTGGCAAAGATAGGAGGAGGCACGGCATGGCAGGGCGAGGTTTGTTGGCGCCCTTTGAGTGAGCGCCTCCATCTCAAGGTCGCCGAAGATGAGGAGGCCCAGGAGGGCAATGGTGGGACTTGGGGTTTCAGAGAGCAGCGGACCTTGAGAGGCCTGGTTCGGGGATGGACAGACCCCCCTTTAGCAAAACGTGGTTTAGTGAAAACGACCTCGGGCCCAAACCTGGCGGGCGCAAGCCTGGAAAATGACGGCCGCGGCGCCCTCTGGAGAACCGAAAATGGACAATTCACTAATCGACGTGTCAGGGTAGGAGGTCTGTCCACCCCCGACTGGTGATAGGCTCACGCTGGCGCCCGCATCGGTCGCACCAGTACGACCCCCAGCGTTCGAGCGCGCGCCTGCTCCGTGGAGAAGTTGGCACTCTGTTTCGCCGCCATTTGTTGCCGCCCTGCGCGAGACGCCTGGCGCAGCGATGACCTCCTCCTCCTCCTCCTCCTCCTCCTCCTCCTCCTCCTCCTCCTCCTCCTCCTCCTCCTCCTCCTCCTCCTCCTCCTCCTCCTCCTCCTCCTCCTCCTGATGTCAGAGCTGCTGCTTGTCGCTTGGAAAGCTGAACCGTGGACCTTCAGGAGCGTTTTCCAGAGGCATCCTCCCTGATCCCTGTCAGCTTTTCGCTCGCCGTCCTTGGGACTCTGCGTGGGAGCTCAAGGTTGGTGGGATGGGCGCGCCGCTTATGCTACAAGGAGACCGCGTTTGGGGTAATGGATCTGGCCTAAATGGCCAGTTCCCCTCCTTCCGCGTGGAGGATGGGGGATTGCTGTCTATGATCAGGACAGGCGTTTTCTTGCAGGCTGGCATGGGGCGGTGCCGCCCTCTCTCTCTCTCTCTCTCAAACATCTCTCCGCCTCACTCTCCCCAGCGTGCTCCGGCAGAGCGTTTCCGGAGCACGTTCCGCCGTGCTCCCCAACGTGCTCCGGCAGAGCGTTTCCGGAGCACGTTCCCCCGTGCTCCGGCAGAGCGGTTCCGGAGCATGGTGCTCGCAGGCCACATCTCATCTCATCCTCCTACCATCCAAGTCCCATCCTATCCTCCACCTCTCTTCCGTGCCATCGTCGTTTGTGCTCGAGCCTCTTCAGAGTGGCCTGCGCACCCAAGCGGTGCTCACAGTGCGTAGGTCGGCCGCCACTTCACGAAGTGCTCTGCAGTGGGCTCGCGAGGTGTCCAGTTGGGTTGTTCTCGGAAACCAGTTACTCTCTCACGGCTTGGTCTAACACGGCCCCTGCGGGCGGCGACGGGTGACCAAGGTTCAGGCACCAGCTCCCCGCGGGCTGGCGATACCTCCATACTCCTCCTTACTACGTACACGACTTCAGTTGGCACGTCTACTTTTCGGCGACTCCTACTATGGCGTTGAGGCTGCATCGTGGACCTGGACTTGTTGAAGGTCTTCTTGCCACTGCCGAGGTGCGCATCATTATCGTGCAGTACATTGGGGAACGACCAAGATGGGTGATCTTCTTCCAGTCGACGTGCCAGGAGCTCCACGAGTTCTTCTACCCATGGAGCCAGATGTTACAGATGAGCTACCACACGGCCCTCGCCGCGGAGCCAGCGAGGATCGATCAAGCTTGGACGGACGTGACGGCTCGGACGATACCGCGGGGGTTGAGCAGCAGCTCGATCTCTTCGTCCGCCAGTTTTTGGTCAACGGCCTCGTAGAGGCCGAAAAGGCGGTGGAGAGGCCAATGGTCCGATGGCCCCTCGCGGTGGAACGTTACAAGGACCACAATTTGGTGCAATCAGTCTTGGACGCCGTCCTCGCCAAGAGCGCGAGGTTACCACAAGATGAAGCAGCGAGCCGCCTCAGATTGTGGATGTGGAATCAACGGCATCATCGGCACGCCATTGCAAGGATTACCGGCGTAGTAGCAAAGTTGGTCGAGTATGTTGCGGGCCGACCCGCAGCACATTTTCGACCGTTCCGCGGCGTATACCTTTGGAGCACGATTGGAACGGCCCTCTTCATGACAGGTATTCTTCGACTCCGTCGTGCGCTAAGCCAGCGACGGGTTCCACGTTGGGCCAAGAAGCTGGAACGCATGCTGGCACCTGACTACAGAGTCGCTCTACAGAATTGGAATGACCCTCTCATTCCGTCCCTACTCCAATGTTTTCTTGGACAACCTGATGGACCGACCAAGGCCGTTGTCTACGCCATGGGCAGCCACTCGGACCTCTACGTGGGCAAGGCCACGCTCTGGACAGGACCGTTACCAGGCCTCCTGGGAAGGGTTGCAGAGCACGTGCGCGCTGTTCTTCACCCACGCAACGGTCCAGGACGACGGCCAAGATACCGGCTGCTACGTAAGAGTGTTGGTTCATTGTATTGCTTGCCAATTCTATTGGTACAGTCTGAGAAGGCAAGTTTTCACTATGAGTCTCTCGCTATCAGAAGATACGCGCCATCATGTAACATGGCCGACTCACGCGAGTCAGAAGCGGTAAGCCGCCGCAGAGCCCAAGGAGAACTACATGCCATGCAGAGGACTCGGCTTGTGATGCAACGCGCCCCACACAGAGGGGTTTATGTTAAAACCCTGGAATTATGAAATGATTATGAAAAAAATATGGTTTACTTAGAACAGCCAAAATATGTTCTGAATATGGTTTTGAAACCTAAAAATTACGGAGGTCACTCTGCCCAGCCCGAGACATACCTCGGGCGAACTCCTCACCGAACATTGGCTTTCAACAAGTGCACCACAGTGCCTGCGACGCTGCAGCGCTGCGCAACATGAAAAATCCTGTTCCTGATTCTGCTGCTGCCTCCCCCTCCCCCGCCGTGTTTTTTTGTTCCCTCGCCTTGTCGCCCCCCCTCCTCCAGGTGGCCGCGCCGTTAGCTTTGGGGCGTGGCGGGGCGGGGGGGGGCGGAGGGAGCGGGGAGGGGGAGGGGGGGAAGCAGAGGAGGAAGGAGGGGAGGAGAGAGAGAGAAGGCGAGGCCCGAGGGAGAAGAGCAGCAGCAGCAGGAGTAAGGAGCAGGTCAAGGGCACTAGCAGCAGCAAGAGGGGAGGGGAGGGAAATCCCACCTCGCTCGGGCAGAGTTCGGTGCTCCCGAGCACCCGACAACGTCAGTCGAAAACGTGCTGAGCCTCGCATTCTTAGTCGCCCTCCTCGTCCTCCTCCTCCTCATCCTTGTCCTCCTCCTCCTCATCCTCCTCCTCCTCCTCCTTCTTGTCCTCCTCCTCCTCCTCTTCCCTCCTCCTCCTCCTCCTGCCCCCTCCTCCTCATCCTCATCCGTTTCCTCCCTTCTCCTCCTCCCCCCTCCTCCTCCAAGCCGCCCTCGCGGCGCTGTCGGGCAGCGCCGGCGCAGGGCTCAAGCCTACGGCGCGGGCAGCTCGCCGTGTTCGCGGGCGTGCTCCGCGACCTGGCGGATGGCGCCGTGCACCACGCCCGCGGGCTGCAGGCCAGCCTTGTCCTTGAGCTTCTTGAACTCAGCATTGACGACGCGCCTGACCTTGACATTGCTCTTCATGGTCTCTGCATCCTCCAGGTGGTGCAGCAGGGAGCCCTCGACCATGTGGACGATCGAAACCATCTGAGTGTACGTGTACTTTGACAGCAACTCCTCTGGCACAGCAGTGTCGTGGAAAGCGTAGTCCTTAATCATGGCGTCGATGGCCGCCTCGAAATTTTCTGCTTCATGCTCGAACCGTGCCCCGTCTATAATGAAGAGGCGCTCGTCCGCGTGGCCCTGGAGGTCCTTCCAGGAGCTCTTCTCGGCCACGCCCCTGCGCCAGGGCACGTCTGCAAAATTATCTGGGACGCCCATCATGCCAGTGATCGTGGTGTACTGTTTCATGGCACGATTCATGGAATCATTGTTGTCGAACTCCTTCTGGGCGCTGATCAGCTCCAGGGCGTCGTCGATCGTCGCCTGCGTCTTCTTCTGGACGTTCTCGATCGCAGGACTGAGCTTCTGAACACAGGCGACGGCGTTCTTCAAACCTGTCAGCAACGTCCGCTGATTGTGTGGCTTCGAACGGATGGCAGGCGTCTCTCCGCTGTCGACGAATGCGCGCTGGGCGGAGATCGCCTTCGAGATGGCGCCGAGAGCTTTGACTGTCTCATCGAGCTTCTCGACCGTGCAGTTCCATGCGATGATGGTGGCCCACACGCGCTCAGCCGTCGAGCATACCTCCGCGAAGGCGGATGTGTCATCTATGGCAGTCACGTGGTCCATGGCCGCCTTGAGAATCTCACCTAATTCATCGTTGAACTCGTCCGTGACCCGCGCCTGGCACTGGAAAAAAAAAAAAACCTAATCCCCCTCTCCCTCCTCCTCGTCCTCCCCCCCCCCTCATCCCCCCATCCTCCTCCTCCGGCGAGGAGGAGGAGGACGGCGGGCGCGGGAAGGGTTGGTTAAACTGCGATGGGGGAGGGGATGGTTCTTGATGAGAGAGAGTGTGTGTAGCGTATGAGGTAGTAGTAGAATTAGTAGTAGTGGTAGTAGCAGTAGTAGTAGCAGTCGTAGTAGCAGCAGTAGTGGTAGTAGTAGCAGTCGTAGTAGTAGTAGTAGTAGTAGTAGTAGTAGTAGTAGTAGTAGTAGTAGTAGTAGTAGTAGTAGTAGTAGTAGTAGTAGTAGTAGTCGCAGTAGTCGTAGTAGTAGCAGTAGTAGTAGTAATAGTACTAGTACTAGTAGGTTGTATCAGAGAGCTGGGGAATAGTAGAAAGAAGGGACGCTGCTTTAGCAGCTCTGGAACCTCTGAAACAAAAACTGTTGTGGGACGCAAGTATGGGAAGGAGGTGCAGGAGAGACGCGATGCCCAGAAACCATAGCATAGCAGAGCGTAGCAGAGCAACACATAGCATGGCATAGCACAGCGTAACATAGCACATCATGGCACTGCATAACATATCATTGCCTAACGTAGCATACCATAAACTAGCAGAACATCGCATTGCAGTGCATTCGCATTGCCATTAGCATTAGCATAGCATAGCATAGCACAGTACAGCATAGCACAACACCTCCTAACAAAGCGCAGCATAGCATTAGCGTAGCACATCAAAACACATCATACCATACCATAATGGATAGCATTGCAGCTGAATCAAGCCCTTAACAATGCAGCAACACAACATGGGATAGCATACCAAAGCATAGATACGGCATCGAATACATAGCATAGCATGCACAGCATTGCACAGCCATCCTCCTCTCGTCGTCCTCCTCCTCCTCGCTCAATCTGTTCCTTACCATCACGCTGATCAGTTTATCGGCCATCCAGTTGACCATCCTCCCGCTCCATCCTCATCCATCCTCATCCTCATCGTCCCTTCCTCCTCCTCCTCCTCCTCCTCCTCCATCCTGTCCCTCCTTCCCCCCCCCCTCCTCCTCCTCCCTCATCTTCGTTGTGTTTTCATCTCGTCACCCCCAAAGCCTTGACGTAGTCCTCGGGGGCGAGACTCACCAGCTGGGCAACCTTTTCCCAGTAGTCATTCAGCAGCGGCTTCGAGAGGTCGAGGGCCTTGAACTCACTGAGGGTCTGCATGGCCTGCTGGAGCAACATCTCGTGCTCGAAGACCGCACCAACCTCGATCGCCGTCTGCTCGTGTGTCTTGAGCTCTGCCCCCCTGCCAGGGAAGCACGCCTTCATGGTCAGAACTGCCCTCAGGATGGCGTCGGCCATCGCCTTCTGCTTCGCGGGGGCTTCTCCAGCCTTAGAAATCAACTTGTGCATATCTCCGAAATTGAATGCCGCAACCAACCAATCCTCGATGGACGACGCGTATGGGAGCCACACGCTGGCATCAAGGTCGTTCTTCATATCCTCCAGCTCCTTCAACACCTCATAGGGGTCGCTAGTAGTGTTGGCCTCGCCTTTGACGATCTCTTTCGTGCGGAGGTGAATGGCGTCGCCCCACTTCTCGAGGCCGTCCATGTTGTCCACGAACTTCTTGTACTGGGACTGGTACCAAACGTTGCTCTGCAAAGCGTTGTAGACGAGTCCGGACATGCTGTGCTCGCCTCCTTTCTTCTTGGCGTTCTCCACCAGACGGGAAACATATGTCTTGCCAACGACCTGGATGTGGTCTATGATGCAGCACATCGCCTTCATGATCGTGAGGCACGTGCTGAACACCTCGTCGACCTCGGGGCTGATGGTAATCTCGGAATCGCCTATCTTGCCATCGAGCCACTTGATGGCGAACAGGGCAAACCTCTGTGCAACATCCTTCTTCTCTTCGCCCGCTTCGATGAGCTGGAGGAGGTAGCGAAGAACCAGCTTGTCGGCAAACATATTCGCCTTATCCTCTTGGCTCATGGCGATGCCGCTGAGAGACGGCACCTCGGGGTTGAAGGTAGTCTCAATGTCCGTACCGCTCAGCGGGTTCATCATGTTAAAGAACTGCTCAATATTCACGTCTGGGTGCGCCAGGATGTCGGTCACAGATCGTTCGAGAATGCTTCTCTGCAACTGCTCTGGGAGTTCCACGTCGCGCAGCTTCTTGATGCAACTGTCCAGCTCCTTGCGAGAGACGGTCGCGATCTGCATTTCCTTCAACTTCACGACCGCCTGGCACTGGTCCTCATGGTCAGTCCAGATCTTCAACTCGACGGTGGCGCCCATGGCCTCGAGCTTCTGCTTGAGCACGTCGGCCCCGCCCATCGAGCGCCCAGTGCTGCTTTGCAGGCACTCGCTGATGCTAGTCTTGGCCATCTTGGCATTCACAAGCAACATCGCCTCGGATTGCACTGGAGAAGGCGACGGATCAACAACACTGCCAGCGTGGGACGCAGCGTCCTGCCTCGGAGGCGTGAACGCTGTGACTGCCTCGCGGACGGTGGAGGCTGGGCGCTTGCCTCTCCCTCCGCCCTTAGCAGTCTTAGCAGCTCTCTTTGGTGCTGCGCTCGAGGCTGTCGCCAGCAGCGGCACAGCTGTCCGCTGGCATCCATCGAGAGACTTCTCACCATCGCCTACCTCAGCAGCTTCATCCTGGGACTCGTCCTCTGGAGCCTTCAGCTTCGCCTTCTCCTGGATCTCGCTCACGCTGGACGCGTTGTTGTAGGGGGTGACGTCCATGAACTCGTCCAGCTTGACCTTAGCGAAGATGGTCTGCGCCTGCGATGCGTGCAACTGGTTGTTCGCCATCTGCTTGTACTGCTGCCGATGCTTGTACGTCGTCGTGAAGAGCTCGTAGATGACGTCGGCATCGGCCTCATCCTCCACGACCACGCCCTTGTACTTCCCTCCCTTGCCGTCGTCGAGGTCCCTGATCACCTTCCCGCACTGCTGGGGTGTCTTGTTGAATACCTCCTTGAAGCGTTTGACCGTGAGACCCCTGACCCGCTTGATGACCCTAACGCCTGAGACGACGTCGAGGGACACTTCCTCCTGAAAGAAATTATTCTCCTCGAGGCCCAGCTTCACGCGCAAGGCGGCCTCGACCTGCTTGTTGAACTCTGGATCGCTCTTGATCGCCTCCTTGAACTCGGCCAGCGCCATCCAGCCGAAGCCGAGGGCGTGCACGTTGAGGTGATTATGGCACAGCTCGGTGTTGCCTGCAGTAGCCTTGCCACAACTCCCATTGTTGGCCATGCAGGTGATTGGCCGCTCCACAGCAGCTGCAACTCCTCTGCCCCTGCCCTTCTTCGCGGGACGAACGCTGTCGGGCTCGCCCCCGCCTGCGGTGCTCTTCCTGGACGACATGGGCCAGGGTCTCGCCCTGCAGCTGGTGTGCACTGGCGACCTGGGAGAAATGAGGACTCAGCCAAAACAGCTGCAGCAGATATGGCTCTGGAACCCCGAACGTCGCAGACGATGCCTTCAGGAAATCAGGAGCAACCTTCAAACCAGCGCCCCAGGTAACCACATCTGATCCAACAAGGTCCGCGCTCTCGAGCCGGACGTTCGGGAAGAGAACGCACCAGGGGCACAAGCTGGAAGGGCATTCTCTCATCGGCATTTGCCGTTCAACATCGAAATATGTCATGTCGGAAATCTTACTGTAGGTACATTCCTGTGTTCTGGTGTGTTTATTGTTGTTGCTTGCTGTCGTCGTCGTCGTGCTCGTCGTCGTCGTACTCGTCGTCGTCGTCGTCGTCGTCGTCATCGGCGTCGTCGAAGTTCCTCGTAGTCGGCGTCGTCGGATGTCCTCGGCACCGCCCAAAGGGCTTTCG
The DNA here is from genome assembly GCA_963575745.1 of Prorocentrum cordatum. Taxonomy (NCBI): domain Eukaryota; class Dinophyceae; order Prorocentrales; family Prorocentraceae; genus Prorocentrum; species Prorocentrum cordatum. Next base: position 20,359 of record CAUYUJ010018351.1, on the reverse strand, counting down.
GTTGGGCTGCCTATGGGGCCACGAAATTTGTGAGAGGCGTGCCAGAACGCCTCCGCCCGTTCGTCTTTCAGACGGCCGAAGGCCGAGAGCTGTACGATTGCATTCCAGTAGGGGATCTCATCGTCGTCGCCGCCGCCGCCGCCGACGACGACGACGACGAAGACGACGACGAACTTCGACGACGACGAACTTCGACGACGACGAACTACGACGATGACGAACTTCGACGACGACGAACTTCGACGACGAGGAACTTCGACGGCTTCGACGACGACGACGACGACGACGACGAGACGACGACGCCGACGATGACGACGACGACGACGACGACGGTGACGACGTCGACAGCGACGACGACGCCGAAGCCAACGACGACGACGAACACGACGACGACGATGACGACGACGACGATGACGACGACGACGCAGACGACCCGACGACGACGACGACGACAACGACGACGACGGTCACGACGACGACGACGACGACAACGCCGACGACGACGACGACGACAACGCCGACGACGACGACGACGATGGTGATGGTGATGGTGATGGTGATGGTGATGGTGATGGTGAGGATGGTGAGGATGGTGATGAAGGTGGTGATGGAGGTGATGATGGTGATGATGCCGATCGTTGGGATAGCGTGGGAGGCCTCTCGGGGGCCTGTTGGGGGCAGTTTGCACGCCTCTTGGGGCCCGTCTGGGAGCCTCGTCTTGGGGGCCTCTTGGGGGCCTCTTGAGGGGCCTCTTGGGGCTTCGACGACGACGACGACGAAACACGTTTCAGCACACAGTAAAGTCAGTCCGAGCCGTGTGTGAACGCTGACGGCGGACGCTCGCAAAGTATGCGATGCAATGCTGAGTGAGGGGGGGGTAGGAAGGTGGAATAGGTAAGTTGAGTAGGGAGGAGGAGGAGGAATAAGGAAGCGACTACTCCATGATCGAATTAAAATATTGCGCCGCCTGGCGCATCATCAGTATAATGATTGCCCCCCTCAACGCCCCCTCGACCCTGCATTGCCGACGTTAGGAGTAGGCCGCATCAATCGATCGGCTGCTTACCCTAACGTGCGTGGGCAAGAGTCCCCAGGAAAGCACGACGCTAAGTCGCCCAACGATTCGCGCAAGGTGCAGTCCTCACGCCCGTCGAAGGGTTCAGGCTGGGTGAAGGCTGGGTCGCCGAGCGAGTCAGGCTGGGTCATGATGGGCGCCCTGTGGGCGCTGCTGCTGCTAGAAGAGCCCGCCGCGACTTCTGCGCGACACTCTGGGAGCGCCGCTGCTGAACTCTCGAAGCGCCCATGCACCTCGTTATCCAAAACAACATCGAGATCTGGCTGGGACTCCTCGATAAGGGTGGGTGCTGAATCCGCAGCCTGGGGATGATGCAGGTGCTGCGTGACCTCTGCAGGCAAATGCGGCGGCGTGGCCGTGGCCTGCACAGGCAAAACAGGCGGCGGCTCCACACGCAAAGGCGGTGTAAACTGCTTAGGCCGCGGCGCCAGTGACGGCTGCTGTGCATCAGGGTGCAGGCGCTGGCTGAGGGACGGCTCGCCTAACTTCAGCGACGGATCTACAAACTGCGCGCCTAAGATCTCAACGTCACTGGATGCCTCTGCCTGGGCCTCGCCCTCTGCCTTGATTCTCTTCTTTGGCGGTGCCTGATCCTTGTCACCCTGGTGTTCTCGGGGATCGATCCGCTGCTGATCATCATTTGTCAGGGCACTCCTTGCCACAATCTCTAATTCAGCTGGTATGCGGACCCTCAAACGCCCCTCCAACTCCTTAGGCAAATTCGTCACGATGGCAGTGATCCTCAGAGTGTTCGCCCTGATTTTGTGGAGAGCTGCTGGGGGCGGCTCTGGCTCTGGCAATGCTCCATGCGGTGGCTGCGACATGGGTATGAGCACGTGTGTACTCAAAAGATATGGAATTGTAGACCGAGGCTCGCGGCTCTCGTTTAAAACACGGCTTCGGAACAACTGCAGTTAATCATCGGCGACGACGACTACGCTGGCAGGACGGGAGCCCAGTGCACCAGACGAAAAGACATATCCACAAGAAAGAACGACGCCCTCTGAACTCCACAGTGCCCTGGCTATAGCTATGGCCAAAACGCGCCCCTGGAAGTGCCACGTGTCAAGTGCGCGCCGCCCCGCACGATTTAATATTGGCATGCGCGCGCCGTGTGTCATGCATTGCACCGCAGATGTTGCACCACGTAGATTGTACCATAGATCATAGATTGCACGGTATATTAACGGTGAGAGGTTTCTTAACATAGATGGCACCATATATATTGCACCACATATATTGCAAGAAATCAGTGTTTGGAGCTTGGTAGCAGGTAGCAGTGAGAACGGCGACGGCCACGGCGACGACCACGACGGCGACGGCGACGGCGACGGCGACGGCGACGGCGACGGCGGCGACGGCGACGCGACGACGACAACGTCGAGGAGTTTTCTTACTGCAATGCAATTGCACAGCTCTCGGCGTTCGGCCGTCTGAAAGACAAACGGGCGGAGGCGTTTTGGCACGCCCCTCACAAATTCCGCGGCACCATAGGCAGCCCAACAGAAAGCCGCAAGGGCGGTGCCCACATGCGCCATCGCCACCCATCCGGTACATCCCTCACACGTTTCGTTTCGCGGCCCCAATAGGGAAATCCACCGAAGGCCCCAAGGGCAGTGCCCGCATGTGTCCGCGCCGCCCAATCTGGTACACCCCTCACACGTTTCCGAAGGCCCCATTGGGAGCTCCACCGAAGGCCCCAGGGGCGGTGCCCACATGCGTCACCGCCACAAATCTCGGCACACCCCTCACACGCTCGTTGGCCCCATGGGGTGCTCCACCGAAGGCCTTGGTGGCGGTGCCCACATGGGCACCCGCCACCGTTGTCGGCATACCTCTCACACGTTTCGTGATCCCCATGAGAGTGACACCGAAGGCCCCACTGGCGGTGCCCACATCCGTCCCCGCCACCCATCATCTGCACACCCTTTGCAAGTTTCGTGTGAGGAGGCCGCGGCTTGCGTTCGTCGAGGCGACCCCGCCCTGCGCTGAAAAGGGCGCGCGGGACAGCCGCGGGGCAGCCGAAGCAAAGCGGGCTCTTGGGCGGCATCGCCGCGGGACGCCGCGACATAGCCGCAGCAGCACGACTGAGGACGGCTGCGCAGCTGCAGCACTGCTGTAGCACAGCGACGGGGTAGCATGTCGGCGACACAGGGACGATCTTCCACGAAGGGGATATCCATAGGAACTACATCCTTGACAGGAACAGACACGGTCACGGACCTGGCGGACACAGAAAAGGAAAGCAACGTGGAGGGCGAACGACAAGAGAGCGCCGAGACGGCACAATATGCACACGCAAGTCCGGGCATATATAACTCGGTGTGAAACGGCAGGTGCATGTGCAATTGAATGCATGCCCTGGTTGTTGAACAGGTGTAGGAAATTCCGGGGCATGTGATCTCTTACAAACATCAGTAAGAACAGGCGTCGGTAGGTCGAAACGGCGAGACACACATGGCCAATAATTGGAGGGCAGTGTGGAAACGCATGCGCGCGCGAGAAAACGCGCGCAACTGAACACGCACACACGAGAACGCGTGCGTGAATACAATGGCGCGCACATGAACTTTCACTGGAAGCGATCGGCGTGAATGGACTCAGGGAATCGTTTTGCCCCCCCATGCGTCGCCCTCTTCCTAAAACCATGGGTCTGAAGCTCTTCCCCCGCGATGGGCTAGAGCGCCTAAGATGGCCCAAAATGGCTCCGCGACGGCCCCAGAAAGCCCATGATGACCTCAAATATGACTCATGAGCACCCAACGTCGTTCAAGATACCTTCCAATTTGCCTCCGAGATGCCCCGCGGCCGCCCCAAGGCGGCTCCAAGTGGCCACGGCGCTCCCCCAGGAGGCCCCCGGGAAGCCCAACTCCTTTAATGACAATACTATGAACAAGTTGGTGTCGCCTTCTCGTTGTTCCGAGCAGTGTCCGCAGGCAGCAATGCAACTATAATGATGATACCGACTGTGTGGGGCCGGACGGAGTGCCGCGTGCCGCTGGTATTGGCGACCGAAAACACATGTTCAAGTGTAATATGACAGCGCCAGACTGCGCCGGGACAGCCGCGGGACAGCCACGGGACAGCCGCGGGACAGCCACGGGACAGCCGCGGGACAGCCGCGGGACAGCCGCGGGACAGCCGCGGGACAGCCGAAGCAAAGCGGGCCGTCGGGCAATAAAGCTGCGGCCCGGGCCAGTAAAGCCGCGGCCCGCCGCGGGGCAGCCGCGGGACAGCCGCGGGACAGCCGCGGGACATCCGCGGGACAGCCGCGGGACAGCCGCGGGACAGCCGAGGCGCAGGCGAGGCAAACATGAGGCCAAAATTCTATGGGAGCACTGGGAATGGCCTTCAATCGAGTTGTCTGGCATTGAAGATTATCCATGGTTCGGATGACGAGGAAAGGAGCGAAGGAGGTAGGAGGGGGGCGAAGGAGGGAAGAGGGAGGAGGGAGGAGCGAGGAGGGAGGGAGGAGGGAGGATGAGGGAGGAACGAGGAGGGAGGGACGAGAAGGGAGGAGGGAGGACCAAGGAGGGATGAAGGGTGGAGGAGCCATGACAAACAAACGAATGAGTGAACCCGACGTCGGGGTCACATAAGCCCCCGCCATCAAAGTGCATATTGGGGCTGGTCTTGTGGGGGGTGATTGCCGTGGGAGGGAGTCCAAGGGCGCGGGATGAGCGGGAAGGTTTTTTGCTGATGATTTCTATGTGCTTGTATTGCAATAAAACGGACTGTCATTTTCCCGCACAACCAAAATAGCAACAAACGAACGGGGGAAAGGCGCGCGCCACCTGCATCTTACGGGCGATCCCGCTGGACGCCCGTGAGCGCGAAAACCGCGAAGAGACCCGGACCGACGAAAAGCGCGAGAGACCCCTAAAACTTGCAAGATCTTGCAGTGCCCACCCAATCGGCCAGGGCAGACGAAGGCGCCCGTGCGGGGCGCGCGCATCATCACAGCGACAACAAAAAACACGCCATGTCCTGAAGCTCGCAGAACGCATCATGGAGCGATGGCGCACGCACAGATCCGCAGTCGAATCGGGTTGAAGCTCGCACGGGCTGCGCTAGAGCAGACCGGCGCGCCCGACACTCAAACGCGCCGAAGCTCTAGCTACTCGCGCACGCAGAAAAGCTGCTCGCTCAATGAAAAAAGCCACGCTCGCAGGAAAGCTGCTCGCCCACAGGGCACGGCTACATTTCGGCTTTTCTTGGACGGAATTATGCGAAGGGGGGGGTCAGTTTAAGCCGCGGCTTCCTCAGTTTCGTGGCTTAAGTACGGGCTCCAGCGACGGCCCCAATGGCAGCGCCCACATGCGCCCGCGCCACCCAATCTGGTACACCCCTCACACGCTTCGTGGCCCCATTGGGAGCTCCACCGCAGGCCCCAGGGACGGTGCCGACATGCGTCCACGCCACTCATAAAAACCGCATGTTACCTTCAGATTCCAATCGGTCACCATGAAGGGCAAACTTTAGTTTCCAAGCCAACATGGCGATCTCTCGGTTGTGGAAATGGCGCCAGGCCACTGTAACAACCCAGCGACATCGCATGTTAACTTCTGAACCCAATCGTTTACCATAAAGGGTTCATTTTAGTTTCCATGCCAACATGGCGGCTCTCGGTTGTGGAAATGGCGCCAGGCCGTTGTGAACATTCAACGACATCGTGTGTTAACTTCAGAATGCGATCTGCCACAATTAAGGGTTAACTTAAGTTCCCAAGCCAGCATGGCGACTTCTCGGTTGTGGAGATGGCGCCAGGCCATTGTGAAAATGCAACGACATCGTACGTCAACTTCAGAACCCAACCGTTCACCATAAAGGTTTCATGTGTGTCCCCAGGCCAACGTGACGAATTCTCGGCTGTGGAATCGGTGCGAGGCCATGGTGTTTATCAAATGAACTTGTAGGTCCACGTCAGAATCCAATCGGTCACCATTAAGGCTTCAATTTAGGTCCCAGGCCAGAATGGCGACTTCACGGCTGTGGGAAATGGCGCCAGGTCATTGGGAACATCAAGTGAAATCGTATGTTATTTTGAGAATCCAATCGGTCACCATCAAGGGTTCACTTTAGTTCCCAGGCCAACATGGCGACTTCTCGGTTGTGGAACTGGCGCCAGGACATGTCGAAAACCATCGGAATTCGTATGTGAACTTCAGAACCCACTCGGTCACCATTAAATAATCATTGTAATTCCCATGCAAACATGGCGAGTTCTTGGTTGTGGGCCGACCCGCAGCACATTTTCGACCGTTCCGCGGCGTATACCTTTGGAGCACGATTGGAACGGCCCTCTTCATGACAGGTATTCTTCGACTCCGTCGTGCGCTAAGCCAGCGACGGGTTCCACGTTGGGCCAAGAAGCTGGAACGCATGCTGGCACCTGACTACAGAGTCGCTCTACAGAATTGGAATGACCCTCTCATTCCGCCCCTACTCCAATGTTTTCTTGGACAACCTGATGGACCGACCAAGGCCGTTGTCTACGCCATGGGCAGCCACTCGGACCTCTACGTGGGCAAGGCCACGCTCTGGACAGGACCGTTACCAGGCCTCCTGGGAAGGGTTGCAGAGCACGCGCGCGCTGTTCTTCACCCACGCAACGGTCCAGGACGACGGCCAAGATACCGGCTGCTACGTAAGAGTGTTGGTTCATTGTATTTCTTGCCAATTCTATTGGTGCAGTCTGAGAAGGCAAGTTTTCACTATGAGTCTCTCGCTATCAGAAGATACGCGCCATCATGTAACATGGCCGACTCACGCGAGTCAGAAGCGGTAAGCCGCCGCAGAGCCCAAGGAGAACTACATGCCATGCAGAGGACTCGGCTTGTGACGCAACGCGCCCCACACAGAGGGGTTTATGTTAAAACCCTGGAATTATGAAATGATTATGAAAAAAATATGGTTTACTTAGAACAGCCAAAATATGTTCTGAATATGGTTTTGAAACCTAAAAATTACGGAGGTCACTCTGCCCAGCCCGAGACATACCTCGGGCGAACTCCTCACCGAACATTGGCTTTCAACAAGTGCACCACAGTGCCTGCGACGCTGCAGCGCTGCGCAACATGAAAAATCCTGTTCCTGATTCTGCTGCTGCCCCCCCCTCCCCCGCCGTGTTTTTTTGTTCCCTCGCCTTGTCGCCCCCCCTCCTCCAGTGGCCGCGCCGCTAGCTTTAGGGCGTGGCGGGGCGGGGGGGGGCGGAGGGGGCGGGGAGGGGGAGGGGGGGAAGCAGAGGAGGAAGGAGGGGAGGAGAGAGAGAGAGAAGGCGAGGCCCGAGGGAGAAGAGCAGCAGCAGCAGGAGCAAGGAGCAGGTCAAGGGCACTAGCAGCAGCAAGAGGGGAGGGGAGGGAAATCCCACCTCGCTCGGGCAGAGTTCGGTGCTCCCGAGCACCCGACAACGTCAGTCGAAAACGTGCTGAGCCTCGCATTCTTAGTCGCCCTCCTCGTCCTCCTCCTCCTCATCCTTGTCCTCCTCCTCCTCATCCTCCTCCTCCTCCTCCTTCTTGTCCTCCTCCTCCTCCTCTTCCCTCCTCCTCCTCCTCCTGCCCCCTCCTCCTCATCCTCATCCGTTTCCTCCCTTCTCCTCCTCCCCCCTCCTCCTCCAAGTCGCCCTCGCGGCGCTGTCGGGCAGCGCCGGCGCAGGGCTCAAGCCTACGGCGCGGGCAGCTCGCCGTGTTCGCGGGCGTGCTCCGCGACCTGGCGGATGGCGTCGTGCACCACGCCCGCGGGCTGCAGGCCAGCCTTGTCCTTGAGCTTCTTGAACTCAGCATTGACGACGCGCCTGACCTTGACATTGCTCTTCGTGGTCTCTGCATCCTCCAGGCGGTGCAGCAGGGAGCCCTCGACCATGTGGATGATCGAAACCATCTGAGTGTACGTGTACTTTGACAGCAACTCCTCTGGCACAGCAGTGTCGTGGAAAGCGTAGTCCTTAATCATGGCGTCGATGGCCGCCTCGAAATTTTCTGCTTCATGCTCGAACCGTGCCCCGTCTATAATGAAGAGGCGCTCGTCCGCGTGGCCCTGGAGGTCCTTCCAGGAGCTCTTCTCGGCCACGCCCCTGCGCCAGGGCACGTCTGCAAGATTATCTGGGACGCCCATCATGCCAGTGATCGTGGTGTACTGTTTCATGGCACGATTCATGGAATCATTGTTGTCGAACTCCTTCTGGGCGCTGATCAGCTCCAGGGCGTCGTCGATCGTCGCCTGCGTCTTCTTCTGGACGTTCTCGATCGCAGGACTGAGCTTCTGAACACAGGCGACGGCGTTCTTCAAACCTGTCAGCAACGTCCGCTGATTGTGTGGCTTCGAACGGATGGCAGGCGTCTCTCCGCTGTCGGCGAATGCGCGCTGGGCGGAGATCGCCTTCGAGATGGCGCCGAGAGCTTTGACTGTCTCGTCGAGCTTCTCGACCGTGCAGTTCCATGTGATGACGGTGGCCCACGCGCGCTCAGCCGTCGAGCATACCTCCGCGAAGGCGGATGTGTCATCTATGGCAGTCACGTGGTCCATGGCCGCCTTGAGAATCTCACCTAATTCATCGTTGAACTCGTCCGTGACCCGCGCCTGGCACTGGAAAAAAAAAAAAAAACCTAATCCTCCTCTCCCTCCTCCTCGTCCCCCCCTCCCCCTCATCCCCCCATCCTCCTCCTCCGGCGAGGAGGAGGAGGACGGCGGGTGCGGGAAGGGTTGGTTAAACTGTGATGGGGGAGGGGATGGTTCTTGATGAGAGAGAGTGTGTGTAGCGTATGAGGTAGTAGTAGAATTAGTAGTAGTGGTAGTAGCAGTAGTAGTAGCAGTCGTAGTAGCAGCAGTTGTGGTAGTAGTAGCAGTCGTAGTAGTAGTAGTAGTAGTAGTAGTAGTAGTAGTAGTAGTAGTAGCAGTAGTAGTAGTAGTAGTCGCAGTAGTCGTAGTAGTAGCAGTAGTAGTAGTAATAGTACTAGTACTAGTAGGTTGTATCAGAGAGCTGGGGAATAGTAGAAAGAAGGGACGCTGCTTTAGCAGCTCTGGAACCTCTGAAACAAAAACTGTTGTGGGACGCAAGTATGGGAAGGAGGTGCAGGAGAGACGCGATGCCCAGAAACCATAGCATAGCAGAGCGTAGCAGAGCAACACATAGCATGGCATAGCACAGCGTAACATAGCACATCATGGCACTGCATAACATATCATTGCCTAACGTAGCATACCATAAACTAGCAGAACATCGCATTGCAGTGCATTCGCATTGCCATTAGCATTAGCATAGCATAGCATAGCACAGTACAGCATAGCACAACACCTCCTAACAAAGCGCAGCATAGCATTAGCGTAGCACATCATAACACATCATACCATACCATAATGGATAGCATTGCAGCTGAATCAAACCCTTAACAATGCAGCAACACAACATGGGATAGCATACCAAAGCATAGATACGGTATCGAATACATAGCATAGCATGCACAGCATTGCACAGCCATCCTCCTCTCGTCGTCCTCCTCCTCCTCGCTCAATCTGTTCCTTACCATCACGCTGATCAGTTTATCGGCCATCCAGTTGACCATCCTCCCGCTCCATCCTCATCCATCCTCATCCTCATCGTCCCTTCCTCCTCCTCCTCCTCCTCCTCCATCCTGTCCCTCCTTCCCCCCCCCTCCTCCTCCTCCCTCATCCTCGTTGTGTTTTCATCTCGTCACCCCCAAAGCCTTGACGTAGTCCTCGGGGGCGAGACTCACCAGCTGGGCAACCTTTTCCCAGTAGTCATTCAGCAGCGGCTTCGAGAGGTCGAGGGTCTTGAACTCACTGAGGGTCTGCATGGCCTGCTGGAGCAACATCTCGTGCTCGAAGACCGCACCAACCTCGATCGCCGTCTGCTCGTGTGTCTTGAGCTCTGCCTCCCTGCCAGGGAAGCACGCCTTCATGGTCAGAACTGCCCTCAGGATGGCGTCGGCCATCGCCTTCTGCTTCGCGGGGGCTTCTCCAGCCTTAGAAATCAACTTATGCATATCTCCGAAATTGAATGCCGCAACCAACCAATCCTCGATGGACGACGCGTATGGGAGCCACACGCTGGTATCAAGGTCGTTCTTCATATCCTCCAGCTCCTTCAACACCTCATAGGGGTCGCTAGTAGTGTTGGCCTCGCCTTTGACGATCTCTTTCGTGCGGAGGTGAATGGCGTCGCCCCACTTCTCGAGGCCGTCCATGTTGTCCACGAACTTCTTGTACTGGGACTGGTACCAAACGTTGCTCTGCAAAGCGTTGTAGACGAGTCCGGACATGCTGTGCTCGCCTCCTTTCTTCTTGGCGTTCTCCACCAGACGGGAAACATATGTCTTGCCAACGACCTGGATGTGGTCTATGATGCAGCACATCGCCTTCATGATCGTGAGGCACGTGCTGAACACCTCGTCGACCTCGGGGCTGATGGTAATCTCGGAATCGTCTATCTTGCCATCGAGCCACTTGATGGCGAACAGGGCAAACCTCTGTGCAACATCCTTCTTCTCTTCGCCCGCTTCGATGAGCTGGAGGAGGTAGCGAAGAACCAGCTTGTCGGCAAACATCTTCGCCTTATCCTCTTGGCTCATGGCGATGCCGCTGAGAGACGGCACCTCGGGGTTGAAGGTAGTCTCAATGTCCGTACCGCTCAGCGGGTTCATCATGTTAAAGAACTGCTCAATATTCACGTCTGGGTGCGCCAGGATGTCGGTCACAGATCGTTCGAGAATGCTTCTCTGCAACTGCTCTGGGAGTTCCACGTCGCGCAGCTTCTTGATGCAACTGTCCAGCTCCTTGCGAGAGACGGTCGGATCTGCATTTCCTTCAACTTCACGACCGCCTGGTACTGGTCCTCATGGTCAGTCCAGATCTTCAACTCGACGGTGGCGCCCATGGCCTTGAGCTTCTGCTTGAGCACGTCGGCCCCGCCCATCGAGCGCCCAGTGCTGATTTGCAGGCATTCGCTGATGCTAGTCTTGGCCATCTTGGCATTCACAAGCAACATCGCCTCGGATTGCACTGGAGAAGGCGACGGATCAACAACACTGCCAGCGTGGGACGCAGCGTCCTGCCTCGGAGGCGTGAACGCTGTGACTGCCTCGCGGACGGTGGAGGCTGGGCGCTTGCCTCTCCCTCCGCCCTTAGCAGTCTTAGCAGCTCTCTTTGGTGCTGCGCTCGAGGCTGTCGCCAGCAGCGGCACAGCTGTCCGCTGGCATCCATCGAGAGACTTCTCACCATCGCCTACCTCAGCAGCTTCATCCTGGGACTCGTCCTCTGGAGCCTTCAGCTTCGCCTTCTCCTGGATCTCGCTCACGCTGGACGCGTTGTTGTAGGGGGTGACGTCCATGAACTCGTCCAGCTTGACCTTAGCGAAGATGGTCTGCGCCTGCGATGCGTGCAACTGGTTGTTCGCCATCTGCTTGTACTGCTGCCAATGCTTGTACGTCGTCGTGAAGAGCTCGTAGATAACGTCGGCACCGGCCTCATCCTCCACGACCACGCCCTTGTACTTCCCTCCCTTGCCGTCGTCGAGGTCCCTGATCACCTTCCCGCACTGCTGGGGTGTCTTGTTGAATACCTCCTTGAAGCGTTTGACCGTGAGACCCCTGACCCGATTGATGACCCTAACGCCTGAGACGACGTCGAGGGACACTTCCTCCTGAAAGAAATTATTCTCCTCGAGGCCCAGCTTCACGCGCAAGGCGGCCTCGACCTGCTTGTTGAACTCTGGATCGCTCTTGATCGCCTCCTTGAACTCGGCCAGCGCCATCCAGCCGAAGCCGAGGGCGTGCACGTTGAGGTGATTATGGCACAGCTCGGTGTTGCCTGCAGTAGCCTTGCCACAACTCCCATTGTTGGCCATGCAGGTGATTGGCCGCTCCACAGCAGCTGCAACTCCTCTGCCCCTGCCCTTCTTCGCGGGACGAACGCTGTCGGGCTCGCCCCCGCCTGCGGTGCTCTTCCTGGACGACATGGGCCAGGGTCTCGCCCTGCAGCTGGTGTGCACTGGCGACCTGGGAGAAATGAGGACTCAGCCAAAACAGCTGCAGCAGATATGGCTCTGGAACCCCGAACGTCGCAGACGATGCCTTCAGGAAATCAGGAGCAACCTTCAAACCAGCGCCCCAGGTAACCACATCTGATCCAACAAGGTCCGCGCTCTCGAGCCGGACGTTCGGGAAGAGAACGCACCAGGGGCACAAGCTGGAAGGGCATTCTCTCATCGGCATTTGCCGTTCAACATCGAAATATGTCATGTCGGAAATCTTACTGTAGGTACATTCCTGTGTTCTGGTGTGTTTATTGTTGTTGCTTGCTGTCGTCGTCGTCGTGCTCGTCGTCGTCGTACTCGTCGTCGTCGTCGTCGTCGTCGTCATCGGCGTCGTCGAAGTTCCTCGTAGTCGGCGTCGTCGGATGTCCTCGGCACCGCCCAAAGGGCTTTCGGTTGGGCTGCCTATGGGGCCACGAAATTTGTGAGAGGCGTGCCAGAACGCCTCCGCCCGTTCGTCTTTCAGACGGCCGAAGGCCGAGAGCTGTACGATTGCATTCCAGTAGGGGATCTCATCGTCGTCGCCGCCGCCGCCGCCGCCGACGACGACGACGAAGACGACGACGAACTTCGACGACGACGAACTTCGACGACGACGAACTACGACGATGACGAACTCGACGACGACGAACTTCGACGACGAGGAACTTCGACGGCTTCGACGACGACGACGACGACGACGACGAGGCCGACGACGACGACGACGACGACGACGACGACGGTGACGACGTCGACAGCGACGACGACGCCGAAACGACCGAACGCCGACGACGATGACGACGACGACGCAGACGACCCGACGACGACGACGACGACGACGACGACGACGACGACGACGACGACGACAACGCCGACGACGACGACGACGACGACACGACGACGACGACGACGACGATGGTGATGGTGATGGTGATGGTGATGGTGATGGTGATGGTGAGGATGGTGAGGATGGTGATGATGGTGGTGATGGAGGTGATGATGGTGATGATGCCGATCGTTGGGATAGCGTGGGAGGCCTCTCGGGGGCCTGTTGGGGGCAGTTTGCACGCCTCTTGGGGCCCGTCTGGGAGCCTCGTCTTGGGGGCCTCTTGGGGGCCTCTTGAGGGGCCTCTTGGGGCTTCGACGACGACGACGACGAAACACGTTTCAGCACACAGTAAAGTCAGTCCGAGCCGTGTGTGAACGCTGACGGCGGACGCTCGCAAAGTATGCGATGCAATGCTGAGTGAGGGGGTGTAGGAAGGTGGAATAGGCAAGTTGAGTAGGGAGGAGGAGGAGGAATAAGGAAGCGACTACTCCATGATCGAATTAAAATATTGCGCCGCCTGGCGCATCATCAGTATAACGATTGCCCCCCTCAACGCCCCCTCGACCCTGCATTGCCGACGTTAGGAGTAGGCCGCATCAATCGATCGGCTGTTTACCCTAACGTGTGTGGGCAAGAGTCCTCAAGAAAGCACGACGCTAAGTCGCCCAACGATTCGCGCAAGGTGCAGTCCTCACGCCCGTCGAAGAGTTCAGGCTGGATGAAGGCTGGGTCGCCGAGCGAGTCAGGCTGGGTCATGATGGGCGCCCTGTGGGCGCTGCTGCTGCTAGAAGAGCCCGCCGCGACTTCTGCGCGACACTCTGGGAGCGCCGCTGCTGAACTCTCGAAGCGCCCATGCACCTCGTTATCCAAAACAACATCGAGATCTGGCTGGGATTCCTCGATAAGGGTGGGTGCTGAATCCGCAGCCTGGGGATGATGCAGGTGCTGCGTGACCTCTGCAAGCAAATGCGGCGGCGTGGCCGTGGCCTGCACAGGCAAAACAGGCGGCGGCTCCACACGCAAAGGCGGTGTAAACTGCTTGGGCCGCGGCGCCAGTGACGGCTGCTGTGCATCAGGGCGCAGGCGCTGGCTGAGGGACGGCTCGCCTAACTTCAGCGACGGATCTACAAACTGCGCGCCTAAGATCTCAACGTCACTGGATGCCTCTGCCTGGGCCTCGCCCTCTGCCTTGATTCTCTTCTTTGGCGGTGCCTGATCCTTGTCACCCTGGTGTTCTCGGGGATCGATCCGCTGCTGATCATCATTTGTCAGGGCACTCCTTGCCACAATCTCTAATTCAGCTGGTATGCGGACCCTCAAACGCCCCTCCAACTCCTTAGGCAAATTCGTCACGATGGCAGTGATCCTCAGAGTGTTCGCCCTGATTTTGTGGAGAGCTGCTGGGGGCGGCTCTGGCTCTGGCAATGCTCCATGCGGTGGCTGCGACATGGGTATGAGCACGTGTGTACTCAAAAGATATGGAATTGTAGACCGAGGCTCGCGGCTCTCGTTTAAAACACGGCTGCGGAACAACTGCAGTTAATCATCGGCGACGACGACTACGCTGGCAGGACGGGAGCCCAGTGCACCAGACGAAAAGACATATCCACAAGAAAGAACGACGCCCTCTGAACTCCACAGTGCCCTGGCTATAGCTATGGCCAAAACGCGCCCCTGGAAGTGCCACGTGTCAAGTGCGCGCCGCCCCGCACGATTTAATATTGATATGCGCGCGCCGTGTGTCATGCATTGCACCGCAGATGTTGCACCACGTAGATTGTACCATAGATCATAGATTGCACGGTATATTAACGGTGAGAGGTTGCTTAACATAGATGGCACCATATATATATTGCACCACATATATTGCAAGAAATCAGTGTTTGGAGTTTGGTAGCAGGTAGCAGTGAGAACGGCGACGGCGACGGCGACGACCACGACGGCGACGGCGACGGCGACGGCGACGGCGACGGCGACGGCGACGGCGACGGCGGCGACGGCGACGCGACGACGACAACGTCGAGGAGTTTTCTTACTGCAATGCAATTGCACAGCTCTCGGCGTTCGGCCGTCTGAAAGACAAACGGGCGGAGGCGTTTTGGCACACCCCTCACAAATTTCGCGGCACCATAGGCAGCCCAACAGAAAGCCGCAAGGGCGGTGCCCACATGCGCCATCGCCACCCATCCGGCACATCCCTCACACGTTTCGTTTCGCGGCCCCAATAGGGAAATCCACCGAAGGCCCCAAGGGCAGTGCCCGCATGTGTCCGCGCCGCCCAATCTGGTACACCCCCCACACGTTTCCGAAGGCCCCATTGGGAGCTCCACCGAAGGCCCCAGGGGCGGTGCCCACATGCGTCACCGCCACAAATCTCGGCACACCCCTCACACGCTCGTTGGCCCCATGGGGTGCTCCACCGAAGGCCTTGGTGGCGGTGCCCACATGGGCACCCGCCACCGTTGTCGGCATACCTCTCACACGTTTCGTGGTCCCCATGAGAGTGACACCGAAGGCCCCACTGGCGGTGCCCACATCCGTCCCCGCCACCCATCATCTGCACACCCTTTGCACGTTTCGTGGCTTAAGTACGAGCTCCAGCGACGGCCCCAATGGCAGTGCCCACATGCGCCCGCGCCACCCAATCTGGTACACCCCTCACACGCTTCGTGGCCCCATTGGGAGCTCCACCGCAGGCCCCAGGGACGGTGCCGACATGCGTCCACGCCACTCATAAAAACCGTATGTTACCTTCAGATTCCAATCGGTCACCATGAAGGGCAAACTTTAGTTTCCAAGCCAACATGGCAATCTCTCGGTTGTGGAAATGGCGCCAGGCCACTGTAACAACCCAGCGACATCGCATGTTAACTTCTGAACCCAATCGTTTACCATAAAGGGTTCATTTTAGTTTCCATGCCAACATGGCGGCTCTCGGTTGTGGAAATGGCGCCAGGCCGTTGTGAACATTCAACGACATCGTGTGTTAACTTCAGAATGCGATCTGCCACAATTAAGGGTTAACTTAAGTTTCCAAGCCAGCATGGCGACTTCTCGGTTGTGGAGATGGCGCCAGGCCATTGTGAAAATGCAACGACATCGTACGTTAACTTCAGAACCCAATCGTTCACCATAAAGGTTTCATGTGTGTCCCCAGGCCAACGTGACGAATTCTCGGCTGTGGAATCGGTGCGAGGCCATGGTGTATATCAAATGAACTTGTAGGTCCACGTCAGAACCCAATCGGTCACCATTAAGGCTTCAATTTAGGTCCCAGGCCAGAATGGCGACTTCACGGCTGTGGGAAATGGCGCCAGGTCATTGGGAACATCAAGTGAAATCGTATGTTATTTTGAGAATCCAATCGGTCACCATCAAGGGTTCACTTTAGTTCCCAGGCCAACATGGCGACTTCTCGGTTGTGGAACTGGCGCCAGGACATTTCGAAAACCATCGGAATTCGTATGTGAACTTCAGAACCCACTCGGTCACCATTAAATAATCATTGTAATTCCCATGCAAACATGGCGAGTTCTTGGTTGTGGAAATGGCGCCAGGCAAATGTGAAAACCCAACGCTAGCGTATGCCAACTTCAGAATCCAGTCGGCCACCATTAAGGGTTCACTTTAGTTTCCAGGCCATCCTGACGAATTCACGGTTGTGGAAATGGCGCCAGGCCATTGTGCAAATCCAATGACATCGCATGCTAACTTAAAAGACCCCATTGGTCACCATTAAGTGACCATTGTATTTTCCAGGCGCTCATGGCGAGTTCTTGGTTGCGGGAGTGACGCCAGGCCATTGTGAAACCATGCGAAGTCGTACGTTAAATTCATAACCCAATCGGTCGCCATTAAGGGGTCACCTTAGTTCCCAGGCCAGCATGCCGACTTCTCGGTTGTGGAAATGGCACCAGGCCGTTGTGAAAACCCAATGCAATAATATGTCAGCTTCAGAACCCCATCGGTCACCATTCAGAGTTCACTTCGGTTCCCAGGCCAACACGGCGACTTCTCGGTTGTGGAAACGGTGCCAGGCCATTATGAACATTAAAGAAACCGTATGTTTACTTCAGAACCCAATCGGTCACCATGAAGGGCCCACTTTATTTCCCAAGCCAGCATGGCGATATTCTTGTTGCGGGAATGAAACCAGGCCATTGTGAACGCCAGATGGTTCCGCACGCGAGCTGTGATGATCCAATCGGCCACCATGAAGATGTTTAGTTCCCAGGCCAACATGGTGACTTCTAGGTTTGTGGAATGGCGCCACGCCCATGTCAAAATTCAGCAACAAGGTATGTGAACTTCAGAATCCAGCGGGTCACACTTTAAGGCCCACTTTAGTTGCCAGGCCAACATGGAGACTTCTCGGTTGGGGAAATGGCCCCAGGCCATTTTGAAATTCAGATGAATTCGCATATTAACTTCAGAACCCAAGCGGCCGCCATGTAGGGTTCACTTTAGTATCCAGGCCAACATGGCGACTTATCGGTTGTGGAAATGGCGCCAGACCGCTATGGAAATCCAATGGGATTCGCATGGTAACTTCAGAATTCAGTCGGTGACCAGTAAGGCTGCAAGTTTAGTTCCCAGGCCAGAATGGCGACTTCACGGTTGTGGGAAATGGCGCCAGGCCATGGAGAACATCAAATGAAACCGCATGTTCACTTCAGAACCCAATCGGTCAACATTAAGGGTTCACTTTAGTTTCCAGGCCAGCATGGCGAATTCTCTGTTGTAGAAATGGCGCCAGGCCATTGTAACCACCCTTCGGCATCGCATGTTAACTTCGCAACCCAATCGGTCACCATTGCGGGTCCACTTTAGTTCCCAGGCCAACGCGACGACTTTTCAGTTGTGGAAACGGCGCCAGGCCATCGCGCACATCCAATGGAATCGTATGTTAACTTCAGATCCCAATCGGTCGCCATGCAGGGTTCAACTTTAGCCTCCAGTCCAGCATTGCGACTTCATGATTCTGGAAATTGCGCCCAGCCATTGCGAAAATCATACGAAATCGTATGTTAACTTCAGTACCAAATCGGCCACCATTAAGGATTCATGTTAGTTCCCAAGCCAACATGGCGACTTCTCGGTTGTTGGACAGGCGACAGGCCACTGTGCAAGCCACGTGCATTCGTGTGTTACTTCGGAAACACATCGGTCATCATTAAGGGCCCACGATATTTCCCAGGCCGACATGGCGACTTCTCGGTTGTGGACATGAACCCAGGCCATTTGTGAACACCCGATGAAATCGTATGTTAACTTCATGACCCAATCGGTCACCGCCAAAGGGTTCACTTTAGCTTCCATACCAAGATGGCGACTTCTCGGTTGTGGAAATGGCGTCAGGCCGCTGTGAAAATCAAATGAAGTCGTATGTTAACCTCGGGATCCAATCTGCCATGTTGAAGGTTTCACCTTAGTTCCCAGGCCAGCATGGCGACTTCTCGGTTGTCGAAATTGCGCCAGGCCGTTCTGAAACACAATGGCATCGTATGCGAACGTCCGAAACCAATCGGTCACCATGATGGGTTCGCTTTAATGCCCAAGCCAACATGGCGACTTCCCGGTTGTGGAAATGGCGCCAGGCCATTGTGAAGGCCCAATGGAACCGCATGTTACCTGGTAACTTCAGAGTCTGATCGGCCGCCGTTAAGGTGTCACTGTAGCTTCCAAGCCAATATGGCGACTTCTCGGGTGTGGGACAGGCGACAAGCCATTGTGAATACCACATGAATATGTATGTCCACTTCAGAATCAAATCGGTCGCCATTAAGGGTTCTCCTCAGTTTCTAAGCAAGCATGGCGACTTCTCGGTTGTGGAAATGGCGCCAGGCGCCAGTGTGAACATCCAGCGGCATCGTCTGCGAACTTCGGAATCTAATCTGCCACCTTGAAGGGTTCTCACCTTAGTTCCCAGGCCAACATCATGGCTACTTCTCGGTTGTGGAAATGGCGCCAGGCCATTGTGTAAACCCAATTCGCATGCTAAGTTGAGAACCCAATCTGTCACCATCAAGTTCTCATGTCAGTTTCCAGGCAAGCATGGCTGATTCTCGGTTGTGGGAATGGCGCCAGGCGGTTTAAAACAACCCAATGAAATCGTAGGTTAACTTCAGATTACAATCGGTCGCCAGTACGATTTCACTTTAGATTCCAGGCCAATATGGCGACTTCTCGGGTGTGGGACAGGCGACAGGCCATTGATGCGAAATCCCAATGGCATCGTATGTTAACTTCGGAATCCAATCGGTCACTGTTACGGGCTCACTTTAGTTCCCAGGCTCACATGGCGACTTCTCGGTTGGAAATGGCGCCATGCCAGTGCGAAAGCTTAATGACATCGTATGTTAACCAGAACCCAATCGGTCACCATCAAGGGTTTATGTCTGCTCCCAAGCAAACATTGCGATTTTCGGTTTGTTGAAATGGCGCCATGCCATTGTGAACACCCAGAGGCATCGCATGCTAACTTCAGAATCCACTCGGTCACCATGAAGGGCCCACTTTAGTTCCCAGGCCAACCTGGCGACCTCTCGGTTTTGGAAATGGCGCCAGGCCGTTATGAAAATCCAATGACATCGCATGTTCATTTCAGAATCCAATCGGCCACCATTAACGGTTCACTTTAGTTCCCAGGCCAACATGGCGACTTCTCGGTTGTCGAGATTGCGCCAGGCGGAGGCGGCGGCGGCGGGGGCGGGTGGCGGGGGGGGGGGATTCAAGAGAGGCAGTGGGCGGATATGGACGTGGGAGGGGTGTTGTGCATGGGAAGGGGGGGGGGGGGGGGGGGGGGTGGGGGTGGTGGGGGTGGAGGGGGGGGGGGGGGGTGGGGGGGGGGGGGTGGGGGGGGTGGGTGGGGGGGGGGGGGGGGGGCAGGGGGCGGGGGTGGGGGGGCGCGGATGAAGCTGGGAAGTGGCGGAAGCGCTGTAGCGAGCGCCCCGTGGGATGCGAGTTCGGGGCGGGGCGGCGGGGAAGAGGATGGGGGGTGGGGGCGGGGGGTGGCGATGGGGACTGGGGATGGGGCGCGGGCATTTGGTTGGGGCCAGAAATGGCGATGGGAGATGAGGGCGGGATGTGGGGAAGGGAAGGGGGGAAGTGGAGGGCGGGGAAGGCGCTGCGAGGCCCTCGCTCGCCCATTGGCGCGGGGGGCTGCGGGCGGAGCAGATGGGGGGAGAGGCGCGCCCGTGGGCGCGGCGCTGCGTGAACACAGAAGCGCTCTGGAGGATTGCGCGAAATTCAATGTGGCCAGCTGCGAAAAATCCGAGGGCGGGAAGGTAACCTGCGGACAGCCGAGGTAGAGCGCAACAAATCGCCGAGGGTGCCTCACGGCGGCGCGGGCGCGGCGGCGGGCAGCGGTGGCCAGGGGGGGGGGGGGGGGGAGATTGCGAAAGTTCGAAGTGGGCGGGTGTGCGAGGGG
>CAUYUJ010018350.1:174600-207240 GCA_963575745.1 Prorocentrum cordatum | reverse complement strand
GGACAGTGGTGGGGACGGTAGTGGTGGGGACAGTGGTGAGGGGATAGCGGGACAGTGGTGGGGACAGTGGTGGGGACAGCGGTGGGGACGGTAGTGGTGGGGACGGTAGTGGTGGGGACGGTAGTGGTGGGGACAGTGGTGGGGACAATGGTGGGAACGGGGGGGGACAGTGGACAGTGGTGGTGACGGTGGTGGTGGGGACAGTGGTGTGGGGACAATGGGCATGAGGTGGAAACAGTGGGACAGTGGAGGGTACAATGGTGGTAGGGACAGTGGTGAAGGCGGTGGCGAGGACGGCGGTGGGACAATGGGACAGAGGTACAGTGGGGACAGTGGTGGGGACAGTGGGGACAGTGGTGGGAACAGTGGGACAGCTCAGTGGGACAGCGGAGGAGTCAGTGGGACAGCGGGGACAGTGGGGATAGTCGGGCAGTGGTTGGGGCCGTGGAGACAGTGGGGAGAGTGGAACCGTGGTGGGAACAGTTCCGGGGACAGCGGGGACAGTGCGACAGTGGTGGGGCCACTGGTGGGGACAGTAGGGGCGGTGGTGGAACCAGTGGGGACAGCGGTGGTGAGGACAGTGGTGCTGGGAACACCAGTGGGGGATGTGATGCGGACGGTGGTGGGGACAGGGAGTCGTTTGCTGGCGGTGAGTAGGTGAGTAGGGGGGGGGGGGGTTGGGCGAGGGGGGGGGGGGGGGGGGTGGGTGGGGTGGGGGGAGGGGGGGGGGGGACGGGTTCGGACCTGGGTTTCGTAGTGACCCCCCCGGTTTTTTCCGGATCGGAGGGGGGGGGGGGGGGGGAGGGGAGGGTTCGAAACGGTAGTGACCCACCGGTTTCGAGGCGGGAGGGGGTGCGTGGGGGGGGGATGGGTTAGGGTGTAGGGGGGGGTTTTTGCGGGGGAGGGTGGGGGGGGGGGGAGGAGGGTTCCAGCAGGAGGGGAGGGGGATTGGGGATTTCGGAGGGGGGGGGGGTGGGGGACCCCGGGTCCGGAGGAAAAGGTTGGCAATTTTCCACAGTAAGGCGGCGGTGGATCACGCTCTCTCATAGATAGATAGATAGACAGATCGACAGATCTCTATATATATATATATGTATAGATCTACTAGATAGATAATGAGATGTAGGTCGATAGATGGGCAGGCATGCGCGAAGATAGAAGGTTGCAGAAAGTACCCAGAGCCATCGCAAATCGAGTGCCTTCCCCTTCCCCCCCAAACCTCCTCATCACCCGTAGGGTGGTCCTATTAGTACTGATGATGATGATGCTGTTGATGGTGGTGGTGGTGATGATGATGATTTTGACGGTGATTACGGTAATGATGAGGAGTAGGAGGATGAAGGGGAGAAGGACGACGATGAGGTGTTGAAGGTGGACGTGGAGGAGGGGGAGGAGGACGAGGACCACTTTAAACCTATTCAGCACCAGCGATCCTGCATATCACGCCTCCGTCCCAAAGTATCCTCCTGACAAGCCCGTCCAAGCTGCTGTCGTTTTTCAAGCAGCATGCCCTTGAAATGCCAGCACCCTGTGGGCCTGCCGCTCCGGCGGGAGCCCGGTTAGGAAAAGGCGCTGTTTTGCATCCGTCTCAGTGGCACTGAGTGCGGAAGGGTATGATCACGAGGTTGACCGAGGTGTCCAGCAGTATTCCCAGTTTGTTACAAAACACAAAAAAGTTGCCCTCCGTAGCCATTTTGGCTCAAGCCTGCCTCGGGCGCGCGCGGGCGGGCTCGAGAAATGGCGGCGGCGGACTGCCCCTCGTTGTGGCGGCCTTCTTCACGGCGCGCATTGGAAACCTTGCGCCTCGGCCCGACGGCCGCTCGCCGAGCGGCCCGCGGCCGCGCGCGGGTGGCCGCCCGCGCTGAGTGCGCGCGGCTGCGGGAGGCGCTGGACCTGCGGGGAGCGGTGCGCGGGACCGACGGCGTCTCCGTCGAGGCCGCCCGCCGCGAGGAGCTGGCCAGGCCCTCCCTCTTGGCGCGGCTCAGCGGCGAGCCCGAGAGCGGGGCCAAGCGCCTGGTGCGCAACGTCTCGCTGCACACGAGGCAGTGCCCGCAGGCAGGCGCTCCCCTTTCGGAGTGGAGGGCCGCGCAGCGCGGAGGCCGCCTGGATGGTGGAGCCGGCGCCGTGGCTGCTGGAGGCCCCATCGTCTGCGAGGTGGAAGCTGTGCATCGGCGAGCCGCCCGTGGAGCTCCCGCCGGTGCAGCCCAGGCTACGCCGGGAGGCGGCCCCGTTCTGGCCGCGTCGACCACCGGGGCGGTGGGACTGGCTGGCTGACGTCGACGCGCTGCTGGAAGGGCTGGGTGTGCAAGGGATCCCCGGAGGTATTGCTGGCCGTGTGCCGTTGCCTCCCGTCTCGGGACCTGGCTCCGTCGAGCTGGCCGAGCAATTTGTCGAATGCGGGCTGGAGTCCGACTCTGCCTCCGAGCCCGTGGCCGTGAGCGCGGTTGGGGCTGGCGCAGGCGCGTCCGAGGTGGCCACCGCCTGCTCGGCCAGCGCTGCGCCTGGAGGCCGCGAGTCCGCCGCGCAACAGTACCTGAGCAGGCATCCTGCGGCGATCCTACGTGGAGGCCGCGAGCCCGCGGGCTCTCGCGGGGCGGCCTGGTGGCGTGCTCGGGAGGCGATCGCCCGCGCCTGGCTCGAGGTACCAGCCGCGGGCGGGCATGCGGAGGCCGACGCGGGTGCAGCGGGGATCTCGGGTTCGCGTGCGGTTTCGTGCTCTAGTGGAGCGGACGCCGCCGCTGCCCGCGGTTGGGCTGCAAGCTACAGAGGTTTGATTTCGTCTTCGAGTGAGGCGGACTTCGAAGAGGAGGAGTTCGTCTCGGATGGCAGCGAGTACGGCTTCGATTACGGCCCCGTGGAGCAGGACTTCGACGTCCTTGCCCGCATGAGGGCCAGCGACGAAGCTTGGCGGGCTGCCCAGGAGGCCCGACTGAGGGCTTGGGATGAAGCTTGGGAGGCCTGCCTCGAAGAGTCAATCGAGGAGGGGCCCCAGGAGAACTCGGAGCGCGGCATGCTGGAGGACTCGCGGGCGTGGACGCTGCTGGCGGCCGCCGCCGCGGCCAAGGCGGCCTTCCTGCGCGGCGAGGCGGCGGAGGGGCTGCGGCTGCTGGAGGCGGCACAGCAGTCCGTGGACGGCCCCGAGGTCCTCGCTGGAGCCGAGCCGCCCGTGGGGGTCAGCCTTGTGGAGCCTGCCGCAGGCCCGCTGGCGGGCGGCGATGGGGGCGACGCGCGTCCCAGAGGGGCGGTCGGAGGGCCCCTTCGGGGGATGGCTGCCCGCGCGACCGACCCCCCCTCGATGGAGATGCGGCGGGGGCTGGCTCGAGGAGCGTGGCGGGGCCGAGTCCCAAACCGCCCTCGGAGCGCAGGAATCGCGAGAGGTGAGTGAGTGAGTGAGTTTGTCGCCTTCTCAGATTGCGCGGAGGACTGTAGCTCGTATAGGCCCCGCAGAACACGCAGTGAGTAGTGGATTAGTGCAGTTGCGAGTCGATTGGAATATTGTGTTGTATCTATTCTTTTCGGTCCTGCACTTGGTGTCGTCTTGTGTAGTATATGCTCTTGTCAGTGCTGCACTTGATGGTAACTTGTGTAGTAAATGCCAGAGGCTTCGCCGTCTGTCTGTGCTGCGCGTGTCTGGGAGGGGGGCCCAAGGTGGCCTCCTTTGTCGGCGTTCTGGCCACCACTTGCCTTTAAGGCACCGTCTTTAACTTTAACTTCACAAGCAAGTTGCCTCCTCCCCAATCTGTTTGACTGTTGCACACGCTCGCGTTGTTGCTCGTGCGCTCCGAGGAAGCGACCAGCGGCGCAGAAAAAAAAACGTCCTCGAACCACGCAGCCATTACGACATGCTCGGACTCCTGGTTTGACATTCGGCGACGTCTCGAGCGAGAGCCCAGTTGTGACCAGCAGCTGTTCACAATGATAGTCGCTATTGCAGGCTTTTGCGAAGAGTGCGCGCGGCGCTAAGGCGACAACCCAACTTTGGGAATGACCCCCTTTACGACCCTCTTTACGACCCTCGCGAATGTTGCAGCATTGACCACACGTGGGCGCGGCACTCGGGGGAGAGCTCCAGTTTGAAACAATCCGCCTTGCATGCTTTGCAGTGGTTGCAAGCTGCCAGTGATAAGGTTCGCGGCGCCGAGACGAGAACACCATTATGAAGATGATCCGTTGTTTCGTTTTTGTAGTAGTTTTGCATGTGGCTCAACGGATGTTCGCGGCGTCGAGGGGAGCGCTCCCTGTAGAAAACGACATGCCTTCGAACCTCGTGCAAGTTGCAACGACATCTTGACGCTTCGTGAATCCCCACCAGCCGTGGTTCGATACTTCGGTTCGGCTCGGCAGTTTGCGATGAACGCTTTGCAATTGACGGCTTCCGATGCACCTGTTCGGCTCGCGGCTGGCGCCTTCGTGTCCTTCCAGGTCGTGTTTTCTCGTTGGCGCGAGCCGGCGTTTGGTTCTCCTGGTCACTGGGGCACGGACGCGGTACTTCATGCTCGTCCCTGGCGGGCTCACGACGTTCGGCGCTTGGCATCCGGTGCGCGCGGGGTTGCAGGCCGCGCGCTGGCTGATGTCGTTGCGCAAGTACTTCGAGGACGACGGGCTCCTGGTGCTCCCGGGCTCGGTAGTTCGCCTTTTAGCGGCGCTGCGTTTGTCGCTCTGCTTTTCTTCCCTGTCGTCGTCCGCGCCCTTCCTCCTCTCTGCCCCCCCGCGCGCCAGTTGTTTTTTAGGTTTTTGTCCTGCGCGTAAGCCTGGCTGCCTTTGACTGGTGACGCTTGCGGTCGGTAAACGCACCCCCACCAGCCCGCCCAAAAATCATCCCGGCAAAGCAACCGAACATCGATGTGTCGAAGCATATCTGGAAGCATTGCTTTGAGATTCATGCAGGAGCCCTGTTGTAGAATTCTCGTGTAATCGCAGTCGCAGTCGCAATCGCAATGGCAGTTGCAGCGGCAACGGCAGTCGCAGTCGCAGCCTCAGCCTCAGCCTGCCTCGGCCCATTTTGGCTCAAGCCTGCCTCGGGCGCGCGCGGGCGGGCTCGAGAAATGGCGGCGGCGGACTGCCCCTCGTTGCGGCGGCCTTCTTCGCGGCGCGCATTGGAGACCTTGCGCCTCGGCCCGACGGCCGCTCGCCGAGCGGCCCGCGGCCGCGCGCGGGTGGCCGCCCGCGCTGAGCGCGCGCGGCCGCGGGGGGCGCTGGACCTGCGGGGAGCGGCGCGCGGGGCCGACGGCGTCTCCGTCGAGGCCGCCCGCCGCGAGGAGCTGGCCAGGCCCCCCCTCTTGGCGCGGCTCAGCGGCGAGCCCGAGAGCGGGGCCAAGCGCCTGCTTTGTAGCCCACCGTCGTTATGCAGCTTATATCTGTAGTTATACAATGTGCAACTGATGTTATAGAATGGACAAGTTAAGGTATAACCAAGACAAGCAGCAAAACTCAACTTATAACCTGCATGGCATTTATACCTGCATTATAGAACACATAATTGGTTATATTGGTAGTTATGCCACTTCAAGATAAACTTGACAACCGTTTTATATTTGGATACATGTAATTATATGTGGAAATATTCCACGTATAAACAGTTATGAACAGTTACGAATAGTTATGAAATCGCGGGAAATTTCAACATAGAAAAAGGGGAGGAGGGAAGGGGGAAAACACACAATTGCAAAAACAGATGACGCGCCCGTCCTCGTCGTGGCCCACGATTCGCGAAAAATCGTTGTCGTCGTCGTCGTTGTCGTGAGGGGTGGCTTGCTTCCCCTATCCTGGCCGCTCCATGGCATGTATCTCGGGCAGCCAGAAAACCGATCGGCGCATCGGGGCGCCCGCTATCGGATGCGCCGAAAGGAAGAGGGCTACTGCGGCCCGAGGTACATGCCGCGGGGCGGCTGGCGGATTACGCTGGCCCTGCACGTCCAGCGCGTCGTGGCCAGCCGCGCAGGGTCTTAGCGGAGCCCCCCAAATGAGCGTTTCGCTTGACATCCTCGCACGCATGACGTGCTCGCAATGTGATAATCTTTTGCAAAACAGAATCACGTGCCAAAGCAAGAGCGGATCAAGCGCTTCGCCTGAGACATCTTCCAACAACTATGTCGCCACGGCGTCGTTTGAGTTGTAGCTGACCCCCCGCGTAGCTTTTCGGCTAGCAGTTGGCACCGCGGAGACGGCCAGGTATGCCTCCGAAGAAGCGGGCCCGGATTAGGCATAATGAGTTGGGCGTTTCGCAGGCTGCAATGGCGCGTCATCTAGCTGAGCAGGGGGATGGACCAACTGAGTCGGCCCACCGGCATCGGATACAGCAAGAACTGATAGATTTGACAAATATTTGGACGCCAGTTGGGCCCGTTGTTCAAGATATAGAGCTGCCCATGTTAGAAGACGGCAGCAAAATGTTGACGATTATCCATCCTGTTGCGATGTTATATCACATGTGTGCCTCATGCGAGCAGTTCGCAGTCTTCCTTCGCCAGTGTTGCTCAGGTTTCGAGGGCGATGGCAATTTGTTGTTATACACAGACGAATGCACGACTGGCAATCAGCTGAGGCACGACGCTATAGGGCGCGTGCAGACAGTTTACTGGTCTTTGAAAGTGTATCCACACTGGTGGAGATCTCGGCTATGCGGGTGGTGCGTCTTCACATTTTTGCCGTGCGATTGGCAATGTGCCATGGACGGCGGCTTGTCTGCTCTAGCCAAAATCATTCTGCACAAGTTTTTCATTGACGGCGCTTCGAACTTTCATACAGGCATCGCGCTGCCGTCCCGACATGGGCCGTCAAATGTGGGTGCTCAAATGTGGGATTGCTTGCTTTATCCAAGATGAAGCCGCCCATAAATCACTGTGTAGTGTGAAGGGCGCCAGCGGTTCGAAACCATGTTTGAAATGCAAAAACATAACAAAGGGGATTACGCATGAGCCGGGCGAAGAGTACTGGCGCGATGTGTCCGTTGCAATGCCAGAGGAGTTTGACGAGCACGATCGGGAAAGCTTCAATGAGATGATTGCCAGACTTGAGCGGGATAAGTTGGTTTTGGGGAAAGGGCGTTTCCAGAATTTGCAACAGGTGTTAGGAGTGACTTATCATCCAGAGGCTGCCATTTTCGACCCTCAATGTAGGTTGCACTTTGCACCGCCAGATCACGTGCATGAAGACTAGATGCACGCGGCAGCGGCCAGTGGGGGTTTTGGACAATATGCGCTGAATTCATTCCTGCTCAAATCGTTCCAGCATGGCGTGGTCGATGCAGATTTGGACGCGTTTCAACAGCAGATCTGCTGGCCATCGAATCGTGACGCCTTGCATCGAGAATTTTTCAGGAAACGAGTCACGCAACCGAATCCAAATAAAAAGGAAGGTTCGAAGCATGAGCCCCATTTGAAATGTTTCGCATCGGAGACGATCCAGGCAACCCAGGCTGCAGTGTTATTTGCGATTGTCGTCATCATTCCCATGAATATTTTGGCATCGGAATGCCGCTGCTTATTCCTGTTGAACCAGATGTTCGATATCTTAGGCGGGGGCCCTGCAGAAACAAATGGGGGCGCCACGATTCCCCAGACCCCCCCGCCCCCTCAAAAGCATCCCTGGGTTCAGCGGGGCGCCTTCTGGGCGAACTACTGCGCCCCCATGCTGTCGCGGGCCCCCGAAGGCCAAGGGGACAAAGCGGTCGAACACATCCCGTTGTTGAGGGCCGTCGTGCGAGAGCACCGCAAACTAGTAACGACGCTGGCGCGTGCCCTCCCACCCCCGCATTCTCTGTTGATCCACCACCCCCCTCGGCACCCCTCCCTGCCCGGACACTCCGCCCCATCAGCATCATCCTCCGCGTGCATCTGACGCTTTGCTGGCCCCGACCCCCCGAGCCTCGCTGTCCTCGCCCATTTCCAGCCCCGCTTCCCTTGCGACCCACGCAGGCGGGGCGGGGGAGGGCGGGGATGAAGCGGGGAAGCGGGCAGCAGGAGGGGGGGGGAACAAGGGGGCGAGGAGGAATGAGACGATGATGAATAAAGGGGGAGGGGATGGGATGGAGGATAGGGGTTTTAGAGAGGACGAAGACGAGGGCGAGGAGGAGGACGAGGAAGAGAGAAGAGGAATCGCCATGTTATGAGACACGCAGGTCGGACCCGCAAGGGCGAGCGGACTCATTAGGCTCTACGGCCCGAACGTTGCAAAGCCGAAGGTCCATAGCATGTACCATGTGGTTGACATGTTGGAGGCCCTGGGCGTTAACCTCACTTGTTTCGCGGGGGAGCGCAAACACCGAGAGTTGAAACGCATTACACGCAATAACCGTCCAGGTGATGCGGGGCAGTCCCACATGGTGAGGAAGTCAGTAGTGAAGTATACCCACGACTTGATAGATGAAACTTCTTTCGAGCCCACCTTCCTTATCGCCCAGTCCGCATCGCCAGAGCACATTCCAGTGATGCGGGCGATGTTTCGGGAGCTGGGCCCTGTCATTTATAAGGCCAAGAGCGCTCATAGCACGGTTGGCATTTTGAAAATAGGCGATTGCGTTCGCGGTATCAGCGCCGGCCAAATCTTCGTCGGCCTAGCCGAGTTGTTTCTGTCAGGGGCCCACAACATTTCGGGCGAGCATTTTTTTGTGATTCGCTTGCAGGCTGCCGAGCAACTCGAAGGGAGGCTCTGGCGCTTCACTGGGACATCCGTTTTCTATCCCCTCGAGTGTGTCAAAGGGGCCGTGCCGTACGTTTTGAAATCGGGTGGTTTTCTCCCCTTGCTCCCGATGCTCGAGGCCATGTGATTCAGCGGTGATAATTAACGATTGGACCTCCGCTCAAGAAAAGAGAGAGCCCCTCGCCCCTCGGTTTCGGACCAGGCTCGCCGGTCACCCTTCCACCCCCCACTACCCCTCTGCTTCGGACCAGGTTCGCTGGGTCCAGCGCTGGGTCCGCTACCCCAATCTCTCACCCTTCCAGAGCCCATTCTGGCTCAAGGAGATGGCAGAGCCAGCCGAACTCCGAGGATATCTAGGACCTTTTCCAGTTCTCGGCACACTTACCGACGATGATCGGAAAGAGATTCTGCGCCAGACGGGCGTCAGAGCGTCTGTGCGTGCGCCACGCAAGGGGCATGTTGCAGGCCAGCCACGCGATCTGTCATTTAATGGCCCTCCTGAGCGGCTCAGGGAAGCGCACGAGATGGCAATGGTGATGATAGAGAAGCACGGCCGCACTGGCGGGAGAAAGACAGCCAAGCAGCAGCGCCAAGAACAGCAGGAGGCCATGGTGAAGAGGGTCTTGAACGCAGAGCGAGAGTTGGCGAAGGCGAAGCTGCAGATGGAGCAGGTCAGTGGTTCCAGCAGTGCAGTCTCCAGCTCGGCCGGTTGCGAGCCGAAGAAGATCGATGTCCCTTCCGACACCATGAGGCTGGAGCCGTCGGACGCGCCCATGAAGGTCGCCACCTCCCGCGCCTCAGTCAAGAATCATCGTCGCATCCCTCATGACTCGACGCCCGTCGAGCCCGAGGAGGCCCGCGACGCGTTCAACACCTCGGTGACGGAGAAGGCCTCGGAGACGGAGCCGCTGACTGAGCCCGAGCGGCCCTCGGACACTCTGCTGTTGTCTTGCCCTGTCTCACAGCCGAGCGCTCCCGACTCAGGTGTTGCAGGTGACTGGAATTTGGATTTCTTAGAGCCCGTCCAGTACTCCAACGGTGAGTGGAACTTCGTGCTCGCTGATTACATGCACGACGTTCGCCGAGAAGCTTGGCGTGAAGTGTGCCCTGGTTGGGATCAGTGGTAGCGTCGACGCGTGCAGGAGTGATTGTGGCCCCAGATTCGTCGGCGTGCCCGAACGACGGTGGCCAAAGGCTTTCCGAAGCGGGCCGGGCGCTCGCAATCATTATTTGGATCAATTCGCGCTCACGCGGATCCTTGCTGCGCACTTCGGTGCAAAACTGAATGATGGCGAGGAGAGGGAGGGGGAGGTGGATGAGGCGGGAGAGGAAGCGGATGAGGAGGGGGCGGGAGAGCGCCTGCGGTGAAGTCGGGGGCTGACGGAGGAAGGAGGAGGAGCGAGGAGTGCGAGAAGGGGCAAGGAGGAGGAGGGAGGCGGTGAGGAGGAGGAGGGGGGGGCAGAAAAGGAGGAGGAGGAGGAGGAGGAGGAGGAGGGGTAGGACGAGGATATAGGTAGCGATGAGAGGGGGAGGGCAGAGGGGAGCGGCGAGAGGGAGGAGGGGGAGGAGGAAGAGCATGTGCATGATAGGAGTGCCCAGGGGGAAAGGCACCAGGAGGGCCCATTATTTTGTACGGCTGTAATTATACGGTCTAGAGCCTAGGATAGGAATCTTGAAGCGCGAGCCCTCGTGAGCCCCCCTCGCTCGCTGGCAGGGGTTAGCGTTTCAGCCAGCGTCGCTGCTTGAATTCATGTGCCAACAGAGCCATGATATGTACGAGGCAATCAATGGAACAAAAAATACAAAAAACTTGTCACGAACATCAAATGAATAAATGCAGCGGGTGGGGGCTCACGAGGGCCCGCAAGATGAGGCCTGCATTGGTTTCTTAAGGGAAAGGGCCATGCGGCTGGGCATGATCCCCGTCCGCGCTTTCTCTATCTCTCTCTCTCTCTCTCACGTCTGTCACCACCCCTCCTTATCCTACATCCTCTTCCTGATTTCGTCGTCGTCGTTGGCCCCGTCGTCGTCGTTGCCCCGTCGTCGTCGTCGGCCCGCGTCGTCGTTTTCGAGCCCTCGCAGGGCCCAGGATAAGCCGAACATCTTCTCTCAGAATCTGGATCTTTCCCCAAGGCTCGTCTGAATTTGATGTGTATACCCGCCGACGTCCAAGGGCGGAAAGGGCGGCGAGCCCTCCCTTGCAAGGGAGGGCTCGCCGCCCTTTCCGCCCTTCCCCTAACGTAGCTTTCTGGGCTGAGAGAGGCAGGCTCGCCGCCGATCGGTCCGTTTTCGACCTGCCCTGCGATGTCGATTAAGAAGGGTGCCTCTATTGCTGCTGCGGCGGCCAGCAAGCCGGATGCCCCACGCGCGCCGGCTGCCTCTGCTGCCAAGGCGTCCAAGGACCCGCGGCAGCCCCAAAACAAGGTGGGGATTAGCCTGACGAAGGACCCAACCATATGCAGCTGCGAGTACCGCATTGTGGGTACCGCTTTCGATGGAGCTCCCTACGGGGCCACGAACCGTGTGAGGGGATGGGCATGCGGTGGGCGGGAGGGCGCATGCAAATTCTGCCGTCGGGAACTTCGGTGGAGCTCTCACGGGCCACGAATCGTGTGAGGGGTGTGCCGACCTGGGTGGCGGCACACGCGCGCACACACAAATGTATGTATATAGTACACCGTTGTACATCGCCCTATAGTCCTATAACCCTAGACCACCATTGCCCTAAAGCCCTATAGCCCTATAGTCCTCTAGCCCTATAGCCCGGTAGTCCTATAGCCCTATAGCCCTGTAGCCCGACAGCCCTACAGCCTTATAGCCCTACAACCCTATAGCCCTAGCCTTCTAGCCCAATGGCCCTATAGCCCTACAGCCCCATAGCCCTATAGCCCAATAGCCCCATAGCCTGATAGTCCTATAGACCTGTAGCCCTATAGCCCGACAGCTCTATCCCTATAGCCCAATAGCCATATAGCCACATAGCCATGTAGCACTATAGCCCCATAGCCCTAAAGCCCTACAGCCCTATAGCCCTGTAGCCCTGCAGCCCTCTAGCCCTATAGCTCAGCCCTAAAGCCCTTCAGCCCTTCAGCCCAATAGCCTATATCCCTATAACCATATAGCCCTATAGCCCTATAGCCCCATAGCCCTATAACACCATAGCCCCCAAACAAATCTGATTGGGTTATTCTCGGGTATCATCTCTGTCAAAACGAGGACCGAACACAGGATGGTTGGGAACTGCAGTTGGGAGGCCGGCAAACGAGGGGGGAAAGAGCTTGGGGGCCCTGGGCGCAAGGCTCGAAGTGCGCGGCGAGCCAGCGCATTCATGAGGTGCCCTACTTGATGCCCCCAGCACACTTCAGAAAATGTTAACTCCTCACTCCCCTCGCATTTCCCCCCTTCACTTCCAACCCGCTCCCCCATCCCCCTCCTCCTCCGTCGCCCGCCTCTCTGCCGCGGCAGAGAGGCGGGCTGTGCATGTTTTTTGCTTTCCCTGCAGGACGGCACGAGCGCTGGTCAGCCGAGCGCCTTCGTGATGCCGCCCGGCGCCGTGGGTGCCTACGACACGGACGCGCAGATCCCAGAGGGCCACCGCCTCTGCAACAACTGCCGCTTCATCTTCACCGACTCCTACGCCACCCATGTGCAGGGAAATCAGTATCGCTGCAAGGCGTGCAATCGCCTCCAGAGCCGCGTGCAAAGGATGTGCACCAGCCACAACATCGACTCCTTCGACGTTTTGAGCCCAGAGGAGCGGATCTCGTTCTTCAGGGAGGCGCAGGATTACTTCGGCGAGGACTTGCAAAAATGCATCACGGAAAGCATCAGCCGCTCCCAGATCAAGCGCGTCACCACCAAGTTCAGGACATTTGGCCCCATGGAGTCGAAGTCGGACGCGGCGAAGCGCTACGAGGGGCAGCCTGAGAAGTGGGCCAACATCCTGAAGACGGCGAAGCAGTTCACGTGCCCGGTCACCCTGGACGAGCTGATCCAGATCCCCAAGTACGAGGCCGAGACGGAGGACGTGAATGAGTGGGAGCAGATGCGGAAGCGCGAGGCCACTGGTGAGGGCAAGCTCAAGCTCAAGAAGATGAAGCTGGAGAAGAAGGAGGAGGGTGAGGAGCCATCGCCTCCGAAGGCATTGACCAAGGGCCAGAAGAAGAAGCTGCAGGCGCTGAAGACGAAGTTCGGGAAAGCCTCCATGGACCTCGCAACCCAGATCGCCGCAGCCAGCGCCCCCGAGAACCAGGATGTTGTGCCCGCGAAGCAGGTGAAGAAGATGCACGAGCAGCGCGCGATGTGCACAGAGTGGAGCTGCGCCGACGGCAAGATCGACAAGATGATCAACGCTGAGAAGACCAAGCACGACGACTTTGCCGACCTCCTGAATGCGGGCGAGAAGGCACTGGAGCAGGTGGACTACATGTGCATGCACGTGGCCAAAACCATCGAGCTGTCGAAGGATGACGAGGTGGAGGCGTAGACGTCCGCAGAGCGTGCTAGGCTTGCGAGGCTTGCCAGGCAGAGCGTGCTAGGCAGGATTGCCAGGCACGTTGGGTTTCAAGGTGCTAGACTTGCGAGGCTTGCCAGGCAGAGCGTGCTCGGCGAACAATCACGATTGTGTTTCATGTATGTCGATGGGCAGCCTCGTAGCCAGAACGAAGATTGGGATTCGAGCTCATTGTGAGTTCAAACGCACGTGGTACACAATCCTCCCCCTCCTCCTCCTCCTCCTGTTGCCGGCTCCTCCTCCTCCTCCTCCTCCTCCTCCTCCTCCTCCTCCTCTGGCGGTCCCTCGAGGTTGTCATGCATGCAGCCTCCCATCGGGGCCCCTCCTCGGGCAGGCTCGCCGCCCTTTCATCCCCTCCCCCCTTCGACGGTGGCTACCATGCACTGGACCTCGGACATCGTCTGGACCTCGGCTTGCTTTTTCTGGACCTCGTCTGGACATGCCCACGCAGTCCTTTTTCTGGACCCCGTCTGGACCTCGGACCTCGCGTGGCACCCTGCTCAATGACCTTCGGACCTCGTCTGGAACCCCTCAGGGCCAAATCCAGGCCCGTGTCTGCTCCTCTTTGGGCTCCGCATCTGGACCGTATCTGGGCCGTATCTGGACCGTATCTGGGCCGTATCTGGACCGTATCTGGGCCGTATCTGGGGGAGGGGGGCGTATCTGGACCGTATCTGGACCGTATCTGGGCCGTATCTGGGCCGTATCTGGGGGGGGGGGCGTATCTGGACCGTATCTGGACCGTATCTGGGCCGTATATGGGCCGTATCTGGGCCGTATCTGGCTCGCGGGCGAATCGAGGTCCCTCAGCCCTCACCATGGGCCCCCCCTTGGCCTCCTCCACGTCCCCGCCCTTCCCCCAACCCCCCCCCGTCTTGCCCTCCCCCCCCCCGGCCTCCTCCACCAAGATGCCCTCGCCTTCCTCCCCCCGCCTCCTCTCTCCTCTTCCTGGCTGCAGCCCTTGTGGTTGCGAACCTGCTTGCCTTTCCAGTGGGCCCCTGAGTCCGACGGCCCCCATGATGAAGGCATTGGCGTTTTCGTTGGAGTTGCTGGTCGCGTGTTTGGGCATGCCGCATGAATGGCAGGTGCAATCAGCTGCCGACGTCGCCAAGACCCCCAAGCTCCCAGCCTTCGAAGTTTTCTTCAAGAAGATCCCTGCTCTGGCCAGGCCCCTTCGGATCGCGAGCCCGTGCGTGGGGCTCCACTCGCGCGCCGTGGCGTTGGACGCCATGGGGGTTGATGCGCGCCACGGCAACGTTTACGACCTGGAGGCTGGGTACTCCAGTTGGTTAACGTCGCTCATGCAGAAGGCCGGCCACGAGGTGGTGAAACTCAACTTGGGGCCCAAGGACGGGCGGGAACTCAACTTGGGGCCAAGGTCTGGTTCAGCTTAAAGGGCTAGGACGGCGAGGAGGAGGAGGAGGCGGAGAAAGAACGGGAGGAGGAGGAGGAGGAGGACGGGAAGGGATGGCGACGGACGGGGAGATCGGGAAGAAGAGGATAAGGAGGAAGAACGGGTCTTGCACACTGTTTGGGGGGCCTGCCACGACGGGCGCGGAGTCGTCTGAGATGGGCCCCCACCCTCCCCAGGGAAACCATTTGCAGGGCGCAAACAAGGGCCCCTTGGAAGCGCTCGGGGGTCTCGGAGTAGGAGGCAGACTGGCGCGGCTTACCCGAGGATGGGAACGTCCTCAACGTGCCCCTGACAAGCTTGGAGATCCCGTGCGACTTTCTAGTCACGGGGCCCCCGTGCCCCCCTTGGTCTGGGCAAGGCATCAAGAGGGGGTTCAAGGACGCCCGCAGCCGCGTCTTCACCAGGATCTTGCGCTGGCTCTTGTACCTAATCCACGCTGGTGGTCTCATCGGGTGCGTTCTGGAGAACGTGACAGGATTCGAGTACGAGCGCGACGGCCGCGTGTCTCCAAA
The DNA here is from genome assembly GCA_963575745.1 of Prorocentrum cordatum. Classification (NCBI taxonomy): domain Eukaryota; class Dinophyceae; order Prorocentrales; family Prorocentraceae; genus Prorocentrum; species Prorocentrum cordatum. Next base: position 192,161 of record CAUYUJ010018350.1, on the reverse strand, counting down.
AGACAGGTTTCGGGCATCGGGACCCTACAACAATAGGCTTTAGGTAGGTAGCACCTTGTAGGCAAGCTAAGGAGACGCTGGCTTTAGGTATGTAGCACCTTGTAGGCAAGCTAAGGAGGCAAGCTAAAACACCAACTAAAAAGCACGCCAGCTTAGGTAGCTGCAGTGGCTCAGGTAGGAAACTGAGGCACTTGTGGGCCTCCCAGGTTCCTCTTCATCTTGCGGAAGATGGCCCCAGAGTTCTCATGGAGGTCCGATAAATTATTGGCGCTCGATGCAAATGCTTCGCTTCCACGATGACCCTGATCCCGAGGGGGAATATGCTCGTCCCAACTCCCTGTCCTCTCCTCCTTCCCCCTGCCTCCTCTCTCCTCGACCACCGCCCCGTTCTGTATATCCTCCTCCTCATCCTCCTGGTCCCCCCCCGCTTCCACCCCCCAGTCAGCCCTCTCTTTTCTTCCTTCCGCCTGTTAATTCCGCTCCGATAGCCGTTTTGGCTGAAGTGACGGGCCTCGGGCAACGCCACGCCAACGCAAAGCCAGCCAAGGCTTCCACTGAAACGTTTCGATGACATCCGCATTTTCGGATCGCTTCCCGACGGAGCAGGAAATCGACGCAGCGATCGCCATGGACGATTCCCTGGCCGCCGAGGCGGGCCAGCTCGAGCTCGCAGAACGCGAAGCTCAGCTCGCAGAACACGAAGCTCAGCTCGACCACTTCTATCGCCAGTGCTACGGCGAGACCCCAGAACTTCCCATTGCAGCGTCACCATCGCCGCAGGAGGTATGGGAGGTGATCGCAGTGAGCGACGACAGCCAGGGGGCCGCGCTCTCAGAGCACGCAGACCCGCCTGAACAGGCGAACGAGATGCAAGCTGAGCTCGCTTCCTTGATCGCCCTGGCGCTGGTGGCTACAAAGGACATGGTGCTTTGGCTGCTAGACCATTGTGCAGCGAGGGGCACGGGCGATAATGCCAATGCTGACGATCCCCGCCAGCGAGACCGGAGCCGGTCGCCGAGACTACCGAGAAGCGCGTTTGCTGCAGCAGATCCGTTTGCTGGAGCATGCTCGGGAGAGACTCCCGAGGATATCGAGAGCCCGTCGCGGTACAGCGAATGGCTCGCGCGCAAGCGCCCTCCCGTTCTCAACGATGGCGAGGGGCCTCAGTCTGAGGCTCCGCCTCCAGCAGAGGCTGTAGAAATGTAAGCTTGCGCGTGTCGCCTTGCTGTAGCCAGCCTCCATCTCCTCTCACCCTCTCCCCGCGCACACACGCGCGCGCAATTCGGCGCGCGTCCACGATTACAAAGTTCCCGAGTGAGTTTTACGGAGGAAGAGGAGGAGGAGGAGGAGTAGCGGGGCTGGGGTCAGGAGAAGGAAGGGAAGGAGCGGCAGGAGGGACGGTAGCCTTCTCCTTCCACTTGCACCCCCCTCCCCTCGCTTTCTCACCCCATCCCCATTCCTCGTCCCATGGCCGGCCCCGCGCGCCTTGACCCGCAGTGTCGGGGCGGCGGCTTACTTCTTACCCCAGAACCGCAGCAGAGTCTTCATACGAGGCATGCGGAAGAACATCGTCCCTGCTGTCCCGAAGCCCCCGCCTCCATTCGGCACCCGTCAGTTGCGCGAAGTTCTCGGCAAGTTCCCCCCGATCGATCGCGAGAGCCTCACCGAGGCTCAGAAGGAGAACGTGAAGGCCCAGGAGGAAAACGTGAAGCAGAAGTTTCTCGATGACGAACTCTCCGAAGATGACCTCGTAGTGATTTCGACCGATCGCGCCATCGACGGCGTCTACACCCCTCCTTGCTTCCCCAACTTCTGCCCCACTCTCACAACGCGTAATTTTTATCTGTTCGTCATGAGTGTTTCAGATATCCTGAGCGAGGTTCCTGATAAGGACCGCTCGTTCTTTAGATTCCTGCGCCCGACGGAGCGACTTGCGCTCCAGGGCTTGCCTCCTAGCGCCGCGCTTCACATGCCCAGCCATGCGGTTGCGGTCAAGGGCGCTGGGAATGCGTTCCCGCCGCCGCTTATAATGGCGGTGATGCACCCAATGATCGACGCGCTGCAGCAATCGAGCTTTGACTTGGGGAGTTGGCCCCACGCTCCTAGGCCCGGCTGTGCTGAGCTGCCAATCTACGATCGGATCGAGCGCCTGTGCATGGCCCCATTGCCTAAGAAGGCGAAAGCCAAGGCAAAGGCGAAGGCCAAGCCAAAGGCGGCAGTGCACCACGAGCCAGCAAGCAGCAGCAGCAGCAGCAGCCAAATCCTCAATTCGAAACCTGCGGCTTGCAAGCGCATGCGGGTTAAAGTGGAAGTCAGCTTTGAGAATTCTGATGCTGACGAGTGAGCGCGTGCGAGCTTCACTACAGAAGAGCCCCATGGGCCATGGGGCCCTGGGGCGCACCCTACCGCTTTACGCACGCACGCAGAAGCACGAATACACGCACACGCACACACGCACACGTGAAGCATGCTCGCGCTCAGACTTTTAAAGTTTTGCCGATGTGGGCCGCACAGGGCATTTCAACGCTATCTAGCGCAGGAGAGGCTCGCCCTCCTTCGCTTCGCAGTCGCTTTATACAACGTTGCCGCCGAGGAAAACACCCCACGAGCCCCCTCTGGTGCCTTCGTCGCCCCTGCCCTCAGTGCCGTCTTATCGGGACTTGCAGGGTCTCTGATCCCGAGAGCTCCCCCCTCCCTCTCATTCTCCTCCTCCTCCTTCACTTTTCTCAGCCTCCTCATCGTCGTCGCCCTCCTCCTCGTCCTCTTCACCCTCTCCCTCCCTCTTGCGTCCTCTCTCTCTTCTGATTCCTTATCATCATCCTCTTCCTCTTCCTCCTTCATCCCTCCCTTCCAGCGCGGGCCCCGAGAACGCCTGGCCCGCCCGAGCGGGGTGAGCATGAGGGGGGGGGGGCAGCGGTGGAAGGTGGAGGAGGGAGGCGGGAAGGTGGAGGAGGGAGGCGGGAAGTTGGAGGAGGGAGGCGGGATGAGGCGGGGGCGAGCATAACAACCGCCATCCTATCAAGTGCCATTTTGGCTCAAGACTCGGATCCACAACCCTGCGTTAAGGCCCGATCAAGGCGCCAATTTCTCCGCGACATGGCGCAACCAACGTCGACGATGGACGACCACTTCCGAGCCGTGCTGCACTTCCTGCGTGCCAACATCGACGCCAGCGGGAATGATCCTGACAGGGTCGCCCCGTTGGCGCAGTCGGCGAAGGCGTCCCTCTTCGAGTGCCTGGGGAGAGTGCGCAGTCTGAACTTCAACGACGCGGCCGACTGCATCGCCCTGCTCTCCGACAGCTCTTTCACTGCGCCGCAGAGGGCCGAGATCACCGATGCCGTGAACGTCAAAGCCACGCACGTTGGAGCGACCGCGCCGGGCGGCCGCAGGGCGAAGGCCCAGGTGTTCTTCACGCTGCAGCACTTCATGACTAACCGCGATTGGGTTCAACTCGGAGACGCCGCCATGCCAACCAACCAGAAGTTACACGTGATCGCGAGGAGGTTTGAACGCCTCGGTTGCGTGTTCCCTACTGAACCCACGTTGATCCACGCCGTCGGGATGTTGTTGCTGCACAACAACAGCGGGGACATCAACAACGTCGATCCGACGAACGCTTGGACCCTGAAGAACGACCTCAAGAACATCCTGCAGCAGGTCAGAGCCAGGGTCAGGCTGGCGCACTACGGGCAGGTGGCCAGATTCCCTGACAACCCGCACATGCTGCACCAGATCTACCCGCACATCTTCGAGAGCGTCTACGAGTCCGACCCGCCGGCGCCGAACCAGGTGAACGAGATGCTGCTTCACCAGCTCAGGCGGGAAGGCGAAGCCACAAAATGTAAGGAGGTGGATGGAGGGAGCTAGCAAAGTAGCCAGTGAAAGCGAAGGGGGGTGGAAGGGGGAGGGAGGAGGGACGGGGAGGGGGAAGGGAGCGGGGGAAGGAGGGCCATGGCGATTTCAGGTGGCGAGCCTACCGATTTCCACCCTTTGACCCCCTGCCCTCAATGCTGATCGTCTCGAACGAAACGCTTGTTCGTCGAAAGACGATGGGAGTGTGCAATTTTTGAGAGGATGTCTCAAGCAAAACTGCGACTCTGGGGAATCGGCTAACAATAGATGTCTGAAAGTTCGGCCAATGAACGCGCCCCTCAATCTCCTTCCCTCCACCCTCCCCCCATCCCGCTCCATCCCCCCTTCCTCCCTCTCGCTCTCCTTCTCCCACCTTCTCTCTCTCTCTATATCTCTCTCTCTCTCTCTCTCTCTCTCTCTCTCTCTCTCTTCCCCCCTCCATCCTTCTCCCTGCATCCGCCCTCCTCCTCCTCCTCATTTTTTTGCGAGCGTTTGGCTTGTCGATTCCTTCAGGAACCAGCTGCCGTGCCGCAAGACCCACACCGCAATCGCCAGCCACGGCAGGATGCTTGCGATCACCGACGGCCGCACCAACCACCCGCAGCAGCAGAACGCACTCGCCCAGCTCGCTATCGGCCTGATGGCCGGCGGTGGCGGCGGAGAGATTCCTTGCCTCCCAGGCTTTCGCTTGACCCCGCTCGGCCAGGATATCGCCAGCGGCCGTCGCCAGCAGCCTCCAACGACGCCGGCTACCGTGGCGGCGCCTGCAGCGGTCGGAGACGCAGCCGCGGTGGCGCTCGCGGTGGCGCCCGCGGCGGGGCCCGCGGCGGGGGCGCCGCTGGCCTTGGCGGACGAGGACGGCATCGAGGTCGTGGCCGCTGGCCTCGAGGATGCTGTTACCCCAAGCCCGGAGCCCAAGGCCGGCAAGGGCTCGGGCGGCAAGGTCAAGATGTCCATCGATGAGATGGCGGACTCGTTCGCCAAGAAGCTGAAGAAGGACATCGCGCAGCCAGAGAAGCTTGTCCCAGCCGCCGGCTCCGTGTGCAAGCGCCCTGCAGCGGCCCCTGTCATGAAAAAAGCCAAGCCAGCAGCGGTCTCTTCGGACACGGTCATGACAAAAGCCAAGGTGGGGACCAGCAAGAAGGTGTGGCCTCTGAAGTACCCAGGGGTTCCCAAGGCCGAGAAGGACGCGGTGACGGTGGGGGACTTTCGCCTCATGACGGACATGAAGCGGCAGCAGTGGCGCATCAGGAAAATTGGAACGCGGCCAGACAAGGCCTTCAGCTGGAAGGTCGACGGGGCCGCGTCGTGGAAGCGCATGGCTGAGTATTGGCAGAATGCTTAGGCTGGTATCCCTCAGCTCTAGAGGCAGGCTCGCCGCCGAAGCCGCATCCGTCGCCCTGTGCGATGGCGGGATATATCATGTTTTTATGCATTCGATTTGGGGGGGGCCGCCGTGCATGAGCTGCGCAATGATCTTATTCAGCCTCCGCTCTCAACCTCTCGACGCCTCGCCTCGTTCGCTCGCAGCGCCATGCCTGGCCAAAGCCACAGCTGCTGGGATGGGCCCAGCGACTCAAGAGGGGATTCCAACCGCGCAAACCATGCGCAACCTGAGAAACATAAAACAACTACAACATAAAACAAACAAATCCATGCATCCATCCATCACCGCCGCTATCCAAGTATCATCGTCCTCCTCCTCCTGCACCCCTTACTACAGCCAGTGCTGATGCCCCATCCTCTTCCTGCTCCTCTTCATGGCCAGGCTCACTGGCCACCTCCCCTCCGTTTCCTGATCGCCGTCAGCCGCCCCTGCGACCTGCGCGACGGCGACAGCGATAGACTGAGGAAACGACGGCGATCAGGAGACGGAGGGGAGGTGGCCGGCGAGCCTGGTCACGACAAGGAGGGGGGGAGGAGGACGGGAGAACCCCCCTTGAGCTCTCTCTCCCTCTCTCTCTCTCAGTGGCTGGCGAACCTGGCCACAAGGAGGAGGGGGGGGAGGACGAGAGAAACCCTATTGAGCTCTCTCTCTCTCTCTCTCTCTCTATCTCTCTCCCTCTCCCTCTCTGCTGAGCGGCGCACTGACAAGTGCACGTCTGTGTGAGGGGTGCGCCAAGATGGATCGTCGTGGAGCCTTTGGGGCTCTTATATGGCCGTCTTGGGGCCCGTATATAGGGCGTCTTGGGGCCCATATTTGGGCGTCTTGGGGCGTTTGGGGCCCGTCTATAGGGCATCATGGGGCCCTTGGGGCGTTTCGGGCCCGTCTATAGGGCATCTTGGGGCGTTTGGGGTTCGCTTGCCATGGGCATCTTGGGTAGCCCAGGCTTCCGCCTTGCCGCTCCCTGGGTCCGCAAATGGGGGCTCCCACGGGCGGGGGCGAAGGTCACGACCCCCTCCCCTCCAACGCCAAGTGCTGGGGGGGGGAAGGGTCGTGACTGCCCGTCCCAACCCCTCCTTCGCGGATCCCGCTTTTCTCGGGGCCCATATATGGGCGTCTTGGGGACCTTATGGGCATCTTGGGGCCTACTGGGCATCTTGGGACGCCTATAGCCCAGGTTTCCGCCTTGCCGTTCCCTGGGTCCGCGAATGGGGGCTCCCACGGGCGGGGGCGAAGGTCACGGCCCCCTCCCCTCCAACGCCAAGTGCTGGGGGGGGGAAGGGTCGTGACTGCCCGCCCCAACCCCTCGTTCGCGGATCCCGTTTTTCTTGGGCCCGTCTTGGGGCTCTGCGTGCCACTGGGCATGCGCCTATGCGCCATGTGGATGTATACTGGCGGCCCAATACATAGGCTCTCGGCCCTGCACGTCCCTGATCGTTGGGTCTGAGACCCAACGATCTGCGTGAGGGGTGCAATATCCATAGGCCTTCGGCCCTGCATGTCCAGACTCCACGATCCGTGTGATGGTGCCAGGGGCACGATCCGTGTGAGGGGGGCGCGTGGACGGGGGAGCAGGAGGCAAGTTCCTGCATGGGTTCGCGCCCACAAGTTCCCGCCCATAACTCCCCGCCCACATGTCGGGTTGGTTGGCGCCCGTCCGCGCGATCGAGCGCGGTGATGCTAAAACATACCGTTCCCCGCGCGTCGTCAAAACATGTGATGGTTTCTCGCCGCGATCGAAGATGCGCTTCTCTCGCGCCGACATGCGTTTTATGAAAACGCCTAAACAGTTACGAGCGGTTATGAAACAGTTATGAACAGTTATAACTCTTTTATACCCAGATATAGGCAACTATAACTATTCATAAAAAAACGTTATAAATAGTTATCTTGTAAGTGTGCCTAACTAAGTTATAAGCTGCATAACTACGGCGGGCTACAAAGTGGCGCGCAACGTCTCGCTGCGCGCGAGGCAGTGCCCGCAGGCAGGCGCCCCCCTTTCGGAGTGGAGGGCCGCGCAGCGCGGAGGCCGCCTGGATGGCGGGGCCGGCGCCGTGGCTGCTGGAGGCCCCATCGTCTGCGAGGTGGAAGGGCTGGGTGTGCAAGGGATACCCAGAGGCATGGCTGGCCGTGTGCCGCTGCCTCCCGTCTCGGGACCTGGCTCCGTCGAGCTGGCCGAGCAATTTGTCGAGCGCGGGCTGGAGCCCGACTCTGCCTCCGAGCCCGTGGCCGTGAGCGCGGCTGGGGCTGGCGCAGGCGCGTCCGAGGTGGCCGCCGCCTGCTCGGCCAGCGCTGCGCCTGGAGGCCGCGAGTCCGCCGCGCAACAGTACCTGAGCAGGCATCCTGCGGCGATCCTACGTGGAGGCCGCGAGCCCGCGGGCTCTCGCGGGGCGGCCTGGTGGCGTGCTCGGGAGGCGATCGCCCGCGCCTGGCTCGAGGTACCAGCCGCGGGCGGGCATGCGGGGGCCGACGCGGGTGCAGCGGGGATCTCGGGTTCGCGCGCGGGTTCGTGCTCTGGTGGAGCGGACGCCGCCGCTGCCCGCGGCTGGGCTGCAAGCTACAGAGGTTTGATTTCGTCTTCGTGTGAGGCGGACTTCGAGGAGGAGGAGTTCGTCTCGGATGGCAGCGAGTACGGCTTCGATTACGGCCCCGTGGAGCAGGACTTCGACGTCCTTGCCCGCATGAGGGCCAGCGACGAAGCTTGGCGGGCTGCCCAGGAGGCCCGACTGAGGGCTTGAGAAGAAGCTTGGGAGGCCTGCCTCGAGGAGTCGATCGAGGAGGAGCCCCGGGAGAACTCGGGGCGCGGCGCGCTGGAGGACTCGCGGGCGTGGGCGCTGCGGGCGGCCGCCGCCGCGGCCCAGGCGGCCTTCCTGCGCGGCGAGGCGGCGGAGGGGCTGCGGCTGCTGGAGGCGGCGCAGCAGTCCGTGGGCGGCCCCGAGGTCCTCGCTGGAGCCGAGCCGCCCGTGGGGGTCAGCCTTGTGGAGCCCGCCGCAGGCCCGCTGGCGGGCGGCGATGGGGGCGACGCGCATCCCAGAGGGGCGGTCGGAGGGCCCCTTCGGGGGATGGCTGCCCGCGCGACCGACCCCCCCCTCGAGGGGGATGCGGCGGGGGCTGGCTCGAGGAGCGCGGCGGGGCCGAGTCCCAAGCCGCCCTCGGAGTGCAGGAATCGCGAGAGGTGAGTGAGTGAGTGAGTTTGTCGCCTTCTCAGATTGCGCGGAGGACTGTAGCTAGTATAGGCCCCGCAGAACACGCAGTGAGTAGTGGATTAGTGCAATTGCGAGTCGATTGGAATATTGTGTTGTATCTATTCTTTTCGGTCCTGCACTTGGTGTGGTCTTGTGTAGTATATGCTCTTGTCAGTGCTGCACTTGATGGTAACTCGTGTAGTATATACCAGAGGCTTCGCCTTCTGTCTGTGCTGCACGTGTCTGGGAGGGGGCCCAAGGTGGCCTCCTCTGTCGGCGTTCTGGCCACCACTTGCCTTTAAGGCCCCGTCTTTAACTTTAACTTCACAAACAAGTTGCCTCTTCCCAATCTGTTTGACTGTTGCACACGCTCGCGTTGTTGCTCGTGCGCTCCGAGGAAGCGACCAGCGGCGCAGAAAAACCGCCCTCGAACCACGCAGCCATTACGACATGCTCGGACTCCTGGTTTGACATTCGGCGACGTCTCGAGCGAGAGCCCAGTTGTGACCAGCAGCTGTTCAGAATTATAGTCGCTATTGCAGGCTTTTGCGAAGAGTGCGCGCGGCGCTAAGGCGACAACCCAACTTTGGGAATGACCCCCTTTACGACCCTCTTTACGACCCTCGCGAATGTTGCAATATTAACCACGCGTGGGCGCGGCACTCGGGGGAGAGCTCCAGTTTGAAACAATCCGCCTTGCATGCCTTGCAGTGGTTGCAAGCTGCCAGTGATAAGGCTCGCGGCGCCGAGACGAGAACACCATTATGAAGATGATCCGTTGTTTCGTTTTTGTAGTAGTTTTGCATGTGGTTCAACGAATGTTCGTGGCGTCGAGGGGAGCGCTCCCTCTAGAAAACGACATGCCTTCGAACCTCGTGCAAGTTGCAACAACATCTTGACGCTTCGTGAATCCCCACCAACCGCGGTTCGATACTTCGGTTCGGCTTGGCAGATTGCGATAAACGCTTTGCAATTGGCGGCTTCCGATACACCTGTTCGGCTCGCGGCTGGCGCCTTCGTGTCCTTCCAGGTCATGCTTTCTGGTTGGCGCGAGCCGGCGTCTGGTTCTCCTGGTCACTGGGGCACGGACGCCGTACTTCATGCTCGTCCCTGCCGGGCTCACGACGTTCGGCGCTTGGCATCCGGTGTGCGCGGGGTTGCAGGCCGCACGCTGGCTGATGTCGTTGTGCAAGTACTTCGAGGACGACGGGTTCCTGGTGCTCCCGGGCTCGGTAGTTCGCCTTTTAGCGGCGCTGCGTCTGTCGCTTTGCTTTTCTTCCCTGTCGTCGTCCGCGCCCTTCCTCCTCTCTTCCCCCCTGCGTGCCAGTTGTTGTTTAGTTTTTTGTCCTGCAAGTAAGCCTGGCTGCTTTTGACTGGTGACGCTTGCGGTCGGTAAACGTACCCCCACCAGCCCACCCAAAAATCATCCCGGCAGAGCAACAGGACAGCGATGTGTCGAAGCATATCTGGAAGCATTGCTTTGATGTTCATGCAGGAGTCCTGTTGTAGAATTCTGGTGTAATCGCAGTCGCAGTCGCAATCGCAATGGCAGTTGCACCGGCAACGGCAGTCGCAGTCGCAGCCTCAGTCTCAGCCTGCCTCGGCCTCAGCCTGCTTCAGTTTCAGCCTCAGCCTGCCTCAGCCTCAGCCTCTGCCTAGTAGTAGTAGTAGTAGCAGTAGTGGTAGTAGTAGTAGTAGTAGTAGTCGTAGTAGTAGTAGTAGTAGTAGTAGTAGTAGTAGTAGTAGTAGTAGTAGTAGTAGTAGTAGTAGTGGGAGTGGGAGTGGGAGTGGGAGTGGGAGTGGGAGTGGGAGTGGGAGTGGGAGTGGGAGTAGGAGTAGGAGTAGGAGTAGGAGTAGGAGTCAAGCTAGCCAGCTCGAGCGAGCCAAGCATGGCATGCCCAGTCCCACCCGCCCTCCCACAACAAAAGAAGCAAAGCTGGCACAACTGGGGGCCGAAGTCACACCGGCCAGCCGGTTTGGTACAGCTGATGCGGCCGCGATGGCGGTTGCCGACGGGAACTGGCGAGCGCGTGTTGAATGCCGCGCACGCATTGCCAGACGAGTCGAGAATGGCCCGGTACACCGCAGGAAGCCAGAGGTGGCCGGAGGAAGCCCGACGGTCTGACAGGACACCCCAAAGCATTTTTGTGAAAAAGCATTGGGTTTTTGATGTTTTTATGTTGAAATGCTTGCAAACACACGGTGTTCGGTAGGATTTTGACATGAACGCGCGAGTGTGCTCTTTGTGGCATTTTTTGCACAGGATTCGCGGCCTGGGTGCATGACAGAGCATCGCGAGTGCACCGCGCGATGACGTGAAATCGCTGGATTTGACCGAATTCTTAAGATTCCTATGGTTTTCCTATGATTTCAGCAAGAGAGCCCGGGCGGGAAATTTGTACAATTTTTGTGAAAAAAAGCATTGGGTTTTTGATGTTTTTATGTTGAAATGCTTGCAAACACACGGTGTTCGGTAGGATTCTGACATGAACGCGCGCGTGTGCTCTTTGTGGTATTTTTTGCAATGGATTATCGCCGTGGACGACAGGACGTCCATGTCGAGAGGAAAAAATAAGAAAAATGTTGATTTTGTATTGTTTTTTACAGGTTAGGATGGGACCACCCGGATGCGGCCCCTATCTGCCGGCCTGAGGGGGGAGTAGGAGTATATTCTAATAAGGAATAAGGATAGGAGTAGGAGTAGGAGTAGGAGTCAAGCTAGCCAGCTCGAGCGAGTCAAGCATGGCATGCCCAGTCCCACCCGCCCTCCCACAACATAAGAAGCAAAGCTGGCACAACTGGGGGCCGAAGTCACACCGGCCAGCCGGTTTGGTACAGCTGATGCGGCCGCGATGGCGGTTGCCGACGGGAACTGGCGAGCGCGTGTTGAATGCCGCGCACGCATTGCCAGACGAGTCGAGAATGGCCCGGTACACCGCAGGAAGCCAGAGGTGGCCGGAGGAAGCCCGACGGTCTGACAGGACACCCCAAAGCATTTTTGTGAAAAAGCATTGGGTTTTTGATGTTTTTATGTTGAAATGCTTGCAAACACACGGTGTTCGGTAGGATTCTGACATGAACGCGCGAGTGTGCTCTTTGTGGTATTTTTTGCACAGGATTCGCGGCCTGGGTGCATGACAGAGCATCGCGAGTGCACCGCGCGATGACGTGAAATCGCTGGATTTAAAAATTCTTAAGATTCCTATGGTTTTCCTATGATTTCAGCAAGAGAATCCGGGCGGGAAATTTGTACAATTTTGATGAACAAAGCATTGGGTTTTTGATGTTTTTATGCTGAAATGCTTGCAAACACACGGTGTTCGGGAGGATTCTGACATGAACGCGCGCGTGTGCTCTTTGTGGTATTTTTTGCAATGGATTATCGCCGTGGACGACAGGACGTCCATGTCGAGAGGAAAAAATAAGAAAAATGTTGATTTTGTATTGTTTTTTACAGGTTAGGATGGGACCACCCGGATGCGGCCCCTATCTGGCCGGCCTGAGGGGGGAGTAGGAGTATATTCTAATAAGGAATAAGGATAGGAGTAGGAGTAGGAGTAGGAGTCAAGCTAGCCAGCTCGAGCGAGTCAAGCATGGCATGCCCAGTCCCACCCGCCCTCCCACAACATAAGAAGCAAAGCTGGCACAACTGGGGGCCGAAGTCACACCGGCCAGCCGGTTTGGTACAGCTGATGCGGCCGCGATGGCGGTTGCCGACGGAACTGGCGAGCGCGTGTTGAATGCCGCGCACGCATTGCCAGACGAGTCGAGAATGGCCCGGTACACCGCAGGAAGCCAGAGGTGGCCGGAGGAAGCCCGACGGTCTGACAGGACACCCCAAAACATTTTTGTGAAAAAACATTGGGTTTTTGATGTTTTTATGTTGAAATGCTTGCAAACACACGGTGTTCGGTAGGATTCTGACATGAACGCGCGAGTGTGCTCTTTGTGGTATTTTTTGCACAGGATTCGCGGCCTGGGTGCATGACAGAGCATCGCGAGTGCACCGCGCGATGACGTGAAATCGCTGGATTTGACCGAATTCTTAAGATTCCTATGATTTTCCTATGATTTCAGCAAGAGAACCCGGGCGGGAAATTTGTACAATTTTGATGAAAAAGCATTGGGTTTTTGATGTTTCTATGTTGAAATGCTTGCAAACACACTGTGTTCGGTAGGATTCTGACATGAACGCGCGCGTGTGCTCTTTGTGTATTTTTTGCAATGGATTATCGCCGTGGACGACAGGACGTCCAATGGATTATCGCCGTGGACGACAGGACGTCCATGTCGATAGGAAAAAATAAGAACAATGTTGATTTTATATGGTTTTTATTGGTTAGGATGGGACCCCCCGGATGCGGCCCGTAATGGCCGGCCTGAGGGGGGAGTAGGAGTATATTCCAATAAGGAATAAGGATCGGAGTAGGAGTAGGAGTAGGAGTAGGAGTAGGAGTAGGAATAGTGGTGGTAGTGGTAGTAGTAGTAGTAAGTAAATTAAAACAGTCCAAGTAGTAAATACAATCGGCAAGCTAAGTAGTAGAGTAGTAGTAGAGTAGTAGTAGTAGTAGCAGTAGTAGTAGTAGTAGTAGTAAGTTAGTAAGTAGTCGTAAAGTAGTCGTAGTCAGTCGTGAGTAGTTCTTAAGAGTAGTAGTATTAGTCCGTAGTAGTAGTATAGTAGTAGTAGGAGTAGTATAGTAAGTAGTAGTAGTAATAAGGCATAGCAGTAGTAGCAGATAGTTAAGTATTAAGTATAAAGTAGTAAGAGTAGTAGTAAGTCAGTAGTAGTCGTAGTAGTAGTAGTAGTATAGTAGTAGTCGTAATAGCAGTAGTGAGTAATTAGTATGGTATTAGTAGTAGTCGTCGTAGTAGTCGTAGTAGTAGTAGTAGTAGTAGTAGTAGTAGTAGTAGTAGTAGTAGTAATAGCAGTAGCAGCAGCAGCAGCAGCAGCAGTAGTAATAGCAGTAGTAGTAGTAGTAGTAGTAGTAGTAGTAGTAGTAGTAGTAGTAGTAGTAGTAGTAGTAGTAGTAGTAGTAGTAGTAGCAGTAGTCGTAGTAGTAGCATAGTAGTAGTAGTACTCGTAGTAGTACTCGTAGTAGTAGTAGTAGTAGTAGTAGTAGTAGTAGTAGTAGTAGTAGTAGTAGTAGTAGTAGTAGTGGTGATCGTAGTAGTCGTAGTAGTAGTAGTAGTAGTAGTAGTAGTAGTAGTAGTAGTAGTAGTAGTAGTAGTAGCAGTAGCTAGTCGTAAGTCGTAGTAGTAAGTAGTAGTGAGTAGTAGTCAGTAGTAGTAGAAGTATAGTAGTAGTTAGTAGAAGTAGTAGTAGTAGTAGTAGTGGTAGTCAAGTAGTAGTAGTAGTAGTAGTAGTAATAGTAGTGAGAATAAGAAGTAAGTCGGTATAGTAGTAGAGTAGTAGTAGTAGTAAGTTTGTCGAGCTGGCCGAGCAATTTGTCGAGCGCGGGCTGGAGTCCGACTCTGCCTCCGAGCCCGTGGCCGTGAGCGCGGCTGGGGCTGGCGCAGGCGCGTCCGAGGTGGCCGCCGCCTGCTCGGCCAGCGCTGCGCCTGGAGGCCGCGAGTCCGCCGCGCAACAGTACCTGAGCAGGCATCCTGCGGCGATCCTACGTGGAGGCCGCGAGCCCGCGGGATCTCGCGGGGCGGCCTGGTGGCGTGCTCGGGAGGCGATCGCCCGCGCCTGGCTCGAGGTACCAGCCGCGGGCGGGCATGCGGAGGCCGACGCGGGTGCAGCGGGGATCTCGGGTTCGCGTGCGGGTTCGTGCTCTGGTGGAGCGGACGCCGCCGCTGCCCGCGGCTGGGCTGCAATCTACAGAGGTTTGATTTCGTCTTCGAGTGAGGCGGACTTCGAGGAGGAGGAGTTCGTCTCGGATGGCAGCGAGTACGGCTTCGATTACGGCCCCGTGGAGCAGGACTTCGACGTCCTTGCCCGCATGAAGGCCAGCGACGAAGCTTGGCGGGCTGCCCAGGAGGCCCGACTGAGGGCTTGAGAAGAAGCTTGGGAGGCCTGCCTCGAGGAGTCGATCGAGGAGGAGCCCCAGGAGAACTCGGGGCGCGGCGCGCTGGAGGACTGGCGGGCGTGGACGCTGCTGGCGGCCGCCGCCGCGGCCCAGGCGGCCTTCCTGCGCGGCGAGGCGGCGGAGGGGCTGCGGCTGCTGGAGGCGGCGCAGCAGTCCGTGGACGGCTCCGAGGTCCTCGCTGGAGCCGAGCCGCTCGTGGGGGTCAGCCTTGTGGAGCCTGCCGCAGGCCCGCTGGCGGGCGGCGATGGGGGCGACGCGCATCCCAGAGGGGCGGTCGGAGGGCCCCTTCGGGGGATGGCTGCCCGCGCGACCGACCCCCCCCCTCGAGGGAGATGCGGCGGGAGCTGGCTCGAGGAGCGTGGCGGGGCCGAGTCCCAAGCCGCCCTCGGAGTGCAGGAATCGCGAGAGGTGAGTGAGTGAGTGAGTTTGTCGCCTTCTCAGATTGCGCGGAGGACTGTAGCTAGTATAGGCCCCGCAGAACACGCAGTGAGTAGTGGATTAGTGCAGTTGCGAGTCGATTGGAATATTGTGTTGTATCTATTCTTTTCGGTCCTGCACTTGTTGTGGTCTTGTGTAGTATATGCTCTTGTCAGTGCTGCACTTGATGGTAACTCGTGTAGTATATACCAGAGGCTTCGCCTTCTGTCTGTGCTGCACGTGTCTGGGAGGGGGCCCAAGGTGGCGTCCTCTGTCGGCGTTCTGGCCACCACTTGCCTTTAAGGCCCCGTCTTTAACTTTAACTTCACAAACAAGTTGCCTCCTCCCCAATTTGTTTGACTGTTGCACACGCTCGCGTTGTTGCTCGTGCGCTCCGAGGAAGCGACCATCGGCGCAGAAAAACCGTCCTCGAACCACGCAGCCATTACGACATGCTCGGACTCCTGGTTTGACATTCGGCGACGTCTCGAGCGAGAGCCCAGTTGTGACCAGCAGCTGTTCACAATGATAGTCGCTATTGCAGGCTTTTGCGAAGAGTGCGCGCGGCGCTAAGGCGACAACCCAACTTTGGGAATGACCCCCTTTACGACCCTCTTTACGACCCTCGCGAATGTTGCAATATTAACCACGCGTGGGCGCGGCACTCGGGGGAGAGCTCCAGTTTGGAACAATCCGCCTTGCATGCCTTGCAGTGGTTGCAAGCTGCCAGTGATAAGGTTCGCGGCGCCGAGACGAGAACACCATTATGAAGATGATCCGTTGTTTCGTTTTTGTAGTAGTTTTGCATGTGGTTCAACGAATGTTCGTGGCGTCGAGGGGAACGCTCCCTCTAGAAAACGACATGCCTTCGAACCTCGTGCAAGTTGCAACAACATCTTGACGCTTCGTGAATCCCCACCAACCGCGGTTCGATACTTCGGTTCGGCTCGGCAGATTGCGATAAACGCTTTGCAATTGGCGGCTTCCGATACACCTGTTCGGCTCGCGGCTGGCGCCTCCGTGTCCTTCCAGGTCATGCTTTCTCGTCGGCGCGAGCCGGCGTCTGGTTCTCCTGGTCACTGGGGCACGGACGCCGTACTTCATGCTCGTCCCTGCCGGGCTCACGACGTTCGGCGCTTGGCATCCGGTGTACGCGGGGTTGCAGGCCGCACGCTGGCTGATGTCGTTGTGCAAGTACTTCGAGGACGACGGGTTCCTGGTGCTCCCGGGCTCGGTAGCTCGCCTTTTAGCGGCGTTGCGTTTGTCGCTTTGCTTTTTTTCCCTGTCGTCGTCCGCGCCCTTCCTCCTCTCTTCCCCCCGCGTGCCAGTTGTTGTTTAGTTTTTTGTCCTGCAAGTAAGCCTGGCTGCTTTTGACTGGTGACGCTTGCGGTCGGTAAACGTACCCCCACCAGCCCACCCAAAAATCATCCCGGCAGAGCAACAGGACAGCGATGTGTCGAAGCATATCTGGAAGCATTGCTTTGATGTTCATGCAGGAGTCCTGTTGTAGAATTCTGGTGTAATCGCAGTCGCAGTCGCAATCGCAATGGCAGTTGCACCCACCGGCAACGGCAGTCGCAGTCGCAGCCTCAGCCTCAGCCTGCCTCGGCCTCAGCCTGCTTCAGTTTCAGCCTCAGCCTGCCTCAGCCTCAGCCTCTGCCTAGTAGTAGTAGTAGTAGTAGTAGTAGTAGTAGTAGAAGTAGTAGTAGTAGTAGTAGTAGTAGTAGTAGTAGTAGTAGTCGTAGTAGTAGTGTAGTAGTAGTAGTAGTAGTATAGTAGTAGTAGTAGTAGTAGTAGTAGTAGTAGTAGTGGTAGTAGTAGAGATAGTAGTAGAGTAGTAGTAGTAGTAGTAGTAGTAGGAGTAGGAGGAGTAGGAGTAGGAGTAGGAGTAGGAGTAGGAGTAGGAGTCAAGCTAGCCAGCTCGAGCGAGTCAAGCATGGCATGCCCAGTCCCACCCGCCCTCCCACAACATAAGAAGCAAAGCTGGCACAACTGGGGGCCGAAGTCACACCGGCCAGCCGGTTTGGTACAGCTGATGCGGCCGCGATGGCGGTTGCCGACGGGAACTGGCGAGCGCGTGTTGAATGCCGCGCACGCATTGCCAGACGAGTCGAGAATGGCCCGGTACACCGCAGGAAGCCAGAGGTGGCCGGAGGAAGCCCGACGGTCTGACAGGACACCCCAAAGCATTTTTGTGAAAAAGCATTGGGTTTTTGATGTTTTTATGTTGAAATGCTTGCAAACACACGGTGTTCGGTAGGATTCTGACATGAACGCGCGAGTGTGCTCTTTGTGGCATTTTTTGCACAGGATTCGCGGCCTGGGTCCATGACAGAGCATCGCGAGTGCACCGCGCGATGACGTGAAATCGCTGGATTTGACAGAATTCTTAAGATTCCGGTGGTTTTCCTATGATTTCAGCAAGAGAGCCCGGGCGGGAAATTTGTACAATTTTAGTGAAAAAACATCGGGTTTTTGATGTTTTTTATGTTGAAACGCTTGCAAACACACGGTGTTCGGTAGGATTCTGACATGAACGCGCGCGTGTGCTCTTTGTGGTATTTTTTGCAATGGATTATCGCCGTGGACGACAGGACGTCCATGTCGAGAGGGAAAAATAAGAAACATGTTGATTTTATATTGTTTTTTACAGGTTAGGATGGGACCACCCGGATGCGGCCCCTAATGGCC
>CAUYUJ010018350.1:164600-169600 GCA_963575745.1 Prorocentrum cordatum | reverse complement strand
CTACCGACACGTCTGGTGGTCAGACGAGGCGAAGTCATCTCCAAGGGACACTGTTTGAGAAGTAGGGAGACAGGCGGTGGTGGTGGGGTGGTGAGGAGGAGGGCAAGGTGGAGGCGGTGCAGGAGGACGAGGAGGAGGAGGAGGGTGAGGAGGAGGAGGAGGAGGAGAGAAAACGACGATAACAGGAGGAGGAGGAGGAGGAGGAGGAGGAGGAGGAGGAGGAGGAGTTAGAGGAGGTGGAGGAGCAACATGTACCTGCCCAGGCGGCTGTTCGTGGGCCTGAAGTGCGGTGCGCACTGGCCGCACCATTGTACAAGCCAGACCGTGGGAGCCCCAGGCTATCAAGAACCCGTTTCTTTCCGGACCTCTTTGGGCCATGGCAACTTGCACTATTTGATGTCTTGTGCGTTTCGCGGAAATTGAGATCGACGACGAGGTTCCCCCCCGGAGATCTCAGAGCACGGCTTCGCATGTTGCGTATCTGGGTCGCCGCTCTCGCCGGACCGAACTGGAGGCCGCCTCCTCGCCAAGGGGCCTGCGCCGAAGGGCCAACAAAACCAAGATCGCTGGGAACAAAGACGCCAGGGGGCCCCGCCCCGACGACGTGTTTTTTTCTCGAAACGTGGACCCCCAGAGGTCTGGACCCCTCCCCCATGAACCGAAAATGCAGAAACCTTTCCGTCGTGATCTTTGATCACGACGCGAGGGGGCGAGGGGGGGAGGGGAAGGGGAGGGGGGAGGACCGAAAGCGGGAGAGGCAGGAGAGGGACCGGGGAGGGGGAGGGTTTTTTCTAGCTCGTCTCGGCCCGTTTTACTTGTGGTCGGCCTCTCCTTCTCCGCACCCCCCACGTCCTCGCCCTCCTCGTTGTCCTTGTCGTCGTCGTCCTCCTCCTCCTCGTCCCCCTCCAGTTGCCCTCTTCTCCACAGCAAACTGGGTTCAAGGCTGCTCGCTCCGCCGCCCAATTCGTAATCAAGCCGCTCCGCGCAGTGGTTTCCATGATGAACACTAAACACTGTCCAGCTGCCTGCGGCAACCCCCGCCACACTGCCAGTGCATCATCAAAGCTCTACCTTTCAGTCGGGCCTGTCCCTCTACAGGAGGAATATCAAAAATTAGTCCAAAAATAGTCTGGGGATGATTTTTTAGTATTTCTGGGCTATTTTTGAATATTGTTCGACTCTCTATGATTTTTCGTTCAAGATCCGCTTGTCGGGGGACATGCCCGACATAACTCTACCATGAAGCTGGACTCGAAGGGCGTGCCCGGCCTGGGCGGGAGCTGGATTGCCGGGCCCTCAGCACGTGCATCTTGCGCGTGGCCTCCGCATGTTCTGCATGCGACTCCAGTCGTATGCGTGTGCGTGTGCGTGTCGCGTGCGTGCGTGCGTGCGTGCGCGCGTGTGTGTGCGTGTGTGATATGTGAAGTGCGCTTGCTACTCTTCGCGATTTCGGAGTTTTCTACGAGGATCTGTTTCGGCTTCCTTTCTCCCGCGCGCGTCAGCTGCGTCCTACGTCCTCACCACCCACTGGCAGACGCTCGGCGGTAATCAATCTAGGCGCACCCCGCCCGAGCATTCGCTGCGGCGGATCAACCAACACAGAAGAAACAAATGCGCGCGCGTGTGCGCGTGTGTGTGTGTGATCGTGTGTGTGTGTGTGTGTGTCTGTGCGTGCGTGCGTGTGCGTGTGTATATCTCTCTATATCTATATATATATGTATATTTTTCATACACATGTCTATATAGATAGTGGGCCCGGATGTCACGAACCGGAGGCTCCACGTAGTTGGTTCTAACTACCCTGCCGGCTGGAAACCGAAACATACGTGTGTGTGCGTGCGTCTGTGTGTGGGAGAGAGAGAGTGTGTGTGTGTGTGTGTTCGTGCGTGTGTGCGTGCGTGCGTGCGTGTGCGCGAATGCGTGAGGGCTCGGCCGTCTAGATGCGCGTGCGCGCCCGCTTTTCTGACCTTTCTACGCCCTGTCGCCGCTCGCGGGGCCGCGTCGCCAAACTCGTGTGCGCGCGTGTGTGTGTGTGTGTGTGTGTGTGTGTGTGTTTGTGCTTCTGCGTGTGCGTGTGCGTGTGCGTGTGCGTTTGCGTGTGCGTGTTCGTTTGCTGGCGTGTTGGTCTTGTTTGCGTGCGTGTTGGCGTGCGCGTCATTCTTTAGGGGACTCACAGCCCTGCGTGGCCCCAGGGGGTGGCTATTCCGCTTCAAGCGAAGCCCGCAATGATCTTATACCGATGACGGGCCTGTCCAGCGCGTTGGAGGAAAATACATGTATGTGCGCGTGGTTTGCGGTCTCTGAGGGCTCGGCCGTTCCGAGTCTCTAACGCGTTCGCCGCTTTACGACCTTCTCCGACTTGCTGCCGCGCGCAGGGCCGCGACGCCAAAAAGTGCGCGCGCGCGCGCGCGCGCGCGCGCGTGTGTGTGTGTGTGTGTGTGTGTGTGTGTGTGTGTGTGTGTGTGTGTGTGTGTGTGTGTGTGTGTGTGTGTGTGTGTGTGTGTGTGTGTGTGTGTGTGTGTGTGTGTGTGTGTGTGTGTGGGGGGGGCACGCGATTTCGCCCAATGCAGCCCCTGTTCTCTAACGCCATCTGGCATTGACGCTGCGCGTGCCCCGCTTTAGTTCCCACGGCAGCGACGTCACTCGGCCGCTAGAGGGGCAGCGCGTGTTTCTTTGCTGTGTGCTGGCTCCCGCTGCAGCGTGGGGCGTCTGCGCCTCTCCACTCCGTAGCCGCTTTGGCTCACGCCAGGGTCCTGGCGCCCAAATCCGCTGGTTCAAGGCGTGCGGCTGCTAGCGGCGGGCGACAGCCTGCCGCCGTGGCGCGTGGGCCCGAGTGGCCGCACGACCTTCGGCGGTGCGGGGCGTTGGCATGAAGATGGCGACGGGGGGCCAGACCGCTGGGCGGTCGGCCATCGGTGCTTGCTGGAGATCGCACGGCGTTCGGAGGGCTACTCACCACTGGGCGGGCTACTCGCTCGAGCGGCTGGTGCAGGAACAGGCAGAGAAGCTGCGCGCGCCGGAGCAGCTGGCCGGGGTTTCGCTCAATGTCGGGCGACGGCTGGCGCTGGTAGCTCCGGCGTTGGAGGCGCAAGAAGATGAGCGCGAGGTGCTTCCCGAGGGCGTGCTCAGGCGCGACGTCGGGTGCCGCGCCAAGCGCGCCCCTCCTGTTGGAGCGCCGTTGGCAGCCTGGCGGCAGGCTCAGCAAGGGCCCCGCTTGCCGCGCCCGCGCGGCCAGGGCCCAGAGGAAGCCGCCGCAAGAGGCGCGGCGCCGGTGGAGAGCCTCGCGGAGAGCTACGCGACGGAGACCGCGGCGCCTGCGAGGGCCGCGCAGGCCGCGCAGCTGGGGCGCAGCCTTGTGTGTCTACGGGCCCAGAGAGCCCTCGTTTCTTTGAAATCACCCAAATAGATGTGAATTATTTAGAAATTACGTTTCGTCTAAATATGTAGAAATTACGTTTCGTTCAAATTATGTAGATTCAACCCCACCATCTGGAACGCGGCGGCGCCGCCTCTCCTGCCCGGGGCGGCGGCGCACCCTGCGCGAGCAGACGCCGGCGCGGAGGGGGTGCTGCAGGCGCTGGGCGTCGCGAAAAGGCCGACGGCGGCAGCCCCGTCGCTCGCGCGGGGAATGCACGGGGGCCCAGGGGCCTTGGGCCAACGTGCGAGCCAGCAGTTCCAGCGTCGTCGCATCAGGTCAGAGCACCGAATCATCAGGGGTAACTCGGGTCAGGGCTAACTCGGGTTGGTTTTGTCGGGATTCCGAACCCGACTTACCCCGGGCCCGAGTTGCCCCGGATAATTCGGGCGTCCAGAGCCCCGAATCATCAGGGGTAACTCGGTCAGGGCTAACTCGGGTTGGTTTTGTGTCGGGATTCCGAACCCGAGTTACCCCGGGCCCGAGTTGCCCCGGATAATTCGGGCGCCCAATCAGGCGAATGGCGGCGGCGATGCGGCCCCTCAGGACGCCCCTGGCAGCTGCAGCAGCACCAGCGGGGCCGACATGGTGGCGCAGTTCGAGTCGGCGGGGGTGCCATGCCCTGCCGAGAGTAACACGGACGGGCGCTCAGAGGGGCCTGCCGCGATCCGCAGCACCGCCGTTCAGACCGATCGGAAGGAGTTCGTTCAGCTGTAGCGGCAGCCGGGGAAGCATGCTGGAGTCGTTCTTGACATGGGGAGGAACTTGGAAAAGTATGTGGAGCGCTGCCTCGTCCTGGAGGAGATGCTCGTGGACAGCAAGGGCGCCGACGAGCCTCAGATCGTGGATCTCCGGCCGCCGAGGCGGCTGCAGGAGTCGATCTCCATGCGGCAGCTGCAGCAGTCGAAGGTGCTGAAGCAGGAGATCGAGGATCTGAAGCAAGCGGGAGATCGAGGATCTGAAGGACGAGAGCGCCCATTGGAAGGCGCGGCTCAACGAGCGAACCCAGCTACGCCAAGAGCTCGAGCAGCGGGACGAGATGCGCCACTCGCCGCGCACGTTGCCGGCGGAATGCATGCAGCAGCTGCGCGGGGAGCGCTGCGGCTTCGCGCGCCCCGTGGAGGTGCCCGACGCGCCGCCAAAACTCGACGCGATTGCCGAGAATATGGATGCGCAGTATGTGGAGATGGAGGCCCACGCGGGGCCCTCCGAGCATTGCGGGCTCGTCGAGGGGCTGATGGCAGAGAGCCGTCGGCGAGCAGGGCGAGTCCAAGGGCCCGCAACATGCTGGCGGTGCTGGGCTGTTTCCTGTGGAGGCCGACCTGGCGGTCAACGTCGAGCAGGTTCGGGGCGCGATGGATTTCGCGGCGCCCCGGGCCCAGCCGAAAGAATGGCGGCGCGGCAATTGGTCGCGCGCGCCCGGATGGATGACCTCGTCGCGGGGGCCCCGCTCGCGTTCGACAAGGCCCGGCGTCCTCGGGCGGGAGCGCATTTCCGAGAAGTTGCTGAACGAGGCGCTGGGCAGGGGCGTCGTGGAGCGCCTGGCAAGAGCGAGGCGGCAGCGCCTTTTCGAGCTCGTGGTCGA
>CAUYUJ010018350.1:139600-159600 GCA_963575745.1 Prorocentrum cordatum | reverse complement strand
AGCACATGCCGCGTGCCTCCCCAGCGCGTTATAGTTGCTGTTTGTCCCGACGCTCGTCCAGCAACGGCGCGACTGGGTTAGGGTACCCTTGCGTCCGTGGGGCATGGGCAGCCCGCAGCCTAACACGTACCATGTTCGGTGTCCAAGGCCTTGGCGTTCTTACCGTCCGTCCGTGCATCTATAACTGTATATCTATATCTATATATATATACATGTTGTTTGCTTGCGATGGTTATGGTTGTCATTGCGCATCTGCTAATGTATGTTGTGTGCACGTGCCTCTCTTTCCAGATATATTTGCATACGTATGTAATGTCGAGCGGCCTCTGGCGCATTCCGCCACCGTGCCTTGGTCGTTGAACAGGTGCCTCCTTGGATGCCTGTGGTGATCTCGGAGCCCTCTCGGAAGCCTCTTGCAAGCGGTCTTGGGCTGGCGTTGGGGCTTCTCGGGGGCCTCTTTTGGGCCTCTCAGGGGCTCCTCCTCCTTTTCCTCCTCCTGGCATTTGGGTGGCCTCCTGGAGCCTCTGGGGGGCTGAGTACCAGCCTGCTGGCTGTCGCAGAGGTCGTTGTGGGGCGGAATGTGGGTTTTCGTGGGGGCCCTGCAGGCCGCCTCGGGGTGATTTTGGGGGGCCTCGTCGGCCGTCCTGGTCTTTGCATCGCTCGGACGTGTGTTTTCTGCGAGGACAATCGAGGAGCATCTTGAATCATCCCGCGATGGCGAGCTTGGACGTCCGAGGGAAGGCGAGCTTGGAGCTTCGAAAGCTTTAAAAGGCGAGAACGCTAACGCATTCCACACACTTTCTGAACATCAATGAGCTCGGCCTCTTGCAGCCCTCCTGGGGCGGCCCCTTTGACCTGGAGGCCATCTGTCTTGGAGCGATCTTCGGGTTATTCCGGGCCGTCTTGGAGCGTCTCGGTGGCTTTATTGGGGGGCCTCCTCGGGGTCCTCGTGGTCCGTCTTGGGGTATTTTGGCATCAGACAAGGTCAAGCGAGACGATGCGCCAAGCCCAGGGAGAGCCGCCGCGACGCGCCCTGGGAAATACAGAGAGAGAGAGAGAGAGAGAGAGCATTCACTCAGGACTGCGGACGGAGAACTCCAAGGGACCCGAGGACCTTCCAACTCGTGCCTCAGGGCACGGTGGCGGATACATTTGCGTAAGAGAACGAGGGGGAGAGGGAGAGAGAAGAGAGAGAGAGAGAGAGAGATAAAAAACAAACATAAATGAAGAGAGGAAGAGGCAACACAATCGAGATAGACAAATTTGGAGAGCGAGAAGGATATCTATCTATATAGATCGATCGACAGATAGAGATAATGTGAGAGATAGAGAGATACTTTACAGACGTCAAGAAATGGGTGGCCCAGGGTTCGCAAGGCGGTGGAAGCACAGAAGCTCCAGTCTTGAACCCACCGCCTGCCCAGTGCGGCAATACTTATTTCCTGATCCAGTGCGTCTTGGACTTTCTGGGAAGGGGCGCCACAAGGCCGAGGCGCACCGGATATGGATAAACATCGAGCCTCTAGGGGCCAGATCTCCATCCATGTTCAGTGCGCCTGGGGCTTCTATGGCAAAGAGCTCGAAACTCCAGACTGCAGTGGAGATGGGCACCAGTCTTGCCCGCACCCAGGACCCTGTCCGCGCATGCGCTGGCGTACTTCCACGCCCTCAACGCCTCGTCGGCCAGGCGGCCCGTGCTGGTGCCGCCGGGAGACCTGCGGGGGCCCGCCTCGCAGGTGTCGAAGCCCGCCGGCCGCCACCTCAGCCTCCTGGAGATGGGCAGCGCGGCCTCCAGGTTCTCTGGGGGCCAAACCTGACGAACGAACAACAGGCAGGGGGAACTGAGGGGGCTACGGGTGCGAGTGGTGGGATAGGGGGTCCCCGCTCGAACGGGAGCCTCGCCCAAGGTCCGGCAACCCGCACCCATACCCATAGCCAGTCCTCCTCCTCCCTCCGATCCCCCTGTGGGCATGTGCGTTGCTCGTTCGCCACAAGCCAGACATGCTCGCGCCGTGAAAACATCAGGACGGAAGGTTTTTCGTCGTTCTCAGCGTTTTGGGGCCCGCGCCAGGTCCCGGGGCCCTCAGACAACGACCCAGGATGAACAACTGGTCTTGGAGAAAGGGTCGAGATCTTTGGTGGGAGTCGACGTCATGAAGCATCATGACGTCGGGGGTCTGGGAATGAGAGCTCACGGTCACGAGCTTCAGTTTGATGTGTGGCGCCGCCAGTCTTGGCCCTTACCATGGTCCGTCGCGACACGCCATCCGCGTCCCCGTCCCCAAGCGTCAACGTCCCGAGAGTTTCCCAGCCTCGCGCCCTGCGGAGCGGAGCGACACGCAGTCCGATTGGAAGGCGTAGCATGCAGCGTGCCGCTGGGGACGCTGCCGCGACACGCTAAGCAAACAACGTCCCGACCGTAGGATGCAAGTCCCGGGGGATGCAATTCAGCGTCGGCGCCAGTAGATTCCTGGTCGGGATCCGGCCTAATCCTGGGCTGAGCTGGGTTGAACTTACCCTTGATCCTAGGCGTAATCGGGTCTGATCCGCCTTGCAGTCCCCTCAACCTGCCTGGAACGAAGCATTCTCGCGAAGACGAAGACCTCCCAGGGAGTGCTTCCTACAAGCGCGGCGTGACCATTTCAGACTTTCGGAGGTCAATGAGGATGGGACGGCGCCAGCCGTGTGCCAGACCAGCCAGATGCGTGCTTGGCGCCGTCCGAAACGCAGATCGCTTGGATCGCCCCCCCCCCCGTCACACGCCTGGAGGCGACTCCGGAGCCGCCCTTGGGCGCGCTCCGCGCGCGGGTGGGGTGGGGGGGGGAGGCGGTGTACGGCGCCGACCCGAGAGATCCGCGCGGACCTCAGGAAGTTGACATGCTTCTCCATGTTTGGGCGCGAGTTGAGGAGGGGCGATGAATGGGGGGGAAAGTGGGTGCCCTGACGGAAGAGGCAGGACTGGTTCCTGACGGGCTGACCCGCGCCGCCGCCAGAGACAAGCCAGCGGCTAGACCCGACGAGGGGAACCAATGAGATCTTTAGAAGCATCAGGCGCATGAGAGCGTGTGGGCTTACATTCGGTGCGGGGATGGACTCCCCGCGCGTCCAGCTGGAAGATGTCCCTCTCAGAGCCTCGCTCAGGGACGCTGAGTGGGTGCCCTCTTCGGGCCCTGAAGGCCCCTTCTGGGCCCCGGAGGGCCCCTCCGGGGGCCCCAGAGGGCCCCTGTTCGGCAGCCCTCGCCCTCGGCGTCCCCCCCCCTATGGATCGCCCCCGCGTGCAGTCTCGCCCAGCCCCTGCCCTCTTTGTGGGCCGCGGAAACGGCAGGGCCGTTTTTTTCACCGTGTTCGAACAAGTGTCTCTTGAAAATGGAAGCGGCATAAGAACGGCGACTGGAAATGGCAAAACTACGGCTCCAGGATTGGAGTTGGGGACGGAACCGGTAACAACATCGGCGACGGAATTCCGGTAAGAAAACGGTGCCGGGACTGGCAACCACACGGCAAAACGGAACCGGCAACGAGAACGGCCCGGTCGTTTCCAGGGCCCACGAAGCCCTTGCCCACCTCACCTCTCAGGGCGGGCGAGGACTTCCAGCCCTCGGAGGAGTTTCAGGCCAGGGCAGATGCCGGGCAGGGCGGGGGCGCCGAGCTGCCCTGGGGCGTCGGCACTCCGCGGGGCGGCGACAACTGGGTCGTCCACGAGTACTCGGCCATGCACATGCTCGACGTCCCCCACTGGGTCGAGGACTCAGATGATGCTAAAAGTTATCTCTTTTATTCGTTCACAAACGGTTTCAATCTCCATATCGCTAATTCCAGAGTGTCCACTAATTAGGTTTTTTTTTTCTGGTGCCATTTTATGTTTCGGGCTACCGTTGCATTTCTGTTTTGGTTGGCCAACCTCCGAAGCATTGAACGCGAATAAATAACCTAAGGTCGAGTACAGTCTGGAGACCGGGGACAACATCCAGACCTTCAGCAGCGCCTGGCAGGACGTCAAGCTCATCACGCAGGTGCTCGAGAACGTCACCAACGGCTTCTACCTGGACACCCACGGCGGGGACGGCGAGACGAACAGTTACACTCTCCTCCTGGAGATCACTGGCTGGCGCGGCCTCATACTCGAGCCTCAAATTTACGAGTTCGCAACGCTTTGGGGCAAGATGCGAAAGGCATGGCTGTTCCTCGGATGCCTATCTCCGACTGGGAACGCCACGAAGCTAGGTTTTGACACCGATGGCGTACTTGACATGTTGAGCGGTCACCAGATCCACGCCTATAATTTGCCCACCTTCTTGGAAGAGATGGGTGGCCGCAAGACTATTGACTTCTGGGCCGTGCACAACGGCCATTACGAGGCAGAGGTCCTGAATGAAACCTTCTTTGGCACAGGCAAGAACATCGAATTCGGAGTCGTCCTGGTCCGCTTCAATGGACGTAACGCTGGCCGTGGCTCTCAGTGGTTCGTTCAGCACAGAACCAAGGACGAGACCGAGGAGCTCGTCTTTGAGATCATGCACAACGCCAGCTTCAACTACATCGGTGGCCTTGACGCATTTTGGATCAACTACGTCGAGCCGCGCTTCCATTACAATGACCATGTGTGGGTGAACCCCGCGTACTTCGAGAGGCGCGGTATTCCAATTCCGACGTGGTGCAAGTCGGCGCCCCCCCCTGCGCTGGAGTACCCCCGTCAAGGCCACCTCAACGTACCTGGACTGGACAACCTTGCCAAGTGGACGGGCTCGGGAAGTTCACCTGGTCCGCACGTCTATGGACAGGCGACCGACAAGACGGCTGGGGGTATCCCCCATGGGTACGGGAGCCCAGGGATCCCCTATGGGCCGTCCTCGCGTAACCCCTTTGGCATCGACCATCAGGAGTACGACGACCCGGCATACATGTCCTTAGGGTCCAGCAACCCGTCGCACCCAGGACCACAGGGAGGAGGCGGCACCTGGGACCCCCGCTGGAACTGGGACGCGGGCTACACCTACGACGAGGAGACGGACAAGATGATCGCCTACATAGCGAAGGCGAAGGCCGACGCCGCGTTCAGAGAGGAGCCGGCAAAGGCGCACCGCGTCCAGTACAACCGGTTGCTGTCAGTGAAGGGCCGATAGGGTACCGGGCAATTGGCCCCCTTGCTCTGATGTTTCAATTTTTATCGAGCGGACGGCAGCAGGGGGGCAATAAGCGTGGGGGGGTCGAAGCTTTCAGAGAAGACCAGCACGTGCCCAAGCAAGTGCGCGCAGGGTGCACGCTCTTCACCCCACGTTTACCGCCCTCCCCCTCAGCGGACGCACACCCTGCATTGTCCTGGTTGGCGGCAGACCTGGCTGCCCCGTGCATCGTTCACCTGGGCCGGCCTACTCTCTTATCTCCCCCCCATCGCTAGGGTGCAATTCCTAGGAGGTTCATTTCTGTATCGGCATTAATATCTTCGCGGTCGATAACCGGCTCAATCTGGGCTGATCGGGGTTGATCCTGCTTTCTCCCGCTGGATCCGGCTCAGTCTGTCCTGATCCAGCTGCATCTGGAGCTGAATCCGGCCTGATCCCATGAAGTGGCCCTCGAGTCGGGCTCAATCGCCCTGCATCGCTCCAGGGAAAAAATCCCGGGTGCTGCCTCCGGAGGAGGAGGGGGAGGAGGAGGGGGAGGAGGAGGAAGAGGAGGAGGAGGAGGAGGAGGCCTGACCCATCGTCTCGAGCCCTCCCCCAGCCCTCTCTCCCGTGTCTCCCTCCCCTTCCTCCTGCGCGCTGCTGCCGCTCCTGCTTCCCCCCCCCCTCTCCTGCTCCCTCCCTCCCGGTCGGGGCCCCGTCGGTCCTTCTGGGTGGTGCCTTCCGTGGCAGAGCTGCCGCGCCTCAGGATCGGTGCTCTGCTCCGGTCGTTCGGAGTGGTGCTCTCTTCGCCTCGGAGTTGGTCGCACTTCTGGATATCGGCTGCATTTCTCTTGTCGTTGTCGCCCCCCCCCTTCTCTCCCCCTCCTCTGGCTCCCCCCGATCCCCTTTCTCCGCGTACTCCTCCTGCTCCTTCTCCTCCTAATATTCCCCCTTCTTATGCTCCTGCGCATCCTCCTCCTTCTCCTCCTCTCCCTCTAACGTATGACGGTCTCGTTTGCCATTGCGCAGCAACCTATGGGTTAAATCCTGCATCTGCCATGTGGGCCTCACGGTCTTCAAGGACACCCCAGGCGGACGATAGAACGGGATCTCAAGCAGTAGGAAGTGATGGGTCGGATGTCAGGTGCAGCGCGAGCGCACCTAGTTTACCTTTGTCCCCTCTCCTGCCCCACATGTCCTCTCTCTCTTTCCCCTCGCGCTTCCTTCCTTATTCCTCCTCCCTCCTCTAACTCTCCTCCCTACCCTCCTCCGTCTCTTTCTCCTCCGCCGCGGCTGTTGACCATAGGGCTTCTGCGGCTCTGATCGGCTGGCTTCGGCCTGGCGCCGAACGAGCCGACACGCTCCGAGGGCGAAAGCATCAGGCTATCGGCCTCTTGCCTGTGCTTGCCCCCGTTCTGCGTTCCAGCCATGGGCTACGGAGAGAGCCACGTGCGCTGGGCTGAGCGAGCCCCCCTCCTCCTCCTTCTCCTCTTCCCCCTCCTCCTCCTCCTCCTCCTCCTCCTCCTCCTCCTCCTCCTCCTCCTCCTCCTCCTCTTCCTCCACCCCCTCCTCCGCCTCATCCTCCTACGCCTCCTCCCTCTCCTCCTCCTCCTCTGTGCTTGTTTTGCTACTTCACTGTGGCGCCCCCCCCCAGTCCGACCCCGACCGCCCAGCGGGATTGACCTGCGCATGCCACGCCCGGTTCCTCGGCCCAGCGGCTGTGGCCATCTGTTCTCTGCTGCTCACCCCATGACGCTTCCGGGCGACCCCCTCCAGGCCGGGGGTCAAGCTCTCCTGGTATTGGCCCCGAGCGGGGCAAGGTTTAGGTCGAGCATGCCCCCTACAGGCGATTTTTTGACGAACAATATGGAAACATCAACGAATGATCAAACATGGTCAAAAATAGTCGAAACATCCTCCCCGTATCATTTAGAATAGTAGAACAATCGTCCCCAGATTATTTGTTTTACTATTTGGGGTCGTCTCCTGTAGAGGGACTGGCCCGGCTTAAGGCAAGGTGGACACCTCAGGGTGCAGCTCTTGGGAGGTTGCGCTCGCAGCATCGGCGCTGGCACAGCCGTGGTCCAGAACCGCAGCAACCCATCGCAGTCCCGCTGCATCCAGCTGCATCCCGCTTGATATGGTTTCATGGCCTGCTCCCGCTCAGCCTTGCCTAACTGAGCGGCGCGCGCGCCAGGCGAACTCAAGCGGCGGCGCGCGCGCCAGGCAGGCGCCTTCGAGCGGCGGCGCGCGGACTCCGAGCGCCTTCGAGCGTCGCCGCGAGCGCGTGGTCTATTCGTGTCCTACCCGCCTCCCCCGCGTTGTTTTGTTTTTCTCTAAGTCGCGAGGCTCCCATCTTCATGAAATTCGCGTGCCCACATTCATCCCAAGCTTAATATGGCATGCCTTGGCATAGTGACCCCGCCATCGGGCTCGATCGCTTTTGATTCACCGAGCGCGTTCCACTGCTCGCAAAGTGCCTGCTCGCAAACTTCCGACAAACACACGTTTGCTTCAACAGAATGGATCGCGCATCCCCCGCGGCGGGCCCAGGCCGTTCGCGAGCGCTTATTTTGCGAGAGGTGGTTCGCGCTTGTCTATCAACATGTTTCCCGAAAGCCTCCCAGGAGTTGCTTCCTGAGGTATCCTCTGACCTGCGGCGTTGGCTCGCGACCGGGAACCCATCGTCCTTTGGTTTGCGCCGGCGTGGACGGCCTCCCCGATGACAACGGAACTCTCGGCATTTGCAGTGCCGATGGTTTTTGGGGCCGCCGCGGGGCAGCGCAGGAGAACATCGCAGAACGCGCCAATGGCATGAGCATCGTTTCTCGTATGTCTGGCGGATTTTTCGGACCGGCGCTGGGCCTCCTTGGCGGCGCCTCCGGCGCCGCCCTTGGCGCGCTCCGCTCGCAAGGGAGGGGGGGCAGTGCCGATCCAAGAAGTCCGCGCGGAGCTCGGATAAGTTATGTTTACCATTGATTTTTTTGGTTACAGTACAGCTTTAATTGGTTTCGGAATTATTTCTGTAGTGCGCACTGTATGCAATTACATCAATAATTGTGTCGGGAATTAATAATGTAGGCTCGAAATATTGCCAAGAGCATTTTGGTTATGCATTTTTATTGAGTTGGGAAGTTAGAAAGGAATTCGATAAGGAATTTCCTGAGTTAGAAAGGAATGTGAATACCAGAGATAGTTCTGAAGCTCAAATACAATCGAGTCCGAATTGCCCGAGGAAGCCAGGGCCAGGAAGGGAAAAAGGAGTTAGAAAGGAATTCGATAAGGAAATTCAAGAGTTAGAAAGGAATTTTGTTTTTTGGGTTGTTTTGGTGTTTTGTTTTTTTTTTACGACGCCGAGAGGTCTGAACCAGGAAGGAAAAAACGAGTTAGAAAGGAATTTGATAAGGAAATTCAAGAGTTAGCAAGCAAGGAATTTCGTTTTGGGGGTTGTTTTTGTTTTGTTTTGCTTTTTTAAGACGCCGAGAGGTCTGGGCCAGGAAGGAAAAATGAGTTAGACAGGGATGTAATAAGGAATTTCAAGAGTTAGAAAGGAATTTCGTTTTTTGGGGTTGTTTTTCGTTTCGTTTGCTTAATTAGGAATTTCAAGGGTTAGAAAGGATTTTTTTTCTGCGCTGTTTTTTTTGTTTTGTTTTTTATTTACGACGCCGAGAGGTCTGGGCCAGGTAAAAGGAGTTAGAAAGGAATTCAATAAGGAATTTCAAGAGTTAGAAAGGATTTTGTTTTTTTTGGGGTGTTTTTTTTTGTTCTTTTTTTTACGACGCCGAGAGGTCTGGGCCAGGAAGGAAAAAGGAGTTGGAAAGGAATTTAATACGGAATTTCAAGGGTTAGAAAGGAATTTCGTTTTTTTGGGGTATGTTTTTTGTTTTGTTTTTTACGACGCCGAGAGGTCTGGGCCAGGAAGGAAAAGGGAATTAGAACGGAATTTAATAAGGAATTTCAAGAGTTAGAAAGGAATTTTGTTTTTTTGGTTGTTTTTTTTCGGGGGTCTGTTTTTTTTTTTTACGACGCCGAGAGGTCTGGGCCAGGAAGGAAAAAGGGAGTTAGAAAGGAATTTAATAAGGAATTTCAAGAGTTAGGAATTTCGTGTTTCGGGGTTGTTTTTTTTGTTTTTTTTAACGACGCCGAGAGGTCTGGGCCAGGAAGGAAAAAGGAGTCAGAAGGGAATTTAATAAGGAATTTCAAGAGTTAGAAAAGCATTTTGTTTTTTGTGGTTGTTTTTTGTTTTGTTTTTCTTCGACGCCGAGAGGTCTGGGCCAGGAAGGAAAAAAAAGGAGTTAGAAAGGAATTTAATAAGGAATTTCAAGAGTTAGATATGCAATTCGTTTTTTGAGGTTGTTTTTGTTTTGTTTTGTTACGGCGCCGGGGGGGTTGGGCCAGGAAGGAAAAAAAGGAGTTAGAAAGGAATTAAATAACGCATTTCAAGAGTTAGAAAGGAATTTCGTTTTTGGTGTTTTTTTTTACGACGCCGAGAGGTCTGGGCCAGGAAGGAAAAAGGAGTTAGAAAGGAATCTAACAAGGATTTTCCAGAGATAGAAAGGAATTCTGGATACCAGAGAGAATTCTGAATCGCAGGCCCACTCGCGACAGAATTCCCCAAGAAACGCTGGGGCCAGGAAGGGGAAACGGAGTTAGAAAGGAATTCGATAAGGAATTTCCCGGGTTAGAAAGGAATTTTGAATACCAGAGAGAATTCTGAATTTCAAAGACTATTGAATCAGAGTTCCCCAAGAAACTCTGGGGCCAGGAAGGGAAAAAGGAGTTAGAAAGGAATTTGATACGGACTTTCCCGAGTTAGAAAGGAATTTTGAATACCAGAGAGTATTCAGAATTTCAGAGACGATCGAATCAGAATTCCCCAAGAAACGCTGGGGCCAGGAAGGGGAAACACAGTTAGAAAGGAATGTGGTACGTTCTTTCCTGGGTTACAACGGAATTTTGAATACCAGAGATAATTCTGAACCTCAGAGAGCATCGAATCAGAATTGTCCGAGAAAGTTAGGGCCAGGAAGGGAAACAAAGAGTTAGAAAGGAATTTAATAAGAATTTTTCCTGAGTTAGGAAGGAATTATGAATACCAGAGAGAATTCTGAACTTCAGAGACAATCGAATCAGAATTCCCCAAGAAACGCTGGGGCCAGGAAGGGGAAACGGAGTTATAAAGGAATTCGATAACGATTTTCCAGAGTTAGAAAGGAGTTTTGAATACCAGAGATAATTCTAAATCTCAGAGCCAATCGCGTCAGAATTCCCCAGGAAACGCTGGGGCCAGGAAGGGAAAAAGGAGTTAGAAAGGAATTTGATAAGGGATTTCCAGAGTTAGAAAGGAATTATGAATACCAGAGAGAATTCTGACTTCAGAGACTATCGAATCAGAATTCCCCAAGAAGCGCCGGGGCCAGGACAGGGAAACGGAGTTAGAAAGGAAATTAATAGGGAATTTCCACAGTTAGAAAGGAATTTTGAATACCAGAGAGAATTCTGAACCTCAGAGACAATCGAGTCCGAATTGCCAGAGAAAGCCAGGGCCAGGAAGGGAGAAAGGAGTTAGAAAGGAATTTGATATGGAAATTCTAAAGGTAGAAAGGATTTTTGAATGCCAGAGAGAATTCTGAATTTCAGAGACTATCGAATCAGAATTCCCCAAGAAACGCTGGGGCCAGGAAGGGAAAACGGAGTTCCTTCTTCCCCTTCGGAACCCAGGAAAATCCTTATCACATTCCTTTCTAACTCCGTTTTCCCTTCCTGGCCCCAGCGTTTCTTAGGGAATTCTGATTCGATAGTCTCTGAAATCCAGAATTCTCTCTGGCATTCAAAAATCCTTTCTAACTGTGGAGTTTCCTTATCAAATTCCTTTCTAACTCTTTTTTCCCTCCCTGGCCCTGGCTTTCTCGGGCAATTCGGATTCGATTGTCTCTGAGGTTCAGAACTCTCTCTGGTATTCAAAATTCCTTTCTAACCCTGGAAATTCCTTATTACATTCCTTTCTAACTCCGTTTCCCTTTCCTGGCCCTGGCGCTTCTTGGGGAATTCTGATTCGATAGTCTCTGAAATTCAGAATTCTGTCTGGTATTCAAGATTCCTTTCTAACTCTGGAAATTCCTTATTAAATTCCTTTCTAACTCATTTTTCTCTTCCTGGCCCCGGCGTTCCCTGGGGAATTATGACGCGATTGGCTCTGAGATTTAGAATTATCTCTGGTATTCAAAATTCGTTTCTAACTCTGGAAATTCCTTATCGAATTCCTTTCTAACTCCGTTTCCCCTTCCTGGCCCCAGCGTTTCTTGGGAAATTCTGATTCGATTGTCTCTGAAGTTCAGAATTCTCTGTGGTATTCATAATTCCTTTCTAACTCTTGGGAATTCTTTATTAAATTCCTTTTCTAACTCTTTTTTCCCTTCCTGGCCCTGGCTTTCTCGGGCAATTCTGAATCGATACTCTCTGCGGTTCAGAATTATCTCTGGTATTCAAAATTCCTCGCTAACTCTGGAAAGTCCTTATCGAATTCCTTTCTAACTCCGTTTCCCCTTCCTGGCCCCAGCGTTTCTTGGGGAATTCTGATTCGATACCTAGTCTCTGAAATTCGGAATACTCTCTGGTTTTCAAAATTCCTTCCTAACTCGGGAAATTCCTTATCAAATTCCTTTCTAACTCCTTTTTCCCTTCCTGGCCCTGGCTTTCTCGGGCAATTCGGACTCGATTGTCTCTGAGGTTCAGAATTCTCTCTGGTATTCAAAATTCCTTTCTAACTCTGGAAATTCCTTATCGAATTCCTTTCTAACTCCGTTTCCCCTTCCTGGCCCCAGCGTTTCTTGGGGAATTCTGATTCGATACCTAGTCTCTGAAATTCGGAATACTCTCTGGTTTTCAAAATTCCTTCCTAACTCGGGAAATTCCTTATCAAATTCCTTTCTAACTCCTTTTTCCCTTCCTGGCCCTGGCTTTCTCGGGCAATTCGGACTCGATTGTCTCTGAGGTTCAGAATTCTCTCTGGTATTCAAAATTCCTTTCTAACTCTGGAAATTCCTTATCGAATTCCTTTCTAACTCCGTTTCCCCTTCCTGGCCCCAGCGTTTCTTGGGGAATTCTGACGCAAGTGGGCCTGCGATTCAAAATTCTCTCTGGTATTCAAAAGTTCTTTCTAACTCTTGGAAATTCCTTATCGAATTCCTTTCTAACTCCGTTTCCCCTTCCTGGCCCCGGCGCTTCTTGGGCAATTCTTATCAGATAGTC
This sequence comes from Prorocentrum cordatum, assembly GCA_963575745.1. Classification (NCBI taxonomy): domain Eukaryota; class Dinophyceae; order Prorocentrales; family Prorocentraceae; genus Prorocentrum; species Prorocentrum cordatum. The sequence goes on along the minus strand of CAUYUJ010018350.1, from coordinate 147,247 downwards.
TCTGAGATGCAGAATTCTCTCTGGTATCCAGAATTCCTTTCGAACTCTGTAAATTCTTTATTAAATTCCTTTCTAACTCCTTTTTCCGTCCTGGCCCAGACCTCTCGGCGTCGTAAAAAAACAAAACAAAACACAGACCCCCCAAAAAACAAATTCCTTTCTAACTCTTGAAATTCCTTATTAAATTCCTTTCTAACTCCTTTTTCCTTCCTGGCCCAAACCCCCCGGCGTCGTAAAAAGACAAAACCAAGAAACAACCCCAAAAAACGAAATTGCTTTCTAACTCTTGAAATGCCTTATTAAATTCCTTTCTAACTCCTTTTTCCTTCCTGGCCCAGACCTCTCGGCGTCGTAAAAAAAAACAAAACACAGGCCCCAAAAAAATCAAATTCCTTTCTAACTCTTGAAATTCCTTATTAAATTCCTTTCTAACTCCTTTTTCCTTCCTGGCCGAAACCTCTCGGCGTTGTAAAAAAAAGCAACCCCAAAAAACGAAATTCCGTTCTAACTCTTGAAATGCCTTATTAAATTCTTGTCTAATTCATTTTTCTCTCCTGCCCCAGACCTCTCGGCGTCGTAGAAAAACAAAACAAAAAACAACCCCGAAAAACGAAATTCTTTTATAACTCTTGATATTCCTTATTAAATTCCTTTCTAACTCCTTTTTTTTCCTTCCTGGCCCAGACTTCTCGGCGTCGTAAAAAGCAAAACAGACCAACCACCAAAACGAAATTCATTTCTAACTCTTGAAATTCCTTACTAAATTCCTTGTTAACTCCTTTTTCCCTTCCTGGCCCAGACCTGTCGGCGTCGTGAAAAAAAAAACAAAACAAAAAACAGCCCCCCAAAAAACGAAATTCCTTTCTAACTTTTGAAATTCCTTATTAAGTTCCTTTCTAATTCCTTTTTCCTTCCTGCCCCAGACCTCTCGGCGTCGTGGAAAAAAAAACAAAACAAAAACAACTACCAAAAACTAAATTCCTTCCTAACTCTTGAAATTCCTGATTAAATTCCTTTCTAACTCCGTTTTCCTTCCTGGCCCAGACCTCTCGGCGTCGTGAAAAAAAAAAAAAAAACACCAACAACGATGTTTTTTTTAACTCTTGAAATTCCTTATTAAATTCCTTTCTAACTCCTTTTTTCCCTTCCTGGCCCAGACCTCTCGGCGCGTAAAAAACAGAAAACAGCCTAAAAAAACTAAATTCCTTTCTAACTCTTGAAATTCCTTGTTAAATTCCCTTCTAATTCATTTTTCCTTCCTGGCCCAGACCTCTCGGCGTCGTAAAAAAAACAAAACAAAAAAACAATTTCAAAAAAAACGAAATTCCTTTCTAACTCTTGGAAATCCTTATTAAATTCCTTTCTAATTCCTGTTCCTTCCTGGCCCAGACCTCTCGGCGTCGTAAAAAACAAAACAAAAAACACCACCAAAAACGAAATTCCTTTCTAACTCTTGAAATTCCTTTATTAAATTCCTTTCTAACTCCTTTTTCCTGCCTGGCCCAAACCTCTCGGCGTTGTAAAAAATGAAACAAAAAACAACACAAAAAACAAAATTTCTTTCTAACTCTTGAAATTCCTTATCAAATTCCTTTCTAACTCCTTTTTTCCTTCCTGGCCCTGACCTCCCGGCGTCGTAAAAAAACAAAACAAAAACAGCCACCAAAAATGAATTTCTTTCTAACTTTTGAAATTCCTTATTAAATTCCTTTCTAACTCCTTTTTCCTTCCTGGCCCAGACCTCTCGGTGTCGTTTTCAAAAACAAAACAAAAATAATCCAAAAAAGCGAAATTCCTTCCTAACTCTTGATATTCCTTATTAAATTCCTTTCTAACTCCTTTTTCTTTCCTGGCCCAGACCTCTCGGCGTCGTAAAAAAACAAAACAAAAATCAATTTCCCAAAAACGAAATTCCTTTCTAACTCTTGAAATTCCTTATTAGATTCCTTTCTAACTCCTTTTTCCTTCCTGGCCCAGACCTCTCGGCGTCGTAAAAAACAAAACAAAAAACCACCACCAAAAACGAAATTCCTTTCTAACCCTTGAAATTCCTTATTAAATTCATTTCTAACTCCTTTTTCCTTCCTGGCCCAGACCTCCCGGCGTCGTTTCTTTTTTGTTTAAAAACAACACCCAAAACGAAATTCCCTTCAAACTCTGGAAATTCCTTATCAATTTCCTTTCTAACTCCTTTTTTTCCTTCCTGGCCCAGACATCTCGGCGTCGTTAAAAAACAAAAAAAACGACCCCAACAACGAAATTCTTTTCTAACTCTTGAAATTCCTTATCAAATTCCTTTCTAACTCCTTTTTCTTCCCCGGCCCAGACCTCCTGGCGTCGTAAAAAAACAAATTTAACGCAAAAAACTGAATTCCTTTCTAACCTTTGAAATCCCTTATCAAATTCCTTTCTAACTCCTTTTTCCTTCCTGGCCCAGACCTCCCGGCGTCGTAAAAAAAACAGAAAAAACGCCGCGCGAAAGCTGCGTCGCAGCTACAGCTACAGCTACAGCTACAGCATTAATTGCTCAGCGAATTATTTACTGTAGCACCCTACAGTACAGCTACAGCATTAATTGCTCAGCGAATTATTTCTGTTAGGGAAAAAACCAATTGTATGCAGTTTTTGTTTCAGTCACGGACGAGCGTAGGAGAACACCCTGGGGGTGGGAGGGAGGCCCGAATCCGAAGAGCAACACATGATGCATTCCAACGTTCGATGTCCAGGATGTTCGAGATTCCCAGTTGTTTTGCGGGGACGTTGAGAGGTAGCGCCGCTAAATACTTTGGGAATCTTGAAATGGGTCCAAAGCAAAACGCATCATGATATCATTATCGTCCTTCTAAATGCGCGTGCAGGGTGTGCAGACGGTGCAGATTTGTTTGTCATGTCGTTCTTCCCTTTTCTATCCTCCGCCTTCTCGTCCACCCCGTCCTCCACATCCTGTCGTTCCTCTTGTTCCACTCTCGCCCCCTCATCTCCCTCCTCTCCCTCTCTCCCCTTTTTCGGTCCATTCCCCTCCATCCCCCTCCTCCCTCCTCCATCCTTCGTCGTCACTCCCCATTCCGCCCTCTCCGTTTCCGCTCCTCCTACTCTTCTTCGTTTCCGTCGTTCATTTTCCTCCCATGCCCTCCTATTTCTTCCGTCGCCTCTCCTCCCGTTGCCTTCTGCTTTCGTCTTCCTTGTCCCACCCGTGCGGCTGTCGATGGCCTACTGCCGCCCCAAAGTGGTCGTCACCATCACGCAGTGAGGTTTGTCAGTGATGTCAATGTTCCTGGTTTCAGGGTCTGGCGCCACTAGGGCTTCGGCCACTCCATCACGCTATTGATAACCTTGGGTGGATTCGTCATTGCTTCTCACGTTTCGGTCGCTCTCTGCGCGAGGAGGCTTCCAGGGACCATGCTTTCCACGTCGTGTGGGGGTTGGCGAGGGAGTCTCCTTGCGAGCGGATCCATGGCCAAAGGCAGTTTTCAGTCGTCGGCGTTTTGCCCAGCCAGTGCAATCATTTTCATCTACACCATCACTAAGGTCACCATCATCATCACCACCGTCTGCAACACCATCATCATCACCAGCATCATCATAGTCACCATCATCAGCATGACCGCCATCATAATCATCATCACCCTTTTCTGCGTCACCAGCATCAACATTAGCATCATCATCACCATCGCTATCACCATAACCATCATCATTGTCATCATACTCACCATCATCGTCACCACATTCATCTTCCCCATCATCATCATTATCCTCAGTATCATCGTCAGCTTCATCAACACCATCGCCTTCACCATAACCATCACCGTTACCAACGGAATCAGCATCACCATCATCGGTATGTATTGTATCAGCATCAGCATCAGCATCAGCAGCAGCAGCAGCAGGCAGTATCATCATCACCACCACCATCCCCATCATCACCATCACCATCACCATCATCATCATCATCATCATCATCATCATCATCATCATCATCATACCCATTATCATCTGCAGCATCATCAGCATCGTCATACAACTTCATTGTCAGCATCAGCATCAGCGTCATCATCTTCGTCATCATCCTCATACGCATCATCATCATCATCATTATCACCAGCATCAGCACCAGCATCAGCATCACCACCATCATCACCATCATCATCATAATCGTCATCATCATCATCACACTTATCACTATCATCACTATCAGCATCGGCATCAGCACCAACATCAGCTTCATCACCATCATCATCATCATCATCATCATCATCATCAGGATCGTCATCATCATGATCATCATCATCATCCTCATCATCATCATCGTCTTCATTGCCATCGCCATCGCCTTCGTCATTTTTGCCGTCATCGTGACCATCGTGACCACTGCCACCATCGTCATCGCCATCGTGATTTCTACCATCAACACCGCCACCGTCTGCACCGCCATCATCACCCCCATCATCACCATCCCTGACCTCCCGACTCGCCTGCCTCTCACCAGCCACGCGTCCACAACCGCCGCGCTGCTCCCCGCAGCGTGAACCGATATCTTCGGCGGCGAGCTCCGGAGGGCAGCGAGAGGTGGCAGGCCCTTCTCAGGGCGCGATGGCCTGTGAGGAGCTCCGCCGCCGCCCTCTGAGAAGGCCTGCCTCCACTCGCCTGCGCCCCCGGGCTCGCCGCCGATCCGTGCACACCACGAACCTTATCTCCCGCGCCATGGCGGCGCTCCGGCTGCTGGCGCTGTGCCTGCCCCTCCTGGCGAGGGGCATCAGTCTGGGCTCGGAGGCCAGGAAGGCTGGGCGCGCGGCCGTGGCGACCAAGACCCTCTCGGCGCAGGCCGAGGCAGGGAAAGCGGCCTGCGGTCGGGCACTGCAGCGTGGCGCGTCGCGCCGCCAGTTCTGGCCCCCCTACGCCTCGGCACGACACGCTGGCCAAGTTGCAGTCCACAAGCGTCAGCGTCCCGAGCTGGTCCCAGCCACTCGCCAGGGCAGCCACCGCGACACGCTGTGCAAAAGCTTCCGTCCGTAAACTTTTTGAGGTGCGCGCGGATTTCTCGGATCGGCGCTATGCCCCCCCCCCCCCTGGGCGCACCAGGGATAGGGGCCAGCGGCGCCAATCCAAGAATTCCGCGTAGAGCTCCGAAAGCTCGTGTCTATGCCGTGTTCTGTTGCTCTTGCGGCAGGCCCTGCAGTACTTCCACACCCTCAACGCCTCGTCGTCCAAGAGGCCGGTGCTCGTGCCGCCAGGCGATGTGCGCCGGGCGCAGCAGGTCAGCCTGCTGGGCGTGGACTCCCGCCAGGGCCTCAAGTCGAACGGGGAGTTCCAGCCTTCGGCGGAGTTCCAGGCCCAGGCCCAGAGGAGTTCTAAGGTACATGTACCGTTGTACCCCTGCCTCGTTTTCGCCTGTCTGGCTCTCCTGGTAGGCCCTCGTGCGCGGTTGATGTTGAGAACGTTGGCGGCGTGTTCTTCTTGCTTCACCTTGTTGATTTTCGGCCAAACGAGACGGAACAAACGAGGCAGCCCACAACATTGAACAACGACAGGACTAAGCGGAACCGGACCGAAAACGGCGCGAACGAGAATCCCAACACAGATCCAAACACTGACCCCAACACGGAAACAACAACGCCGATCCCGAAAACCGGCAGAAAGAAATGACATCATCTATAGTTTTCGTTGCCATGGCTGGATCCGCTTCGACATTCCAGTCAGGACGCATCCCCCAGGACAGGTCCTGGAGGCGGGAGGAGGCGGGAGGTGGAGGAGGAGGAGGAAGAGGAGGAAGAGGAGGAAGAGGAGGAGGAGGAGGAGGAGGAGGAGGAGGAGGAGGAGAAGAAGGTGGACGAGGAGGAGGAGGAGGAGGAGGGAGGGCGGGAGGAGGAGGAGGAGGAGGAGGAGGAGGAGGAGGAGATGGAGGAGGACAGGTCAGCCCGTGGGAGTTTCCTCACAGGCGGAGGCAACGGAGGGCGAGGGCGCCGCACTGCCCTGGGGCGTGGGCACTCCGCGGGGCGGCGACAACTGGGTCGTCCACGAGTACTCGGCCATGCACATGCTCGACGTCCCCCACTGGGTCGAGGACTTAGATGATGCTAAAAGTGATATTTCTTTATTCGTTGTTTTGCCGATCGGCGTGGGCCCTCGCACCGCCCCCTTCCCCTCCCCTCCCATGGAGTAGAGTAGATCTTGGCTGTTATTGGCACCTGTTTCGAGCAGGTGGAGCCTTCCCCACAGGGCACACTGCTGCAAACAGTCGAACTAAGCAGAGGTCCGGAGCCAGACCCCCCCCCACCCTCCCTCTTCGCTCAATGTCGAAACGCTGAATAAGAAAACGCTCACACATCGATTTCAAGATCGACGTTTTGTTCTCCCCCCTTTTTGGGTCAGTTGGTTTCTCTCTCCCGTTTTGGGATTCTCGTCGCGCCGGCGGGCTCGGCGGGCTGCCGCTGTTCCCCCTTATCCGAGCTTGCGCTGAAGGCTGAAGTGGTCCCGGCGGATCTTGAAGGATTTGGCGAACGTTGGCGGCCGATCTCGGTAGGCCGCCGGGTTCCCGGGTTCCCGGGTTCCGGGTTCCTGGGCCGATATGTCGGTGGGCGGCGGGGGTCCAGGGTTCCCAGGTTCCTGTGTCCCTGGTCGATCTCCTGATCGATCGGTCTTGCCATCGATCTCCTTACCCACCTCTCTGTCGACCTCACAGTCGATCTCACAATCGATCTCACCATGGATCTCACAATCCATCTCACTGTAGATCGCACGAGCAATCTCACGATCGATCTCACTATCGATCCCACTGAATCGACTTTACTATCAGCCTCACGATCGACCGCACTATCGTCCTCGCTATCGATCCCACTATCGATTGCACTATCGATTTCCAAACGATTTCACAAACGATTTCTGGTGTCATTTCATGTTTCGGGCCACCGTTGCTTTTCTGTTGTGGTTGGCCGACAACCGAAGCATTGAACACGAATAAATACAGAACGTCCCCAGCGTTTTTTATATCAACTAAGGTCGAGTACAGCCTGGAGACCGGGGACAACATCCAGACCTTCAGCAGCGCCTGGCAGGATGTCAAGCTCATCACGCAGGTGCTCGAGAACGTCACCAACGGCTTCTACCTGGACACGCATGGTGGGGACGGCGAGACGAACAGTTATACTCTCCTGCTTGAGATCACTGGCTGGCGCGGACTCATACTTGAGCCTCAAATTTACGAGTTCGCAACGCTTTGGGGCAAGATGCGAAAGGCTTGGATTTTCCTGGGGTGCTTATCTCCGACAGGGAACGCCACGAAGCTCGGTTTTGACACCGATGGCGTACTCGACATGTTGAGCGGTCACCAGATCCACGCCTACAATTTGCCCACCTTCTTGGAAGAGATGGGTGGCCGCAAAACCATTGACTTCTGGGCCGTGCACAACGGCCACTACGAGGCAGAGGTCCTGAATGAAACCTTCTTTGGCACAGGCAAGAACATCGAATTCGGAGTCGTCCTGGTCCGCTTCAATGGACGTAACGCTGGCCGTGGCTCTCAGTGGTTTGCTCAGCATAGGTCCAAGGACGAGACCGAAGAGCTCGTCTTTGAGATCATGCACAACGCCAGCTTCAACTACATCGGTGGCCTTGACGCATTTTGGATTAATTACGTCGAGCCGCGCTTCC
>CAUYUJ010018350.1:129600-137100 GCA_963575745.1 Prorocentrum cordatum | reverse complement strand
TGCCCCATGTCCTCCCTCCCAAGACATGCGACGTCCTGATTTTGTTCAGGACGGCGTCCCCGGAAGTCCCGACCCTTTCCCCGGGGTTGTCATCCTGAGTCGTTGTTTGACGGTCTCGGGGCCCGGCGAGGCCCCCAGGGGCAGACAATAGCGATAAACTTTCGTGCTGTGATTTGTTCCCAACCATCTTGTGGTGTTGGGACTTCGTGTTGAAGAGACGGTGCCCCGCGTTCCTCTCTTCCTCCTCCTCCTCCTCCTCCTTCTCCTCCTCCTCCTCCTCCTCCTCCTTCTCCTCCTCCTCCTCCTCCTCCTCCTCCTCCTCTCCTCATCCCTCCTCCCTGCGTTTTACCCACCCAGTACAGCGTTTCGTGGCCACATAGGAAGCTTCACCGAAGGCGCCAGTGGCAGGGTTCGCATGGCGGCCTCGGGCCATTTCGGCGCACCCCTCACGAGGATAGTGGCCCCATAGGGAGCTCCACCGAAGGCTCCAGTGGCAGGGTTCGCATTACGGGCTCGAGCCATTTCGGCCACCCCTCACGAGGATCGTGGCCCCATAGGGAGCTCCACCGAAGGCCCAAGTGGCAGAGTTCGCATGGCGGCCTCGGGCCAGTTCGGCACACGCCTCACGAGGATCGTGGCCCCATAGGGAGCTCCAGCGAAGGCGCCAGCGGCAGAGTTCGCATGGCGGCCCCAGGCCATTTCGGCACTCCCCTCACGAGGATCGTGGCCACATAGGGAGCTTCACCGAAGGCGCCAGTGGCAGGGTTCACACGGCGGCCTCGGGCCATTTCGGCACACCTCACGAGGATCGTGGCCGCATAGGGAGCTCCACCGAAGGCCCCAGTGGCAGGGTTCGCATGGCGGCCTCGGGCCATTTCGGCACACCCCTCACGAGGATCGTGGCCCCATAGGGAGCTCCACCGAAGGCCCCCAGTGGCAGGGTTCGCATGGCGGCCTCGGGCCATTTCGGCACATCCCTCACGAGGATCGTAGCCGCATAGGGAGCTCCATCGAAGGCGCCAGTGGCAGGGTTCGCACGGCGGCCTCGGGCCATTTCGGCACACCCTCACAAGGATCGTGGCCCCATAGGGAGCTCCACCGAAGGTCCCAGTGGCAGGGTTCGCATGGCGACCTCGGGCCATTTCGGCACACCCCTCGCGAGGATCGTGGCCCCATAGGGAGCTTCACCGAAGGCCCCAGTGGCAGGGTTCGCATGGCGGCCTCGGGCCATTTCGGCACACCCATCACGAGGATCGTAGCCGCATAGGGAGCTCCTTCGAAGGCGCCAGTGGCAGGGTTCGCATGGCGGCCTCGGGCGATTTCGGCACACCCCTCACGAGGATCGTGGCCCCTTAGGGAGCTCCACCGAAGGCCCCCAGTGGCAGGGTTCGCATGGCGGCCTCGGGCCATTTCGACACACCCCTCACGAGGATCGTGGCCCCATAGGGAGCTCCACCGAAGGCGCCAGTGGCAGGGTTCGCATGGCGGCCCCGCGCCATTGCGGCACACCCATCATGAGGATCGTGGCCCATAGGTGTGTTGCTTCAACAACCGCGCCTGGGCGTCGTACTCCGCCTTGTCGACGTGCAACGCCACCTCCTCCCTCATGGCTCTCAAAGCCCTCTCCTGCTTCTGCTCCTCGGTCAGTGGGACGCCGTCCTTGTCGTCGTCGGCGGCCGCGAAAACGGCCACGAACGTGTTCCTGAGCATGTCGGGCTCTGGCGGGAAGCCGTGGCCACATAGGGAGCGCGGGCGACGATGGTATTCACAGTTGCGGTATTCACAACTGCATATGGTCGGGTCCTTCGCCAGGCTAATTGTACGACGCGAGAATGTCTGGGTCTGCTCCGCTCCTCCCTCTGCACCCTGCCCTCCCCCTCGCCGGGCCGTGCCGGGCCCCGCCGAGGCGCTGCGTCTCAGTTGGCTCGAGGGCTCGGCGACTCGAGGCCCTCCCGGACCCTCCGAGAGGCCTCTTGGCTGGCCTCGTGGGGCACCCTCCTCCTCCTCTTCCTTTCCTGTTCCTCCTCCTCCCTCCTCCCGCCTCCTCCTCCTCCTCCTCCTCCTCCTCCTCCTCCTCCCCCTCCTCCTCCCCCTCTTCCTTTCCTCTTCCTCCTCCTCCTCCTCCTCCTCCGCCTCTTCCTCCTCTTCCTTTCCTCCTCCTTGCCGGGCCCAGAAGAGGTGATCCGGCCAGACGCAACGGGCTCGCCGGGAGCCCCAGGAGGCTGGAGAACCAGAGGATCTCCAGGATGGAGGACCGAGGCTCAGGGGACTGATCAAGGGACCCTTGGGCACTCCAGCTCGTGCCCCGCAGGCATGGTGGTGGATGTGCGATGATGCCGGCGACATTTGTTTTCCTGCGGCCGCTTCCCCGATCACTTCGGCGGGGCCACGGGTTCGGGCTTTTATGGCGGCTCCCACCGTCATTGGGAATATCCCCAGTCTCAGTCTCAGTTCTTTTCTGATACATGCGATTCGGGCTTTTAGTGCGGTCCCCAGCGTCAGTGTGAGTAGTCCCAGTCTCAGTCTCAGTCGTTCTGATTTGTGCGATTCGGGCTTCTATTGCGGTTCCCAGCGTCATTTAGAATATCCCCAGCCTCAGTATCAGTCTTTATGATTTTTGCGATTCGGGCTTTTATTGCGGTTCCCAGCGTCATTGTGAATATCCTCAGTTTCAGTCTCAGTTTTTATGATATATGCGATTCGTTTTTTTTGCGGTTCCCAGCGTAATTTAGAATATCCCCAGTCTCAGTCTCAGTTTTTTGATGTTTGCGATTCGGGTTTTTACTGCGGTTCCCAGCGTCATTGTGAGCACTCCCAGTCTCAGTCTCAGTCTTTCTGATATTTGCTATTCGGGTGTTTATTGCAGTTCCCAGTGTCATTGTGAGTATTCCCAGTCCCAGTCTCAGTCTTTATGATGGTTGCGATTCGGGCTTTGCGGTTCCCAGCGTCATTGTGAATATCCCCAGTCACAGTCTCAGTCTTTATGATTTTTGCGATTCGGGCTTTTAGTGCGGTTCCCAGCGTCATTGTGAGTATTCCCAGTCTCAGCATCAGTTTTTATGATGTTTGCGATTCGGCTTTTTATTTGCTTTTCCCAGCGTCATTTAGAATGTCCCCAGTCTCAGTCTCAGTCTTTCTGATGTTTGCGATTCGGGCTTTTACTGCGGTTCCCAGCGTCATTGTGAGTATTCCCAGTCTCAGTCTCAGTATTTCTGATGTTTGCGATTCGTGCCACTTTTTTTGTGGTTGCCAGTGTCCTTATGAATCTTCCCAGTCTAAGTCTCGGTACTGATGAATAGTTTCGTTATTGTCATGTCCTTATCTTATGCGTGCACGGTGATTATTATAATTATTATTATTATTATTATTATTATTATTATTATTTGTCTTTTTGACTTTATTTTTCGTATGACGGGCATTGCCATCACTCTGATTCGTATTGTCATGATCCTTCTTTCTTCCCCCTGAGCAGTTATGGCCAGTGGCTTGCGTGGCGCTGATGTGGATCCTGGCGCAGCGGATCCGATTCGACTCCGCCTTCGTGCCTCTGCAGCCCGATCTGGCGCACAGCCCAGCTCGACCCGGTTTCCCGATTCGATGCTGACTGCATCCTGCATCCTGCAGGGGAGGCGGTGGGGCAAGGCGGTGGGGCCGGGCCGAGGGCGGCGGCTTGCCGAGAAGAGACGGCAGGGGCCTTCTTTTTGAGGGGATCGGAGGCTGCTGGGGAGGCCCCTTTCGGTAGCATGTCATGGGAGCCTGGTATGTCTTCGGGGCGGCCTGCCGAGAAGAGAAGGCAGGGGCCTTCTTTTTGAAGGGATCGGAGGCTGCTGAGGAGGCCTCTTTCGGTAGCATGTCATGGGGGCCTGGTATGTCCTCGGGACGGCTTGCCGAGAAGAGAAGGCAGGGGCCTGTTTGATGGGATCGGAGTGGCCCGGAGGCCTCCTCCGGTCTCAAGTCACGGGAGCCTGGCATGTCCTCGGAGCTCCGTCTTTGGAGTGCTCTGGCGTGCGCTGGCGCTCGGTAGGCGACGAGCGTCGAGTGCTCTGGCGTGCGCCAGCGTCTGGTCATCAATCTGGCGTCGATCATAGCGTCCATGCAGCGTCGATCGGCGTCTCGTTGGCGCCGGTTCGCCAGAGCTGGCAGAGACAGCACTGGAGGCTCCCCACCAGCCGGGCGCTGCCAGAAGGTGCCCCTGGCCCGAGGTGCCTTCCCGGACTCCCGTGGAGGCGCCCGCGGCCCCCAGAGCCCCTCCTTACGCGGCCGCGGCAAGGGCCCCAGGGGCTCCCCGAACACGGAGCGACAAGCCGGGGGGCACCCTGGGCGAGGGGCACCTTCGGCATCCCCTGACGACGAGTTGCGGCAGAAGCCTCCGACGACGACGGCGACGACGACGATGGCGACGAGTAGGATGACGACGACGACGACGACGACGACGAGGACGAGGACGAGGATGGCAACGATGGCGACGACGGCGATGACGACGACGATAACGACGGTGCGCACCGCTGCGCCCCGCTTCCCAGGGGGCGCGCGGCTCAAAGGAGCGGCATGCCTAGGCGGAGCGGCCGCGCCCGCAGCGCGGCCGGGGGGCGCTGGGGCGGGGCCGCCGGGCCCCGTGCCGGCGAGAGGCCCGCTGCCGCGGCACCCGCGCGCGGCCGCGGCGGCGTGGGGGGAGCGGCGATGGTGTGGCGATGACGACGATGGCGCTGCTGGCGATGGCGATGACGATCAGGGCGGTGAGGGTGACCAGGACGGTGACGGCGAGGATGATGACGACGATGATGATGTCGATGATGATGGTGATGGTGATGATGATGATGCTGATAATGATGGTTGGTGGTGATGATGGTGGCGATGTGATGATGATGATGATGATGATGATGCTGGTGATGCTGGTGGTGGTGATAGTGATGATGTTGATGACGATGTTGATGCTGATGTGGATGATGCTGGTGATGGCGATGGTAATGATGATGATGGTGGTGGTGCGGATGATGATGATGATGGTGATGGTGATGGAAGTGAGGGTGATGATGATGAAGGTGATGACGGTGATGATGACGGCTATGGTGATGGTCACGATGTTGATGACGATGACCATGACAGTGATGATGACAATGGCCCGGACACGGACGATGACGATGATGACGATGGTGACGACGATGATGATGATGACTAGGATGGTACTGATTATGATGGTGTTGGTAATGTTGGTGACTATGATGATGATGTTGATGATGATGGTGGTGGTGATGATGATTGTGAAGGCGATGACGGTGATGATGAAGACGATGATGGTTATTCTGATGGATTTGGTGGTGGCGATTGTGATGATGATGATGATGTTGATGGTAATGCTGATGATGATGTTGATGCTGATGCGGATGATGATGCTGACAATGATGATGGTGGGCGGGGGGGCAACGACGTTTTGATGGCAATCGGTTCGGTGGGGGTGTTGATGATGATGACGATGTGAATGACGATGATGATGATTGTGATGATCATGATGATGGTGATGATGATTATGATGATGATGATGATGATGATGATGATGATGGCGATGGTGATGGTGATGGTGATGGTAATGATGATGATGATGATGGTGGGGATGATGACGATGATAATGATGATACTGATGATGCTGATGTCGATGACGATGACGATGATGATTGCGATGATGGAGACGATGATGCTGATAATGATGATGATGCTGATGACGATGATGTCAGTGGCGATGGTGTTTGTGATGGTGTTGGTGACGATGATGACGACGATTCTGTGATGATGACGATGACGATGATGATGGTGACGATGATGATGACGATGGTGATGCTAGTGATGATGATGATGACGATGATGACGATTGTGAGGATGACGATGATGATGACCATATCAATTACAATTGCGATGTTGATGATTACGATGGTTGTGACGATGATGATGATGATGTTGGCGAGGATGATGATGGTGATGGTAATGGGAACGGTGATGATGATGGTGATGATGATGGATGTGATGTTGATGATGACGATGATGGAAATGATGGGGATGATGGTACTGCTGGTGACGATGATGATGGCTATGGCGGTGGTCACGATGATGCTGACCATGACAATGATGATGGTGACATTGATACGGACAAGTATGATGACGATGATGACGATGGTGACGACGATGATGATGATGACGGTGATGGTGATGGTGATGGTCATGTTGGTGACGATGATGGTGGTGATGATGATGCTGATGGTGAATATTGTGGTGGTGGTTATGATGATGATGATGATGATGATGATGATGATGATGACTACGAGGGTGATGACGTTGATGATGATGGCGATGGTGATGGTGTTGGTGATAGCGATTGTTATGATGGTGCTGATGATCATGATACTGATGATGTTGGTGATGGTTACGCTGATGATGCTGATACAAATGATGGCGGCAAGAGTTGTGTTGGTGCTGGTAACCAGGTCTGTGATGGTAACCAGGTCTGTGGTGGTGATGATGATGGTGATGATGACGATGACCATGCTCATAATGATGGTGATCATGCTAAGGGGGATGATGATTATGATGATGTAGATGACGATTGTGATGGCAATGGTGCTGGTGATAGAGAGGATGGTCGGGATGACGATGATGACAATGATGGCGATGATGATGATGATGATGATGATGATGATGATGATGATGATGATGGCGATGATGGCATGGTGATGATGATGAGGATGCTGATGATGCTGATGATTGTGATGATAATGGTGATGCTGCTGATGGTGGTGGTGACGACGGTGAGACTGGTGAGCACGCCAGCGGCAACGTGAGATGGGGATGGGCTCCAGGGGCGGGGTCGAGGCTGGAGGTTTGCAGGTTCGGAGGCTGTTTTTCTTCAGAGACTTGGGGCTCCAGGGCAGATCCAAGAAATCCGCGCGGGCCACCGAAAGCTTATGTTTATGCGGTCTTCTCTTCTTCGAAATATCGCAGCAACCTCCTCGATCCTCGATCCGCCATCCTCGATGCCCCCCCAGCCACGGGCGGGCCGGGCTTGAGGTAGGGTTCGATGCTCGAGGTGCTCGGGTCGGAGGCAGTTTTCTTTCAGGTTATGGCAGGTTTACAGGGGGGGGGGCATGCCAAGAAACTCCCTGCGTGCCTCCAGGGTGCCCTGGGTTTCTTGGGTGTCCATGGTTTTGCCATGGAAAGCGTGGTGTTCCCACACCAAACATCCATGGGCATCCTGGGGTCTCAGGTCTGCGTTTCTTGCAGAAGATCTCTTGTGAACTGGTCTCCACTGTACTTGCATGGAGGAGGGAGGAGGGGGCCGTGGCGAGGCCCGAAAGGGAATCTGGACTTCAGGCAAGCCGTGACTCACGTGCACGCCTATTCGGTTTGGCATTGCTTGAAAAGGCGGCGGAGAGGCGGGCGGGAGGGGCGTGGGGGGGGGAGGGGGGGGGGAAATGCCATGCAAGTAATTTCGTTTGGCTTTAAAGAAACACG
>CAUYUJ010018350.1:114816-129500 GCA_963575745.1 Prorocentrum cordatum | reverse complement strand
CCTCCTCCTCCTCCTCCCCCTCCTCCTCCTCCTCCTTATCCCCCTGTCCCTCCGCTTCCCTCCTCTTTCAGATTACTTTAACTCCCCCTGTTCCTCTTCCTCCTCCTCCTCCTCCTCCTCCTCGCCCTCCTTCTCGCCCTCCTCATCCCCTCCTACTCCCCCTCCTCTCCCGCCGCTTCGCCTCCTCCTCCCCCTCCACTCTTTCTCCTCTCCTCTTTCTTGTCCCTCCGCTTGCTTTCTCTTCATATTACTTTAACACACTGCTCCTCCTCCTCTGCTCCTCCTGCTCCTCCCCTGGTCCTCCTCCTTGCTCCTCCTCCTCTCCTCCTCCTCCTCCTCCTCCTCTCCTCCTCCGCCTGCCTCCCTCCTCCTCCTCCTCCTCACTCCTCCTCCTTCCTTCTCGTCCTCCCCCTCCTCCCCCCCCTCCTCCTCCTCCTCTCCTCCTCCTCCTCCTCCTACCCCTCCTCTCCTCCTCCTCATCTCCTGCTCCTCCTCCTCGTCCTCCTCCTCCTCCTCCTCGTCCTCCTTCTCCTCCTCCTGCTCCTCCTCCTCATCCTCCTCCTCCTCCCCCTCCTCCTCCTCCGTTTCTATCTCTGATAGAATATTTCGTTTCGTCGCACCCTGAGGCCAGTTTTTTTTTCGGTCCGGGGGCTTCGCTGCAGAATTCCTCACCTTTTCATGACCCTGAAGCTTTGAAACATTGGCAACAGCTTCACAGATGGGGGGCCGGTGGTTTTCAAAATGTGGCTCTCGCCTGAGCGCGGTGCACAGTCGTCTTCAAAATTTGAAAGAGTTTTACTGATTGAGGGCGCCTGGTTTTCAAAACGTGGTTCTCGCCTCAGCGTGGCGCACATTCGTTTAAAACATTGCAAGAGTTTCACGGATTGAGGGCGAGTCGTTTTCAACATGTGGTTCTCGCTATAGCGCGGCGCACATTCGTTGCCAAAAATTGCAAGAGTTTCGCTCATTGAGGGCGAGTCGTTCTCAAAATGTGGTTCTCGTTGTAGCGCGGCTCACATTCTTGTTTACAACTTGCAAGAGTTTCACGTATTGAAGGCGGTTCCTTTTCAACATGTGGTTCTCGCTTTAGCGCCGCGAGCATTCGTTTTCAAACATGTGCGAGGGTGTCACGGATTCTCATCATCAACGTATCCGAAATGGTGTTTTGAAAGGATTCTGGATTTCGCGGGCGCAGCCGTTACGTTGATTCTTCTTGTCGAATTCCTAGGAGTGGCGTTCTGTCACGTTTCACTAACGTCAAGACGCAACGGTCAGGGTGATCCGTGACGTTGGAATCCTGAGAACAATGTTTTGGCAGGTTTCAGGGTCTTCAAACGGGTGTCCTCCAACGAGGCTGTTCCATCTATGGCAATTAACCGTTGTATGGGGCCTATGCAGAGGGAGCTTGGAGGGAGGTTTTACTCCAGCATCGTTGATGTCTCTTGGGTTTACACTGGTCCTCCTCCTGATCCTCCTCCTCTCCCAGGCGTCTTAACGTGATGTCTGGGACGCCATGTGGGATGGTAAAATCCAGATTTATGAGGCCTTGACTCTGGGATTGCGGTCAACCTTGTCAGGGGTCATCAACGTGGGAACGACACCTACGCTGTTGGCAACCGATGGGCTGACTTCGCAGCCTGCAGCGGTAGAGACCACCTTCACGTTATAATTAAGCTCGACCGCAAGGCGATGCGCATGGCCCTCAAGCATTATAGGAGCTTGTTGCGGTGGCAGTGTTATGCTTGTTCTAAGTTTCAGACCTGCCAACGTTTTGATATCAGACCTCGCACGACACCGAGGGTGAGGGCCAGGAAATCCAAGCCCCCAGATGTGCCCGAAACCTCGCCTGAATTGCGTCACGTGTCTGGCCCAGTCCGTGGCCGTGATGCTTGGAGGTGTTCCTACTGTAAGTAGGGCTTGAAGCAAGAGAGGTCTCGAAATCGCCTTGCCCTCCGTGCCTGCCCTGCTCGGGTGCGTGCTGCCAAAGGCCCGTCTGCTGGCGAGCCTCCTCCTGTCGATGCCCCTCCTGGTGACGCCTCGCGCGGCCAGGCTGACAGGAAGAGGCCTGCCATGCTGGGAGGGCTTCTTGGCCCCCTTGATTGCGGTGACCACCCCTCGTCCTCCTCGGACTTCGTTCGCTCGCCGCGCCCTCGAACTGGACCTCTCGACCCTGTTGAAGTGGACGGCCCTCCCGCTCAAAGAGGTAGGTCGCGCAGTGTCTCGAGTGAGGAAGGTGCCCGAAATGTCCGTCTCAGGGTCAGCTTCGAGCCCATAACCGCAGTGCGTGATAATGCCGCCTCTGATCGAGGCCAAGCGATCGCCGATTCGGTTCCAGATCGATGCGGCCCAGCTTTTCGCCCCGACTGGAGGAGGACAGGCGGCCAGTATCGGAAAAAGACCCCCGCGCCCCGTCTCCCGCCAGTGGGTCCCGTTCCCGCCCAGGCCGCCAGGGGCCACAGGCTTTGGGTGGCCAGTGGACAGTGTTGTCTGTGCGTTCCATGCGGTTTTTTTTCCACGACGGGAGCAGCGGGGTTTCTGATGACATATTGCCCCTTTCGGCCGGCCTTGCCTACAGGATGTCCGAAAGGGCCGCTCGCAATGGTCGTTTGCTTCTTGGCGGGTGCCACCATGCCGACGAGGGAGCCACGGGGTCTAGGCGACATCTAGGCGACTCCCGCCCCCTCGCCCTCTCCATGTTCAGGACCCCAGAGTCATCTGGGTCAGGCTTCTGGGCCACGATTTTGTTTCAAACGAGGTTGGGAGGGGCCAGCGCCTCGAGAGTGGAGCACCCAACAGGTGTGCTCCCCGTGGCACTACTAACTCTCGCGTCCCCCCTCCTCCTTTTCCTACTGTGGCAGCGTCGGCCCCGCGATCCTCTGGCGACTTTCTGGCGCCTGGTGATTCGGCCTCCGAGTCTTCCTTCTTCTGTGCCCGCCACGCGCTGGGAGACTTGCGCGGCGTCGCCAATGCAGTGCGGTATCCTCTTCCTCTCCCTCCCCCTACCTTTTCCCCCCTTCCCCCCCAAAGCACGCTAGCTGCCCTTTTTGCCGCACGCTAGCTACCCATCGGTCGTTGAACGTGGGTAGTTTTGGACTCCCAGATTCCAATCTACTTTAAGCGCCTTCCTACTTCAATGATCGAGTGGCTTCGCCTTTTCCGTTCTTTTTAGGGGGCGGCCGGACACCCAATTCACTTTCAACGCCTTCCTACTTCATGCTTCTGCTTACGTCTCCCGACCGATGGGGAGGCCTATCTGGACTGCCTAAAACCTCGACCAGGATTTGGAAGGCGTGGTCTTGGTGCAATTTCAGGGGCTACGATGGGGAGGATAGGCATAAGGGGGGATGCATCGACCCACAATCACCCATTGATCGCCGATGGGGGCCCGATAGCCCCAACCTGCCCAGGAGGGTACGGAGTCACTATCGGGGGCCTCTCGTCGATCTATCGGCGATGTGTCGCCGATTCCAGGTCGGTGAATCCCCCCCCCATGCTAGCACCCTCCCCGCCTATCGTTGCCCCTCACAATTGTTTCCGCCCCCCTGGAAGGGATCCGCGCCTGTGGCCCCCCGGCGGCGCCTCCGGCGCCGCCCCTGGCGCGCTCCGCGCGCCAGGGAGGGGGAATCCAGCGCGCATGCAAGAAACCCGCGCGGCGCGCCAGAAGTTGATGCGGATGTTTATATGTTTGTGTTTGTGTGGATCCGCCCTCCTGGAAGGTCAGGGGATGGAGCGCCAGGAGCGGCCCAGTGGGCCGAGAGAGCTCTCTCCGGGGGCCGCCTCCTCCTCCTCTGGGGTTGGGGGGAGGAGTAGGGGGAGGAGGAGGAGGAGGAGGAAGAGGAGGAGGCGGAGGAGGAGAGGCGGAGGAGGAGGGCGGGGAGGAGGAGGAGGAGGAGGAGGAAGGAGGAGGAGGAGGAGGAGAGGAGGTCTCGAGGCGAGGCGCCTCGGGGGCGCGGGGCCGGCCCGAGGCGTCGGCGGGCTCGGCGTGGAGGGCTCGAGGGTCTGACAAAGGGCGCGACCTCGAGGCGCGAAGTTCTACGCGCTCCGCGGTTCGGCTCCGAGTCCTCGTCGTCGTCGTCGTCGTCTCCTCCTCCTCCTCCTCCTCCTCCTCCTCCTCCTCCTCCTCTCCCTTCTCCTCCTCTTCTCCCCGGGGTTGCGGCGCCGGAGCGCGAAGTTACTCGCGCTTCGCGCAGCGCGAAGCGCGAAGTCGGGCGCCCTTGGTTTGGAGGCTCGATGGTCGAGGCTCGAGATTTGTCCGAGGCCCGAGGCTCAAGGATCAAAGCTCGAGGATCGGACCAACGAGGATCGAGGCTGGAGGTTCGAGGATAGAGGATCAGGTTGTTTTGGTAGTTGTTTGCTCGTTGTGGGCCTCCAGGAGGGCCTTGCGTTTTCACGGCCAGATTCGCCTCGAAAGGCTAGTCAACGCGTACCGAGGGAGAGGTCGCAGGGCTGCTTTTGAGGCGGCGGACGTCGAAACAAGCCAGGGTGGAAGGTCGAGGATTGAGGTTCGAATGTCGACGTGCTTCCTCGACAGCGGCCACTGGGGCCTGTTTCGGGCCGCGGGGCTGGTAGACATCGAACCCGGATGAGGAGCCGGCTGGGATGGATCCCGAGTCTGCCTGGCACAAGCCGAAGGAGCGGCCAAATGGCGACTCGTTGGACGAGTCGAGAGGCATGCAAGATATGTATACTCTACACATATATATATAGAGATATCTAGAGAAAGAGAGAGAGAGAGAGAAACAAAATAAACAAAGGAAGAGAGAGAAGAGCCCGGTGCAACGAGAACATCCTCTGCCGACAACACCGCCGCGCCCCCGCTGACCCGCCCCCCTCCCTGGCGCGCGAAGCGCGCTAGGGGGCGGCGTCGAGCTCCGGCGCCGATCCCAGCAATGCGCGCGGAGCTCCGAAAGTTCCAGTGCATGCCGGTTTTTTTGTCACTGGAAGAATTACGTGGACTAGGCGTAAGAGTGACCTTTGGTGTGGGCGCAGATGGGCCCCCAGATGGCCGAACGCGAAGCGGTAGCAGCGCCTAGCGCGCCTGGATTTGGCCTCCGCGCGGCCCCCCCAAAGCCGCGCACCAAAGGTCACTCTTAGCCAGGATCACTCTCACGTGTAGCCTATTACGGGGAACGCAGACAGAGAGACAGGTAATTTCAGGAACTTCCGCCATCACGTAGTGATATGCGAGCTTGCTAGCTCAGCTTGGGATGCAGGTCGCGAGCTAGCCTGTCAGGGTACTCGCGCCTGGCCTTGGTGATCAGGTGTGGTTGGCACGGGACTCCAAGACCCCTGAGCTGGGTCTGGCCGAAGAAGCCACAATCGCTACACAACCACACACAAAAAGACTTGGTGAAACCGCAAAGCGTGGGTGAGTTGTGTCCAACCGCCCGCCAAGTGTAAAATCCAGGAGGATTGGGCAATCGGTACCTCAGATGAGCTGCACCATCTTGTGCTGTTGTGAAGCCCACTTCTGCTTGGGACAGCCACGCCGCCGATGTATCATCCAGGTCTGTTGGAGGGAAGAAGACCCGACTGCTTAGGTTTTGAGGTCCAACTTCTCTTGCCTTCCAAGCACAAGTTGAGCAAACGCAGTCAGCATTATTCACGCACGACAGAAAGGAGCGTTGTACACCCAACATGCGCCGCAGACAGCGGCAATGACACGCGTCTAGCCGTCATTGGTCTGTCATTATGAAACACAGCGAATCAAGCGAAAACAAAAGCTTACTAAAGATATGCTGCCGTAGAATGTGCAGTTCCGTTTCAACTCAATTGCGGTCTGCGACCGTTTTTGCCGTTTTGTTGAAGATACTATGGGTTTCCCCCAAGTGGCGGATGATTTCTGGAGATGGTTTATTTTCGCAATTGGTCACCCTCCCCAAGTAGATCGCTTCCCGGACGGTTTTAAATAGGGCCAGCCAGTATCAGGCCGAACAAGCAAGACATTGCCAGCAGTATACATTTGGAGAGTCTTGCCCCAATCAAGCTCGAGGCCATATTTACGCCCCTCCGAAACAATAGCGTTCATAATGCTCTGGACGTCTGGTTTAATCTGTCTAGCCAGGAGCGTGTCGTCTGCATACAAGATGTCCCGCCTAACCACGTAGAGCCTCGAAATTGTTCTTCTAAAAAGCATCGTGGAACATAACCGACTGTGCAGCAATACGCAAGTTTGGGTAGAAGACATCCCTACGCGATGCCTCCTTGTTATTGTTTTTCTTCGGATGTTCGGGTGTTGTCCACCATCGTGAAGGAGCTCTCGGAGTAATTGGTTCCGGTCATAGCCACCATGTCCGAGAGAAGCCCAAACCGTTGTAGATCATCGCGTTTTGTTGGTGGCTAGAGTCTGTCGAAAGCCTTCGTCCAATCGAACATCAACAAGATATGGCCACCGTTTTGTTGGCATGAGCCGCGTCAATCATACCCGTGACGAGCATGAGGGTGTCAGCCGTCCTAAGTCCAGGGCGAAACCCAAGTTGTGAACCCCGCATTCGGGTTCTCGTTCCACCTTGAAGCTAATGTTGGCGTAGCATGGAAGCAAGAGACTTGTACCCAGCTTTGGATTAAGACGTTCGCCTTCAGCTCCTTGGAAGTCTGATTCCTCCGTCTTCTGAACAAGAGAACCACGCTCGCACGCCTCCAATATCAGGGTATGGAGCTTTGCTCCCAACACATGTTGGCGAAGCAGAAAAAATGTCCGATTGCGCAGACATTCGCGCGTAAGCTTCCCGCGTAAGGTCGCGCGCAAGCGCCCTCGCTTCAGATGTGGTGTGCCGCGCTGGCGGCCCGCGTAGGCCACCGCCGAAGGTCGGTACGCCGTCTCGCGCAAAACCGTTTTGATCGTCGCTCGTTTGGAGCATGCTCCGAGGCAGGAGTTTGTGCACGACCACCGCTTGGGGGATCAGTTTTCGGGGACCTCGGCAGGCGGTGGTCATGGACACATTAAGGCCCCATAGGGCCATCCATATCCACCGCCCGCGGGGGCACCAGGACGTCGGTTCCCAGGCGGTGGATGTAGATAAATCCCCGCCTCGCACAGGCGAGCCTCAACGGCAGAGGCCTTTGTCGACGTTGTCGTCCTCGTCGTCCTCGTCCTCGTCCTCGTCTCCGTCGTCGTCGCCCTCCTCCTCCTGCTCCTCCTCCCCCTCGTCGTCGTCGTCGTCGTCTTTGTCGGCGTCGTCGTCGTCGCCGGCGCCTGCCCGCGCGCCTCCCCGTCGCGAGGCCGCGGGCCAGTGATCGCCAGGAGTCACGGCGAAGGTGTCGCGCCAGGTGTCGCCGGAGGACTACAGGGAGGCGGCGTGCCCCCGCCGCCCTCCTCCTCCTCCCCCTCCTCCTTCTCCTCCCCTCCTCCTCCCCCTCCTCCTCCCTCCTCCCTCCTCCCTCCTCCCTCCTCCTCCTCCTCCCTCCTTCCCCTCCTCCTCCTCCCTCCTCCTCCTCCTCCTTCCTCCTCCCTCCTTCGCCTCTCGTCCCCCCTCCTCCTCCTCCTCCTGCTCTCCTCCTCCTCCTCCTCCTCCTCCTCCTCCTCCTCCTCCTCCTCCTCTTGCTCCTCCTCCTCCTCCTCCTCCCATCCTGGGGGGGCTCGCGCTCTGCAGGGAGTGCTGCTGACGACGACGGGGAGGGTGGTTGTGGTGATGCTGCTGATGATGTTGCGGATGAAGTGGTTGCCGATGGTTGTGATGTGGCTTATGTGGATGCTAGTGATGCAAATGATGCTGCTGATGAGCATGCTGTTGCTGCTGATGCGGCTGCTGATGATGATGAGGATGCGGATGATGGCGATGCTGGTGCTGATGCTTATGGAACGAATGCGATTCGATGGTCATAGCGACGCTGCTGCTGATGATGTTGTTGATGATGATGTTGTTGCTGCTGGTGATGATGATGTGGAGGAGGCAGGAGCAGAGGGAGGGGAGGGAGGCATGTGGAATGGAAATCATCTGGTGGACTCAGCACACGTGTCACTTGTCCCGGTTATCGTCAGGAGCGTTCTGGAGCATTCTCGACAGGTCTAGGTATCTCATAAATATTCTGCGTTCGCCGTTCCGTCCTCCCCAAGAGAGGGTGGGTGGATGGATGGTGATGGTGAGAATGAGGATAGTGAGTGGTGGGACGGAAAGAACAGGAGGATGGGGATCAGAGAAGGAAAGAAGATAACGAATAATAAGTAATGGAATATGGAGGCTCCGTAGCCATTGTGGCTCAAATCCGTAGCGCTGGCTCGGGGGACTTTCTGAGTTTTTTGGAATTGGGGATCCGCGGTCCCACCCGTTCTCTCCAGTTGCTTTTCTGGATACCTGTACTGGGTGTGCCCCACTATGCTTTCCAACGCGTCCATTTCACTCTGTACTTGTGCGCGATGGCTCCCAATTCTTCTCTTGGCTCTGGCGATTTGGTGTACGCACCGTGGGTGCGTCAAGGTCAGGAGCACAGTGGATGGCCATCGTAGACGACCCCTTCTTCGAAGGCAGCGTGCCCGTCGTGCCCGTCGTGCCCGGCAGCTGCAAGCGCAACCTCAAGCATTACAAGTGGTGCAAGAATTGCCATGCCACAGTGCCGAAGGTCCAGGCTTCTTCTGAGCAATGTCCTGGAGGTGTGTGATCTCGCTCTTCTTTCGCCAGCGTGGAAGACGAGGCCGAGGCTCCGGTCACGTTCGGGGGCAGACTCGGCGGCAAAGGTGGTAAAGGAGGCAAGCGCGGCAAAGTTGGGGATGGCGGAAAACCTTACGGAGGCAAGATGGGCAAAGGTAAATATTGGGAGGCTCATTTAACACGCTGCTCGGGGGAGTACCTTGCCAGAAAACCTCGGGCCTCGCACCTCGCACCTTGATGCTCCCTCAGGAGGAGGAGGAGGAGGAGGAGGAGGAGGAGGAGGAGGAGGAGGAGGGGGGAGGAGGGGGGAGGAGGAGGAGGAGGAGGAGGGGTCCGTAGCCATTTTGGCTCAAGTCCGTAGCCGTTTTGGCTCAGGACCTGACCTCACTGGCAAGGGGGAACAGCGGCTCCCACAGTGCCCCTCGTTTGCCTGGTCAGACGAGGTCTTTGCGTTTTGTGAGCTCCTGTCGGAGCAAGTTCTCTCTTTCCTGTCGCGTTTCCCAGCGCGACATGGATGGCAAAGGTGCTCACAACTGGACGTGCACCAATGCACGGTGCGGCTACAAAGGCAATTTCCAGTGGCGGAGCAGCTGTCGTATCTGCGGCACCGAGCCCCACAAGCCGAGGGTCGCAGCACAGCGGGCACCCACAGGCAAGTGGAAGGACGGGCCTCCCAGGACCGCTCCTCCGGTTCCTGTCTTGTCTGAGGAGCTCCTTGCGGTGTACGCCAAGATGGATCTCGCAGACTATGCCATCGTGTCGCAGGGGTGGTCTGCAAAGCAATTGGCTCGAGTTGCCGCGGCTCGTAGTCTTTCCAATGGCGATGTGCTGCCCACGGCGCGTGCCGCTCGGCAGGCGTCCGACGCCATTCAGCAGAAGCTCGAGCAGGCCCAGAGTAAGTATGACAAGGCAGCGGCTGCGGCGGCCAAAGCCATGCAACATATGCAGCAGTGCGCCACCAGCTTGGCTGAGTGCAAGGCCAAGGCAGACGAGGCCGCCAGCAAAGCCGCCGCCGCCTATGCAGCTGTCGGAGGCCGCGCGGCCGCTGTTGCTGACCCGCTCGCACAGCTGCAGTCCCTCGCCGCCGCCCTGTCAGACATGCTGCCTGACGCAGCCGCCGCGCTCAAGCCCATCGCCGATCTTGTCAAACAGCAGATGGACAAGCAGCGCGCCGATGAGGAGGCCGAGGCTGCACGGCAGCAGCAGCAGCAGCAACAGGAGCAGTCTCCTCCTGCGGGTGCTGGTGTGCATGGCGTGCCAGATGCCTCTTTCTGGGAGCACTTCGGCAAGCCCGAGTTCTTCGACAGCTTCCTCAAGGCCCAGGGCATCCCAGTCAGTGGCGACGACGACGCCAGGGGCGACGAGGGAGCCGACAGCGACGACGGCGCCGACGGGGATCCCAAGAAGGTCAAGGTCGGCCGCGCCCTCTACACCAGTCTTCTGCAGGCCATGCAGGAGCACGCGGTCAAGAAGGCCAAGACGTCGGCTGCTGACTCGTCTTCCTAACACGTGGGTCTTCGTCACCGCCAATGTCTCAGGCCGAGCAGGGCTAGAGACCATTCTCAATTCACAGTCAGTCATCGACGCGGACGCTGTTGGCGTGCAGGAGCATCACTTCATTGAGTGCGCAGTCTGGGAGCAAAGGCTCCGACACATGGGCTGGAAGGCTTCGGCTACCGCAGCCAGAGCAACAGGGCAGGGAGGCACTACAGGTGGTCTCCTTCAGATGGTTCAGCAGCGGCACGGACTTTCGCTGCTAGTTGGCCAAGCTCCAGTTCTTGAGCCAGCGCGCATCGCAGTCAGGCACATGTCAGGAGTCGTGCCTGGTGGTATCCTATGGGCAGTGGTGTACATGCATGACTCGCAGGGTTTGTCGGCGCTCAATTGGGATCTTTTGTGCAAGCTTGGGGCGGTCATCAGGCAGTTCGGCATGCCGTTTATTCTTTCAGGAGATTGGAATTTGAGCCCCGACGAGCTGGTCGGCTCAGGGTGGGTCGAGGCCGTCTCTGGGCACATTCTTCCCCCTCAGCTAGCCACGTGTACGGGTGGAAAAGGCAGGGTGCTGGACTACTTCATCGTCTCAGAGGGTCTGCAGTATCGTCACAAGCTCGCCGTGCTCACCGAGATTGGCACCACGCCGCATTACCCAGTTCTTTTGTCTCTTGAGGGACTGCGGCAAGTCCCCACGCCACCGCAGATTCGTGTGCCTCGATTGTTCCCTCGCCAGCGGCCTCGCGGACCTATGCGAGAAAGCAACCGCTGGCAGTCAGTTATGGAGCAGGCGCTTGCACAGGTGAGCACTCAAGAGTTGTGGGAGAGCTTCGTGCATACCATGGAGCTCGAGTTCGTGGACATCTACCAGATCAACAGTGACGAGGCGCATCTGTACCAAGGTAGGGCCAAACCTTTGCAGCGCAAGCGTGCCGCTGCGCGCAAGCCGTCAGCCATGCCCTATCCGCGTCTCTCGCCTTTCGCCACGTGGTGGAGGCTTGTGACATAAGTCTTTACCGAGCTCGGCAAGTTTCAGTCCCCGTCGTATCGTCGTACCACTTTGTCGTTGTGTGAGAAGCTTGCCGAGCAAGGGTGCAGGTTCGCCGATGCCAGTGCGCAGCCTTGGGTTATTCTGCTCTGGACCGCCCCCTCGCGTTCCTGGGTGCTTTCGGCGGAGCTCGCCTACCACGCCAGACAGCTCTCATCCAAGCATCAGCGCGCGGCTGAGCAGCACAGTGACGCCAGCTGGAAGAGCTGGGTCAAACCTCACAGCAGCGCAGGCGGAGGAGCCCTTTTCAATCTCTCGAAGCCCCCCACCCCATGGCACAGCAGCCCCAGTTTTAGACATGACGGCTCGCTGCCGCCAGCCCCAGCCAGTCAGGCAGAGGAGATGGCGCTCTTGGTTTCCGAGTGGGGGGCGTATTGGGAGGTGGGATCCCTGGCCGATCCGCTTTTGTGGCCGACAGATATGGGCCCTGAGCTGCCTGATTTCGATCTGGATGATCTCAAAGCGTGTCTCCGAAGTTTTCGAGCCAGCAGCGGCGCAGGTTATGACCAGATCTCGCCCCGTCAGTTGCTCGAGTTGCCAGACGAGGGCCTTGAGTGTTTTCGCCAGCTGATATTCACCATAGAGAGCAGCTTCGAGTGGCCTCAGTTGTGGTCAAAAATAGTCTTCATTTTGAAACGTACAGGTGGATTGAGACCCATAGCTTTAATGCACGTCACGTCCAGGGTCCAAGGACGACTCCGCCGACCCCCCATTCGGCGTTGGCAGCAGCAGAACTTTCGGGAGTTCTGGTGGTCGACTCGGGGGAGGGGGTCGGATCGGCTTGTGTGGGTTCAAGCTGCCTTCGCCGAGTGGGCCCAGGGACGCAATCTTTTCGCTGGCACGGTCCTGTTAGACCTTCACAAGGCGTTTGAACACGTTCGGCACGGAGAGCTGCTCAAGGCGGCTCAGACCACGGGATGCGTCAGCTGCGTTTGTTGGTGAGCCTGTATCGGGCTCCGCGGGTCCTGGACCATGCTGGGGCCACCTCGGCCCCCATCTGCACCGAGAAAGCGGTGCTTCCAGGCTGTCACTTTGCCACCCTCATGCTGCAGCTAGTGCTGCTCGCACCGCTTGATACAGTGCAAGCAGCGTTCCCTCTTCGCACTGCTCGTGAGGTTCAGATCGGGGCGGTTGTGGATGACTCGGGGTTGCACAAGGTCGGATCCTCTGAGCAAGTGCGAGACACATTGGTGCAAGCCACACGTTTGCTTCATCAAGAGTTGTGCGCCGTGCATCTGCCAGTCAGCAAGCATAAGTCTCGTGTGCTTGCCTCCTGTCCTCAGCTTCGTTCGCGCTTAGCCCTTGCGCTCAACGCCAAGTGTGTGCTGGGTGTACAGAGTGAGCGCAATCTTGGAATCGATTATGCTGCAGGAGGCGTGATCAAGAGACACACCAAGTCAGGGCGTTTCACTGCCGCGAAGGTGCGTCACAAAAAGATCCTCTATCTGTCTAACAAGCTGTGTAAAAGGCGGGTGCATCACATGGTCCGTGCTGCCGTTCAGGCCTCCACCTCTTACGGGTCGGGGGTGATGGGCAGCAACGGACGTGAGCTCGCGCAGGCTCGTCTTCATCAGGCCACCGTGCAGTCGCAGAGGGTGTCAGGACGCTCGATCACCCTTATGCTGCAGCTTTCTGGCATTCCTCGCATCGATCCTGCGTACCACCTCAACGTCTCTCCTCTCCTCTCTATCGCTACCTCGCTCTGGGACGGTTGGGTTCCTAGTGGGGTGGTGAAGCAAGGCCTCGAAGGCGCGAGGCAGAGACTTCAAGAGCACGGCTCTCCTTGGCAGGCCATCAGAGGCCCCTTTTCCGCCGCCGTCGCCGCGGCCATGCGGCTCGGCATCAAGATGAACGGGCTCGAGTGGCAGCACCCTAGCGTGGGCGTTTTCTCGGTTGAAGCGTTGTGTCCCCGCACGGTCAAAACTGCCCTCGAGACCATCGTCGAGAGTTGGCTTTGGAGCAAGGTGGCCGATCACCTTCAGATGCCCGAGTTTGTGCAAGGACCCTTTTTGGCTCCCATCAAAGCAGGTGTGTCCAAGCTTAAGGCGCACGAAAAAGCCTATGTAGTCAGTGTAGTTTCTGGCGGCCAGTGGCCGCAAGATAGACAATATCAGCTTGGTCTGTCGTCTCAGCAAGAGTGTCAGGTCTGCGCCTCGGCCCCAGGGACCCTCTTGCACAGGCACGCTGGATGCGCTGCCCATCAAGACTTGCTCGAGCTTGAGCGGGAGCCTCCAGCGTGCACGCAGGCCATGGTAGCAGCAGCAGGTAATCCCCTCGTTCGTCTCCTCCTCGAGAGGCTGCTCGCGCCGCTGCCTGCCCCTCCTCCGCCCCGACCCAACCCCCCCGAGGAACTCTGGCTCTTCGGAGCGCCCGATCAGCTAGGAGGGGATTGTTTTCTCGACGGGAGTCTCTTTGACTCCGAGCTCCCGCCCACCGCGCGATCGCTTGGTTGGGCCATCGTTTCCTTGCACGACGATCCGAGCCTCCCCGCTTCTCGAGCGAAGCGCGCGGTGGTGGCTGGTGGTATACCAGCTGGGCACTTTGACATTGATGCGTGCGAGCTTTGGGCGTTTTTCATGGGCCTTAGGCAGGCCCTTCCTGGTGCCGTCTTCTGGACTGACTCCAATTTTGTTTTCCAAGGAGTCTGGAATCGAGGGCGGCAGTTTTGTTGCTCGTCCAAAGCTGCGTGGGCCGACATCTGGAAGCTTGTCTGGCATGCCGTTGAAGACAGAGGTGGTCTCGACGCACTGCGCCTTAACAAGGTTAAGGCGCACGCCTCTCGCGCCGACGTCACCTCGGGTCGTCTCTCCGCCAGGGCTCAGTTGGGCAACGAGCTGGCAGACCAGTATGCCAAGCAGGCCGCAGAGTATGGCAGAGTCGCTCAGCGATATCGTGACCTGTTCAAAAGTCAGTTTAAGGTTGTGCAAGCCCTGACCCAATGAGTTGGCGTGTGTGGGCCTCCCATGGCCGACCTGGACTGTTTGCATGTTCCAGTGTCCAAGCGTGCCAGGGCTCTCAGGACCGATGTGCCCAGGTGGCATGTAATTCCTCCTCCTCCCGTGGTCTCGTCGGTTGAAAGTCGTGCCGATGTTGCGATCGCGGTCCTGAGGAGAGAGGGTCACGCTACCCATCGAGCCTTTCCCTTTGCTCTCGCGGGGGGGAGGCGGGGGGTGGTGTGCGTCCTGTGCGGTGCTGGCGGAGTCACCGTGTCCAAGCAGTTTCGTGACCCATGCCCGCCAGTGCCCTCTGTCTGGGGCAGCCGCGTTTTGCGTGGCCTTGAGCAGGGCAAGTACAAGCAAGGTAAGGAGTGGATCCTCCTCACCGGGGCTTGGAACCCTGTCAGTCTGGAGAGAAGCGGTCAGGGCCCAGACCCAAGCCGCCCTCCCCCTCGAGGAGAGCACCCTGTCGCTGGCCCCATCGACTGGGTGGCGCCCCCAGTCGAGGGTGACAAAAAGGTCGTCCTGATGGGTGCTCTCCCGAGGTTTTTGTCTTACGGAGGCCTTGCTCCGTCGGGGCTCGTGGGGATCTCATGAGCGCCTACTGCGTGCGCAGGAGGA
>CAUYUJ010018350.1:90000-114716 GCA_963575745.1 Prorocentrum cordatum | reverse complement strand
GGAGGAGGAGGAGGAGGAGTGCGGAGGAGTGCGGGCCAAAACGGATCACGACCGCCTACGCTTTCGTGCCGTGGGAGCCTCGGGCCGCTTCGGGCCGTCCCCGAGCCAGACCCTCGACTCCAGGAGCCCCTACAGGGGCTGGTTGGTGGAGGGGTGTAGCCCACTCCACAACCGCGTCAGCCTACCCCCGATCACCCTTTGGGCCCGAGGGCGACATGGAGAGAATAGGCCCGTCCACCTGTCACGGGCGTACCTGGCACACCTGCGGCAAAAGACGTACGTGTTGCGGGTCACGATGTTGTGACCCGCTCTCTGGGCTCTGTCGACCCGGGTGCCCCCCCAGTCCAGAGCGGCCCGAGACGGGAGGTCGGCCACCAGGGGCGGGGCAGGGGGGTCAGGGGCCACCAGGGCCCCGCCCTCCTCCCCCACGACCGCCCCCAGGTTCCCAGGAAGGTCCAGGAGGTCCGAGGGGGGGTCGGGGGGGTTCGAGTCCGTCGGGCTCGAGCCCTGCTCAGTGTCGACAATGTCACGGCCCAGGACTCCGATGTAGGCTCCGAATTCCAAGATGTCCCGGACCAGTCGATACTTCTGAATGTAGGCCTCTCTACACCAAACAGGGTGGGTATGATACAGAGCTCCCTGCTTGGCATACTGATCAGCTATTTTGTTGCCCTCCCACTGCGCGCGCCCGATAGCTGCTCGCTCGGCGCGCGTCGCATGGGCCTTCACTTTCAGCACCTGCACGGTGCGCGGGCCCAGGCCTCCGAGCTCTGCGATGGCCTGGGCGATGCACTCCCAGAGGTCGAGGTGCGGGCGGCTCCTCTTGTCGAGCCGCGCTGGTCCCGCCATCACGCCGTCGACGACGTTCTGGCAGTCGGTGAAAATGCGCATGGGCGGGGTGCCCACACGCAGCGCCTGCAGCAGCGCGTAGAGCTCCGCCCGCAGGATGCTCTGGACCCACTGTGCGCCAGGGAGTTGCGCCACCACGTCACGTAGTCCTCTGTCGTACTCGTCATTGTCGTGAGCTTGTGAAGCTCCAACCTACCTCGGGCGCAGTGCGCGTTTGTTCGCCGAACTGCCTCGGAGCAGTCCAAGGATGTCTTGCTCGCGAGGCCGTCCCAGTTTGCTCTTTCTTTTTGCAGTCGTCGCCACGACACGCTAACTCCCATAGCCCTGAGCTCGTCGGCGGGGGCGCGGCCGTGATGCCGCAGCCCCCATAGGAGCATCTGCTCCTGGGCCATTTTTTTTTTTCGGTTCTTTTGTGTTTTTTTGTGTGTCTTTTCTTTTTTTTTTCTTTTTTTTTGCCAGGGGTTGGTCGAATTCAAAATGAATGTGGCGTGTGGCCGACACGTCGCGATGTGGCCACCGCAGGGGGCCACACGAAGGCGCGGTGGCCTGTCGGTGCGGTGCCAGCCACGCGCGCTCTGAATGTGTGTCGGTGGCAACTCCTGATGCGTGTAGCCGCGCCTGCGGCCACGTCCCTCCGCAGAACAGGCCCCTCACTCGAGTGCGGTGGGCCTGCGTCCAGCGGCCCTGGAGGGGTCGTCGTAGTAGTGCTTGCACCGGTGCCAGGAAGATGGAGGTGATGCCGCACAGGCGGCCGTGCTGGCCCAACCACTCGCCCTGCAGCTGCTTCTCCGTGGTGCGCGCGACGTGGTGCTGGATCTCCTGCAGCATGGTGTAGCGGAGGTCGAGCACGTTCCCGTCGATGGTGGCTGTGTGCGAGGCCTGCGTCATCCAGCCGAGGCGCCTGCCCGTCGCCGCGCACTGTGAGCCAGGGCGCCTTGCACTGTGAGCCAGGGCGCCTTGCACTGTGAGCCAGGGCGCCCCCGCTGGCCCCCGCACTGTGAGCCAGGGCGCCTTGCACTTGTAGATCTTCATCACCCAGGGGCGCCACGCGCTCTGGAGCCGCGCGGCCAGCTGGTCGTCCTCGAGCGCTTCCTGCCACGCTGTAGCCCAGGCGATGATGGGGCCACTGTTGGCGAGGATGCCTGGGTCGGCCCTGTCGCTGAGCAGCGTGAGCGCCGTGGACCTTCCCTTGTTGTTGCCCTCCATCGCCGCCACCGCGTTCTTCCTGAACTCGGTGAGCTTGGAGTCTGCCATGCCGACGACGGAGGATCCGTAGAGGAGGGCTGGCACTTTGGCTTGTCGAATCAGCTTGTGTGCCGCTCTTCCTGCTCTGCGCACGGCTGCCACCCGTGCCTTTCTCGCTGCAAACTTGAGCGCCCGCTTGTTGATGGCGGCCACTCTCCTCCGTCTGCATGCTGTTGCTGTCGCTCCCAGGTGCTTCTCGTGCTTGACCACTCTCGCGCCGAGGTGCCTGGCACTCTTGTTGATGTGCTGGCCCAGCGCGGTGGAGGAGGCCAGGGCGACCGTCTTCCCCTCCGCGCCCCGCGAGACGGCCATGTCCGGCGTGGTCTCGAACATGGTGACCACGGCCTCGATGAGCCGCGGGTGGACCTCGTCGACGTACTCGTGCCTGCCGTACGTGGCCATGGCGAGGTCGTCGAAGAAGAGGCACGCGTCCGCCCAGGGGAACCTGGTGCACCAGCCTGTCCAACTCGAGGATGATCACCATCTTGAGGCAGAACGGTGCGCACCTGCTGCCCGCCACGATGCCGCGCTGCCACGCCTTGCCGTCGGCGTAGCACCCGTCCAGGACGATGCGCCGCGCCATGCTGTAGATCTTGAGGACGGTCCGCATGATGATTGGATTGAAGCCCCATCTCTGCGACGCCTCCCAAACCTTCCGATGGGTGACCCACTCGAAGCACTTGATCAGGTCGAAGTAGGTCACCGCATAGTCGTGTCCGTCGGCCCGCGCGGCCTCACAGTAGAGTGCCTGTAGCCATGCCGCGCGGTCCGGCGGTCTCCCTCGGCGTGCCCAGTCATAGGCTCGCTTGTTTGCTGCCTCCCAACGCCTCGCGTAGGGGATGCGGATGGTCTCCCGCGCGCGCGCCAGCTCAGGGATAAGGCCCAGGTTGCGAAAGCCACCTGCCGCCTTCGGCGTGAGGTAGATGAGGATGGCGGCCTGCGACGTGGGCCAAGGCGCTCCTCGCTCCACCGCGTTGAGCACGCTTGCCACGCGTGCCGCTCCTGGAAACCCGCCATGTCGCCAGAGACGCGGGTGCCAGTCTGCTTCTCCCAGGCCTGTCCCAGCTCGGAACCGCCCACAAGCCTCGATGACGTCCCTCGGGGTGATCCGCGGGACTCTGTGCTCGCTCCACTCGTCGTCGCTGGGGGCCTGGCACCGCGGCTCGTCGGCGTTGTAGTTGTCCGCCCAGACCGTCTCCCAGCCCTCCAGCGCCGTGTCCGCTGCCACCTGCGGGTGCGTGAGCTCCTGCTGGGCGCGGGACCCTGTCGGCTGGATCGGGGCCCACGGCACAGGCGGCTTTGTCCACTTGTGCAGCGCCCCCGCCCCCGCCTGGCTGTGCTTGGTCACCCGGCGTCGCCAGTCTCGGGCCGCTTCCGGTCGTGCTCGCCGCCACGTGCGCTGGCTGGCCACTGTCATGCGCTTGGCCACGCAGTCCACGTAGTGCAAGCCCCTCTCGGTGATGTGCTCGGCGTCGATCCAGGCGACTGTGTTCGCCAACTTGCCCCAATCGATGTCCGTGTATCGCCCCCGCCCCGTCGGCCGGCGGCGCTGTCCTGCCGCTTCCGCCCCGGACAACGGGCAGTCCTGCGAAGCCGTGAGGCCGAGGACAGCGGGGGTCCGCCGAGGAGTATTCTCTGGGAGGCTCGTCATGTCCTCCTCGACTCGGCGCACTGTGTAGTTTAACTCGTCCAGGTTGTCTGAGTTGTCCTGCTCGTCCGTGGCGTCGTCATTGCCCCGCTCCTGGTCGGGCTCGGCGCGCCATGCTGGGTGGTTCCGCTCGAGGAGCGGCCCGATGATGTCCTTCCCTAGGATGCCCTTGGCGTTGTTCTGAGCCCAGTCCAACGTCTCTTGCTTCCCCTTCTTCCACCGCGCTCGCACTGCTGTGCTGACGTGTTCCAAGCGGCGCCCCAGCCATTCAGCTGCCTCCGCCCACTGCTGCTCCCGCGCGGCCTCGCGCACCATGGGCGGCTTGAGCTGCCCCCAGGCGTAGGTGGGCAGCTGCAGGTGACCCTTGCGCTCGTGCCAGCCCAGGCCGACGCAGTTGAAGTACTTGTTCAGGTGCTCTTCGTACGCGTTGGCCAGGTTGCCCCAGTAGCGGCCCACGCCCTCCTGAGTATGCCTGCGGTGCTCCAGGAGTCGTGGCCACGAGGTCGGCCCCGCCACGCAGCCTGTGGGCAGCTGAAGTGGCCATCGCCGTTGGCGCCGCAGTACCCGTGCCCAGCGTTTCTCTTCCCGTAGGCGAGGAACTCGCAGGAGCACAGGTGAGTGCGGCGCCGTGTTGTACTGATTTTGCACGGCCACGTGGAGCGGGCCATCCAGGAGCGTCTTGGACATGATGAAGTAGTCGCGGCGCCGTGCCTCGCCCAGTGTGACGCGCGAGCCGCGCGAGGTGTCGAACACGATGACCCCGTCCATTCTGGTGATCACCCGTGTGTGCTGTAGCTCTCCTGGGTCCACGTTGAAGTCGCCGCCCAGGATCCAGTACTTCCCCGCCGCCGCAGCGGCCGTAGTGAAGTTCCGAAGGATGGCCCTGTTGCGGTCTGTCATGCCCTCGCTGACCCAGAGGTAGGCCGCGCCTATGGTGATGCCCTCTTTGCCGAGGTCCTTGCCGAGGGCGCGAACCCAGCCAATCGCGAGGCGGCCCCTGGACTCGCGGGGCGAGATGTCCCACGGTCGCCAGGAGCGCCCCTGCGCTCCAGCCCCCCCGTGCGGTGCGGACGCTCGGCGCAATGCCCAGCCTCCAGCCCTCCTTCTGCATGCGTTGCGTGAAGCAGGAGATGCTGTGCTCGTTAGCCTGCAGCTCCTGCGCCATCATGATGGGATACTTGTACGTGTACCTGATGGAGCGCATAGTCCGCTCCAGCGTGCCGATGGAGTTCGCGTTGATGGTGAAGAACCCCTGCCCCTGCTCTTCGTCAGGACGAAGGCGGGGCCGTCCACGTGCTCTTGCTGATGGTGAGCGTGGTGTCAGGCTGCATGCCAGCCAGCAGAGGCAGACGGTGAGGCCGATGGCGCTCGATCTGCTCGGCCGCGCAGCCTGCCTCCTGCATGATCTTTGTGATCTGCGTCGCGTCGGCGTTCTGGGGGAAAGAGACCAACTCCTGCTTGATCTCCTCCTCGGCTCTGCGCTTGTTCCTCTGCTGCTTGTCGTGGGCGGCCTCCCGCGCTGCGGCGTCGGCCTCCTTCTTGGCCTTGGCGGCTGCTGCCGCTGCGGCCGCAGCAGCTCGCTCCTCCTCGGCGGTGTGCTGCTGCTGCGCGTGGCGGAGGGCTTCGGCGATCTTGGTGTCCGTCTCCTGGTCGCGCAGGCACTTCTTGGCTTGCTCCAGGAACGACGCGGCCGCGCCCCAGCCCTTGCCCGGCTTGGGCACGCTGAGCTCTTCGATACGGGCACTCTGTTTTTGCAATTTCTCATCTTGTCTGGCCAAGAGGGCTTTCTCCCTGTCAAGCTTCTCCTGGGCCTCCTTGCTATCCGGCTCCAGCTTCTCGACCCGCCCCTGTGTGCGCTCACGCTGCGCCTGCGTTTTGTTCCTCTTTCGGACAAGCTTGCACTCCGAGAAGCAACGTGGGATGTCGCTGCCGCTGTCGACAGCTGCCTGCAAGTCATCAACTTCTTCTGCACGATGTCGATGTTTCCCTGGACGTGCATGGCCAAGTCTGGGTCCTCCGCCTGCCGTCGAAGTTCTGCCAGGTGTGCCCGTAACTTCTTGAGCTTTGCTTTGGTGGCATCCTCGGCCTCTGCGCCGTCCTGGGAGCTGGCCGCACCGTGGTTCGCAGTCTTCGCGGAGTCACGAACCTTCAGCACTTCCAGCAGAAATCGTAGCCGTCCCCATTCCGAGCTTCGCATCCGCTGCAAGCCCAGCCTCCATCCCGCGACTTGGAGCTTGGGGCCATGAAGTAGCCCGAGAGCGCAGTGCCACTCTGAAGTTGGCGCTCTCCAGCACCGTCCCGCCTCTCTGCAGGCGCAAAGACGGCTCGGCGCAGAAGCAGAATGGTGCGGGAGGGGCAGAGGAGACGAGGAGGCAGGATGGAGGAGGAGGAGGAGGAGGAGGAGGGAGGCGGGGGATGGAGGAGGAGGGGGAGCGGGGAGCAGGAGGAGGAGGGGAGGAGGAGGGGGAGGAGGAGAATATATATATATATATATAGAGAGAGAGAGAGAGAAAGAAAGAGAGAGAGAGAGAGAGACAACGCCAAGGCGGCGGTTTTGCCATCATGGCGGCGCTCGCGGGCCCCGCTCAGGGTCTCCACGAGCAGTTCCCGCGGCTTCACGAAGCCGCGCAACAGGAGAAACGAAAAGGAATATGTCGAGGGGAAGATGTTGAGGGGGAGGCGGAGGCGGAGGCGGAGGCGGAGGCGGGGGCGGAGGCGGAGGCGGAGGCGCAGGCGCAGGCGCAGGCGCAGGCGGAGGCGGAGGCGGAGGCGGAGGCGGAGGCGGAGGCGGAGGCGAAAGGGGAGGCGGAGCGGAGGAGGAGGAGGAGGCGGAGGAGGAGAGGAGGAGGAGGAGGAGGAGGAGGAGCGGAGGAGGAGGAGGAGGAGCAGGAGCAGGAGCAGGAGCAGGAGAGAGGGGAGCAGGAGCCAGAGCAGGAGCAGGAGCAGGAGGAGGAGGGAGGAGGAGGAGGAGGGAGGCGGAGGAGGAGGAGAGGGGAGGAGGCGGAGGCGGAGGCGGAGGCGAGGAGGAGGCGTAGGCGGAGGCGGAGTCGGAGGAGAGGAGGAGGAGGATGAGGAGGAGGAGGAGGAGGAGGAGGAGGAGGAGGAGAGGAAGGGGAGGAGGAGGAGGAGGAGGAGGAGGAGGAGGGAGGAGGAGGCAGGAGTGAGGCGGAAGGAAGGGAGGAGGGGAGGGGGAGGGGGGAGGGGAGGAGGAGGAGGAGGAGGAGGAGGAGGAGGAGGAGGAGGAGGAGGAGGAGGAGGATGGAGGAGGAAGAGGAGGAGGAGGAGGAGGGGAGGGAGGCGGAGGAGAGGGAGGAGGAGAGGGGAGGTAGGAGGAGGAGAGGAGGAGGAGGAGGAGGAGGAGGAAGAGGAGGAGGCAGAGGCGGAGGAGGAGGAGGAGGAGGAGGAGGAGGAGGAGGGAGGAGGAGGAGGAGGACGAGGAGGAGGAGGAGGAAGGAGGAGGAGGAGGAGGCGGAGGAGGAGGAGGAGGAGGGGAGGCAGGAGGGGGGAGGAGGAGGAAGAGGGGGAGGTGGAGGAGGAGGAGGAGGGAGGAGGAGGAGGAGGAGGAAGGGGAGGAGGAGGAGGAGGAGGAGGAGGAGGAGGAGGAGGGGGGGGAGGGGGAGGGGGAGAGGAGGAGGAGGAGGAGGAGGAGGAGGAGGAGGAGGAGGAGGAGGAGGAGGAGCAGGAGGCAGAGGAGGAGGAGGAGGAGGAGGAGGAGGGGGAGGGGGAGCAGGAGGAAGAGGGGGAGGTGGAGGAGGAGGATGAGTGCGGATGAGTGCGGGCCAAAACGGATCACGACCGCCTACGCTTTCGTGCCGTGGGAGCCTCGGGCCGTTTCGGGCCGTCCCCGAGCCAGACCCTCGACTCCAGGAGCCCCTACAGGGGCTGGTTGGTGGAGGGGTGTAGCCCACTCCACAACCGCGTCAGCCTACTCCCGATCACCCTTTGGGCCCCAGGGCGACATGGAGAGAATAGGCCCGTCCACCTGTCACGGGCGTACCTGGCACACCTGCGGGAAAAGACGTACGTGTTGCGGGTCGCGATGTTGTGCCCCGCTCTCTGGGCTCTGTCGACCCTGGTGCCCCCCCAGTCCAGAGCGGCCCGAGACGGGAGGTCGGCCACCAGGGGCGGGGCAGGGGGGTCAGGGGCCACCAGGGCCCCGCCCTCCTCGCCCACGACCGCCCCCAGGTTCCCAGGAAGGTCCAGGAGGTCCGAGGGGGGGTCGGGGGGGTTCGAGTCCGTCGGGCTCGAGCCCTGCTCAGTGTCGACAATGTCACGGCCCAGGACTCCTATGTAGGCTCCGAATTCCAAGATGTCCCGAACCAGTCGATACTTCTGAATGTAGGCCTCTCTACACCAAACAGGGTGGGTATGATACAGAGCTCCCTGCTTGGCGTACTGATCAGCTATTTTGTTGCCCTCCCACTGCGCGCGCCCGATAGCTGCTCGCTCGGCGCGCGTCGCATGGGCCTTCACTTTCAGCACCTGCACGGTGCGCGGGCCCAGGCCTCCGAGCTCTGCGATGGCCTGGGCGATGCACTCCCAGAGGTCGAGGTGCGGGCGGCTCCTCTTGTCGAGCCACGCTGGTCCCGCCATCACGCCGTCGACGACGTTCTGGCAGTCGGTGAAAATGCGCATGGGCGGGGTGCCCACACGCAGCGCCTGCAGCAGCGCGTAGAGCTCCGCCCGCAGGATGCTCTGGACCCACTGTGCGCCAGGGAGGGGCCCGTAGCACACGTAGTCCATGTCGTACTCGTCATTGTCTTTGAGCTTGGTGAAGCTCCAACCTCCTCATCGCAGTGGTGCGTAGTCGCCGAACTGCAACGAGCCGTCCACGTAGATGTCCCCTGTCGCGAGGCCGTCCCAGTTGCCCTCGGCGAGCCAGTCGTCGCACGACGCTAACTCCCATAGCCCGAGCTCGTCGGCGGGGTCGGCCGTGATGCCGCGCCCCCATAGAGCATCGGCTCCTGGGCCTGGCCAGGGGTTGGCTCCTCGCTGCTGAATGTGGAGGCCTCCGACGACGTCGCGATGTGGCTGGCGCAGTGGGCACGCGAAGGTGCGGTGCCTGTCGGTGCCTGGTGCCAGCCCGCACGCTCTGCATGTGCTGTCGGTGGCAACTCCTGATGCGTGTAGCCGCGCCTGCGGCCACGTCCCTCCGCAGAACAGGCCCCTCACTCGAGTGCGGTGGGCCTGCGTCCAGCGGCCCTGGAGGGGTCGTCGTAGTAGTGCTTGCACCGGTGCCAGGAAGATGGAGGTGATGCCGCACAGGCGGCCGTGCTGGCCCAACCACTCGCCCTGCAGCTGCTTCTCCGTGGTGCGCGCGACGTGGTGCTGGATCTCCTGCAGCATGGTGTAGCGGAGGTCGAGCACGTTCCCGTCGATGGTGGCTGTGTGCGAGGCCTGCGTCATCCAGCCGAGGCGCCTGCCCGTCGCCGCGCACTGTGAGCCAGGGCGCCTTGCACTGTGAGCCAGGGCGCCTTGCACTGTGAGCCAGGGCGCCCCCGCTGGCCCCCGCACTGTGAGCCAGGGCGCCTTGCACTTGTAGATCTTCATCACCCAGGGGCGCCACGCGCTCTGGAGCCGCGCGGCCAGCTGGTCGTCCTCGAGCGCTTCCTGC
Source organism: Prorocentrum cordatum (assembly GCA_963575745.1). Lineage (NCBI taxonomy): Eukaryota > Dinophyceae > Prorocentrales > Prorocentraceae > Prorocentrum > Prorocentrum cordatum. The sequence goes on along the minus strand of CAUYUJ010018350.1, from coordinate 105,360 downwards.
CACGCTGTAGCCCAGGCGATGATGGGGCCACTGTTGGCGAGGATGCCTGGGTCGGCCCTGTCGCTGAGCAGCGTGAGCGCCGTGGACCTTCCCTTGTTGTTGCCCTCCATCGCCGCCGCCGCGTTCTTCCTGAGCTCGGCGAGCTTGGGGTCTGCCATGCCGACGACGGACGATCCGTAGAGGAGGGCTGGCACTTTGGCTTGTCGAATCAGCTTGTGTGCCGCTCTTCCTGCTCTGCGCACGGCTGCCACCCGTGCCTTTCTCGCTGCAAACTTGAGCGCCCGCTTGTTGATGGCGGCCACTCTCCTCCGTCTGCATGCTGTTGCTGTCGCTCCCAGGTGCTTCTCGTGCTTGACCACTCTCACGCCGAGGTGCCTGGCACTCTTGTTGATGTGCTGGCCCAGCGCGGTGGAGGAGGCCAGGGTGACCGTCTTCCCCTCCGCGCCCCGCGAGACGGCCATGTCCAGCGCGGTCTCGAACATGGTGACCACGGCCTCGATGAGCCGCGGGTGGACCTCGTCGACGTACTCGCGCCTGCCGTACGTGGCCATGGCGAGGTCGTCGAAGAAGAGGCACGTGTCCGCCCAGGGGAACCTGGTGCACCAGCCTGTCCAACTCGAGGATGATCACCATCTTGAGACAGAACGGTGCGCACCCGCTGCCCGCCACGATGCCGCGCTGCCACGCCTTGCCGTCGGCGTAGCACCCGTCCAGGACGGTGCGCCGCGCCATGCTGTAGATCTTGAGGACGGTCCGCATGATGATTGGATTGAAGCCCCATCTCTGCGACGCCTCCCAAACCTTCCGATGGGTGACCCACTCGAAGCACTTGACCAGGTCGAAGTAGGTCACCGCATAGTCGTGTCCGTCGGCCCGCGCGGCCTCACAGTAGAGTGCCTGTAGCCATGCCGCGCGTTCCGACGATCTCCCTCGGCGTGCCCAGTCATAGACTCGCTTGTTTGCTGCCTCCCAACGCCTCGCGTAGGGGATGCGGATGGTCTCCCACACGCGCGCCAGCTCAGGGATAAGGCCCAGGTTGCGAAAGCCACCTGCCGCCTTCGGCGTCAGGTAGATAGGATGGTGGCCTGCGACGTGGGCCAAGGCGCTCCTCGCTCCACCGCGTTGAGCATGCTTGCCACGCGTGCCGCTCCTGGAAACCCGCCATGTCGCCAGAGACGCGGGTGCCAGTCTGTTTCTCCCAGGCCTGTCCCAGCTCGGAACCGCCCACAAGCCTCGATGACGTCCCTCGGGGTGATCCGCGGGACTTTGTGCTCGCTCCACTCGTCGTCGCTGGGGGCCTGGCACCACGGCTCGTCGGCGTTGTAGCTGTCCGCCCAGACCGTCTCCCAGCCCTCCAGCGCCGCGTCCGCTGCCACCTGCGGGTGCGTGAGCTCCTGCTGGGCGCGGGACTCTGTCGGCTGGATCGGGGCCCACGGCACAGGCGGCTGTGCCCACTTGTGCAACGCCCCCGCCCCCGCCTGGCTGTGCTTGGTCACCTGGCGTCGCCAGTCTCGGGCCGCTTCCGGTCGTGCTCGCCGCCACGTGCGCTGGCTGGCCACTGTCATGCGCTTGGCCACGCAGTCCACGTAGTGCAAGCCCCTCTCGGTGATGTGCTCGGCGTCGATCCAGGCGACTGTGTTCGCCAACTTGCCCCAATCGATGTCCGTGTATCGCCCCCGCCCCGTCGGTCGGCGGCGCTCCCCTGCCGCTTCCGCCCCGACCAACGGGCAGTCCTGCGAAGCCGTGAGGCCGAGGACAGCGGGGGTCCGCCGAGGAGTATTCTCTGGGAGGCTCGTCATGTCCTCCTCGACTCGGCGCACTGTGTAGTTTAACTCGTCCAGGTTGTCTGAGTTGTCCTGCTCGTCCGTGGCGTCGCCATCACCCCGCTCCTGGTCGGGCTCGGCGCGCCATGCTGGGTGGTTCCGCTCGAGGAGCGGCCCGATGATGTCCTTCCCTAGGATGCCCTTGGCGTTGTTCTGAGCCCAGTCCAACGTCTCTTGCTTCCCGTTCTTCCACCGCGCTCGCACTGCGGTGCTGACGTGTTCCAAGCGGCGCCCCAGCCATTCAGCTGCCTCCGCCCACTGCTGCTCCCGCGCGGCCTCGCGCACCGTGGGCGGCTTGAGCTGCTCCCAGGCGTAGGTGGGCAGCTGCAGGTGACCCTTGCGCTCGTGCCAGTCCAGGCCGACGTAGTTGAAGTACTTGTTCAGGTGCTCCTCGTACGCGTTGGCCAGGTTGCCCCAGTAGCGGTCCACATCCTCCTGAGTATGCCTGCGGTGCTCCAGGAGTCGTGGCCACGAGGTCGGCCCCGCCACGCAGCCTGTGGGCAGCTGAAGTGGCCATCGCCGTTGGCGCCGCAGTACCCGTACCCAGCGTTTCTCTTCCCGTGGGCGAGGAACTCGCAGGAGCACAGGTGAGTGCGGCGCCGTGTTGTGCTGATTTTGCACGGCCACGTGGAGCGGGCCATCCAGGAGCGTCTTGGACATGATGAAGTAGTCGCGGTGCCGCGCCTCGCCCAGTGCGACGCACGAGCCGCGCGAGGTGTCGAACACGATGACCCCGTCCATTCTGTTGATCACCCCTGTGCGTTGTAGCTCTGCTGGGTCCATGTTGAAGTCGCCGCCCAGGATCCAGTACTTCCCCGCCGCCGCAGCGGCCGTAGTGAAGTTCCGAAGGATGGCCCTGTTGCGGTCTGTCATGCCCTCGCTGACCCAGAGGTAGGCCGCGCCTAGGGCGATGCCCTCCTTGCCGAGGTCCTTGCCGAGGGCGCGAACCCAGCCAATCGCGAGGCGGCCCCTGGACTCGCGGGGCGAGATGTCCCACGTGTCGGCCCCCCTGGCGTAGCTCATGTTGTTTGGCCGCACGGTCGCCAGGAGCGCCCCTGCGCTCCAGCCCCCCCCGTGCGGTGCGGACGCTCGGCGCAATGCCCAGCCTCCAGCCCTCCTTCTGCATGCGTTGCGTGAAGCAGGAGATGCTGTGCTCGTTAGCCTGCAGCTCCTGCGCCATGATGATGGGATACTTGTACGTGTACCTGATGGGGCGCATATTCCGCTCCAGCGTGCCGATGGAGTTCGCGTTGATGGTGGAGAACCCCCGCCCCTGCTCTTCGTCAGGACGAAGGCGGGGCCGTCCACATGCTCTTGCTGATGGTGAGCGTGGTGTCAGGCTGCATGCCAGCCAGCAGAGGCAGAAGGTGTGGCCGATGGCGCTCGATCTGCTCGGCCGCGCAGCCTGCCTCCTGCATGATCTTTGTGATCTGCGTCGCGTCGGCGTTCTGGGGAAAAGAGACCAACTCCTGCTTGATCTCCTCCTCGGCTCTGCGCTTGTTCCTCTGCTGCTTGTCGTGGGCGGCCTCCCGCGCTGCGGCGTCGGCCTCCTTCTTGGCCTTGGCGGCTGCTGCCGCTGCGGCCGCAGCAGCTCGCTCCTCCTCGGCGGCGTGCTGCTGCTGCGCGTGGCGGAGGGCTTCGGCGATCTCGGTGTCCGTCTCCTGGTCGCGCAGGCACTTCTTGGCTTGCTCCAGGGAGGGCGCGGCCGCACCCCAGCCCTTGCCCGGCTTGGGCACGCTGAGCTCCTCGATACGGGCACTCTGCTTTTGGAATTTTGTCATCTTGTCTGGCCAAGAGGGCTTTCTCCCTGTCAAGCTTCTCCTGGGCCTCCTTGATCTCCGGCTCCAGCTTCTCGACCCGCCCCTGCGTGCGCTCACGCTGCGCCTGCGTTTTGTTCCTCTCTCGGACAAGCTTGCACTCCGAGAAGCAACGTGGGATGTCGCTGCCGCTGTCGACAGCTGCCTGCAAGTCATCAACTTCTTTCTGCGCGATGTCGATGTTTCCCTGGACGTGCATGGCCAAGTCTGGGTCCTCCGCCTGCCGTCGAAGTTATGCCAGGTGTGCCCGTAACTTCTTGAGCTTTGCTTTGGTGGCATCCTCGGCCTCTGCGCCGTCCTGGGAGCTGGCCGCACCGTGGTTCGCAGTCTTCGCGGAGTCACGAACCTTCAGCACTTCCAGCAGAAATCGTAGCCGTCCCCATTCCGAGCTTTGCATCCGCTGCAAGCCCAGCCTCCATCCCGCGACTTGGAGCTTGGGGCCATGAAGTAGTTCGATAGCGCAGTGCCACTCTGAAGTTGGCGCTCTCCAGCACCGTCCCGCCTCTCTGCAGGCGCAAAGACGGCTCGGCGCAGAATGGCTGGGGAGGAGGAGGAGGAGGAGGAGGAGGAGGAGGAGGAGGAGGAGGAGGAGGAGGAGGAGGCGGGGGAGGAGGAGGAGGGGGAGGGGGAGGAGGAGGAGGAGGGGGAGGAGGAGGGGGAGGAGGAGGGGGAGGAGGAGAATAGAGAGAGAGAGAGAGAGAGAGAGAGAGAGAAAGAGAGAGAGACAACGCCAAGGCGGCGGTTTTGCCATCATGGCGGCGCTCGCGGGCCCCGCTCAGGGTCTCCACGAGCAGTTCCCGCGGCTTCACGAAGCCGCGCAACAGGAGAAACGAAGAGGAAGATGTTGAGGGGGAGAACGGCCCGAGTGGGCATTATCGCCCTCCCCCCGCCGCTCCAGAGCCGGGCGACGGCGCCAGCTGCCCAAACGGTATCGCGTCCTCCACGGCGAACTGCCAGACCACCGCACGGCGGACCTTGCCCTCCTGGACTCACACGCAGCCGTCCTCGTCGACGTCGCTATACAGCGTCCGTTGAGGACCATCACGGAGACGAACGCGGTCGCCCTCCTTCAGGCTCCCAAGCCCAGGGCGGTTCGGGGCTTTCCGCGTGGGCAGCTCGTCCGCCCACTCGTCGTCCATGTCGTCGTCGTCGACGGAGGGGGGATCGAGGGCCGTCAGCTGCAGCGCGCTCGATCCGTTCGGCAGGCGTGGGGCGCCCTTGCCCATGTTCTTGTTCTGGTGCTTCAGTGCGTCGCCCTGCACAGCGCTCCATGCCATACCCTCGGCGTCTTCCTCCATTGCTGGCAGCGCCACTCCCGCTCCCGCACGGCCACCTCCTCCAAGAGGGCGACGCCGCCGCCGTACTGCAGCAGTGGGCGATGCCGCCCCCTGCAGAGGCGCGGCGGGGGTGGGCGGCGCCGTCAAGACGGCCACGGCCGTACGGAGCAAGCCCTCGGCCGCGCGGACGAGGCGTGCCGCCTCGCGGCACTCCACACTCACGCCGCCCGTGAGCATTGCGGCGGCATGCACTGCGAGGAGAGCGCCGCGCGCTGCCTCCAGTGGTGCCGCGCGGGCGCCCGTCATCGTCGGCGGCGTCGGCGACGTCGCGGGAGGCGGGGCGCGACCCAGCGAGGCGAAGCTTGCGCCAAACCAAGTGGAGGAGGAGGAGGAGGAGGAGGAGGAGGAGGAGGAGGAGGCGGAGGCGGAGGAGGAGGAGGAGGCGGAGGCGGAGGCGGAGGAGGAGGAGGAGGAGGAGGAGGAGGAGGAGGAGGAGGAGAGGAGGAGGAGGAGGGAGGAGGAGGAGGAGGGAGAAGAGGAGGAGGAGGAGGAGGAGGAGGAGGAGGAGGGGAGGAGGAGGAGGAGGGGGAGGATGATGATGATGATGATGATGATGATGATGATGATGATGATGATGAGGGAGGAGGAGGAGGAGGAGGAGGAGGAGGAGGAGGAGGAGGAGGAGGAGGAGGAGAAGGAGGAGGAGGAGGAGGAGGAGGAGGAGGAGGAGGAGACCTGGGGCGCGATCCTCTCGCCCCCCCTCCCTCGCCCTCGGGAAGTTGAGGCCCGGGCGCCTCTCCAGGAGCGCGTCCTGGCCAGAGCCCAGGGGGACATCCAGCCGCTGCGACGAGGGCGCTGTCAGAGCCCTGGACTGCGAGGGGCAACCGTTCCCCCCGCAAGGCGTCCGAATCGCAGCAGAGGTGCAGAGGCGGGTCGAGGAGGGGTGCGAGTCTGGACGTGTGCACCTCAGTGTGCGGTTTTTGCAAGGCATCGCGGCTGTCTGGAGCAAACATGCAGCCAGCATGGAGGCGAGAACAACTCTCCTGAATACATTGCGCCGGCGTTTCAAGCGAAGCGGCTGCCGAACGGGGCTGTCTATAATGGGGCTCCCCGTCCCCCCTTGTGGGATTGCTGTGTGTGGCCATTGTTTACCATTGTTAGAATCCTCTAGCGCAACGCTATTACCGATGATCCTCAGGACGTGTGTTAGCCCAATGTGCGTTTGCCCCGTTCAGCCCCGCCGCCAGCACGCATCCTGTGTCGGCCTCCATTACACCGCCGGCGTCGTATTGAAGGGGTTTGGTTGACAAACGCACGTTGGCGGTAACACACGTTTTGAGAAACGAAATAAGGGGAAAAAGCATCCGGACAAGGCTTAGGAAGGGCGGCTGCCAGAGAGGCCTCCAGAGTCTCAGGCCAGGCCGGTCTGGGCTGGCCTGGTCTTGCCGGGGTTTGTCGGGAATGTTTGGGCTGGCTGCAGCCGTCTGAAGTCGCAATGCTGGGCTGGCTCAGAGGTCTGGGAAGGCTCATTCGGTAGCAAATCATGGATCATGGGAGCCATGTCTGTCCTCGAAATTGCTTCTGTACCTTGTGTGTTCAACGCGCCGATTGAGCGTCGATTGGCGTCGGCCAGCGTGCGGTAATCAATGAGAACGCGCCGATTGAGCGTCAATTGGCGTCGGCCAGCGTCGATCCGCAAGAACTAGCAAGATGGTATGCGAGGCTCCCAGGAGTTGCCACCCAAGGCTCTCAGCTGGCCGAGCCCGCAGGGCTTTCGCTTGGAGATGGAGGAGGAAGCGAAGGTTGGACGACGACATGCGGAGGAGGAGGGGGACGAGGGGGACCCACACATGCGACGTCCGGATGTTTTCAGGACGGCGTCCCTGGAAGTCCCGACCCTTTCCCTGGGACCGGTTTTTCATCCTGAGTCGTTTTTTGACGGTCCCGGGGCCCGGCGAGGGCCCCCGAGGGTCGAAAATAGTGGAACGTTTGCCGTCCTGATTTTTTTTTGTTTTTTTTCTTTTACGACGCGAGCATGTCTGGGGAGGAGGTCTCCGAACCTCGTTGCTCCCCGAGGTGTCGCTCATCGACGGTGACAGCTCCCCCCCGGCTGGCCCGGACCACAGGGGCCTGGAGGCGCGGCGGCCAGCCCCCCGCCCGCGCGCCCCCCCCCCCCCCCCCCGTCGTCGCCCCGCCGCCCTGCGCCGCGCTCTGCCGCCACGCGCGCGGTAGGCGGGGTCGGCGGAACCCTCCTCCTCCTCCTCCTCCTCCTCCTCCTCCTCCTCCTCCTCCTCCTCCTCTTAAACCCCCTCCTCCTGCTGCGCGGGCTTATGTCGGTGGCGAGCGAGGGGGGCAAGTGGGAAGGCCCTCTCAGAAGGCAACGGGGTTTCCCAGAAGCTCTATGGCCTTCTGAGAAGTTCTATGCGTCCTCAGGGAAGGTTTGAAAAACTTACCAGAAGGCCGGAGGACTTCCGAGCCTTCTGAGAAGGCCCGCCCCTTCTCGCTTTCCCGCCGCGCTTGCCGCCAATTGTCCTCACACATCTACGCGCCTCAGCCCGCCGTTCACGGACGGCTGCGGCGCTGGCGCGGGCGGGCCGCCAGGGTGCGCCCAGGGGAGGTAGGGCTGTAGGCGTCAACGACCGATGACATCCCACTCTCTCATCCTGATGCGGGTCGTTCCTCCTTCCCCTCATCCTCTTCCGTTTCATCCCGCTAATAATACGACTACTACCATTTGTTTTTCTTCCCAACCATCCTGTGTTGTTGGGTCCTCGTTTTGAAGAGACAGCGCCCCGCGTCCCACTCCCTCCTCCTTCCCCTTCCTCCCTCCTCCATGCGCTTCACCCACCCAGTACAGCGCTTCGTGGCCCCATAGGGAGCTCCACGTCAGGCCCCAGGGTGGGGTACCACATGCGTTTGTCACACCCGGTGCAGCGTTTCGTGGCCCAGTGGGAGCTCCACCGAAGGCACCAGAGGGGGCGGGAGTACCACATGCGTCTGCCACACCCAGGACAGCGCTTCGTGGCCCCATAGGGAACTCCACATACGGCCCCAGGGGGGTACCACACACGTCTGCCACACCCAGTGCGGCGTTTCGTGGCCCAGTGGGAACTCCACCGAAGGCACCACGGGAGGGGGTACCACATGCGTCTGCCACACCCAGTGCAGCGCTTCGTGGCCCCATTGGGAGTTCCACGTAAGGCCTCAGGGGGTACCACATGCGTTTGCCATACCCAGTGCAGCGCTTCGTGGCCCCATAGGGAGCTCCACCGAACTCCCCAGGGGGGGAGGTACCACATGCGTCTGCCACACCCAGTACAGCGCTTCGTGACCCCACATGGAGCTCCACCGAAGGCCCCAATGCGGTGGGGTCACCACATGCGTCCGCCACACCCAGTGCAGCGCTTCGTGGCCCCATAGGGGGCTCCACGTAAGGCTTCAGGGGGGTACCACATGCGTTTGCCACACCCAGTGCAGCGCTTCGTGGCCCCATAGGGAGTTCCACCGAACACCCCAAGGGGGGGTACCACATGCGTCTGCCATACCCAGTGCAGCGCTTCGTGGCCCCACATGGATCTCCATCGAGGGCCCCAATGGGGAGGGGGACCACATGCGTCTGCCACACCCAGTGCAGCGTTATAGCTCTGTCCCCCGAGCTTGCGATTCATCTTCTTGTGGTGCTAGGTCCGCCCGTGGTCATCACTTGCCTCCCTCAGCCCGAGGGTGCGCAGTCCTGTTCCGACTCTGTCTGTTCGTTTGGACCCTGTGGCTCTCATGGCGAAGTGCTGGCAGTGCGTGCGGTGCGGTGGTTACACGCCACAACACCTCTCACTCTGCATCAAGGCTGGCTGCAAGGGCAAGCAGACGGACCACAACGTGCCAGCAGCGAACGACAACCACAAGCCTTGGGGTAAGTGGGCAGCCGGCGGTGTCAATCTCGGAGCTCCCTGGACCAAGCAGGGACCCAAAGGCTGCGGCGGCAAAGGGCGTGGTGGCGAAGGGCTCGGACCTAGCGGCGGAGGGCCTGCTGCCCCCGCAACCGTCACGCTCTCGCCAGAGAAGGTTGCAGCCCACGCAGCCATGGCCATGGAATCGTATGAGATCGTCAAAGACGGACTTTCGCGCAGCAGTCGAGACAAGGTCGAGTTGGCACGTCGACAGGCAGCCGCTGGTGTCCTGGGCGCGGAGGCGCGGAAGCCCCCTCTGGCAGTCGATCAAGCATCGTTGGCCGTCGCCGACGCCAAAGCCAAGCGTGAGCGCCTGTTGGAGAACTCTCGCAAGGCTCTGGAGGCGCTGGCAGACGCGGATCGGGCCGTCGCCGAGCGCAAGGCGGTGCTCGAGCAGGCCAAGAAGCAGGCGGCGAAGCTCTACTCTTCCACCACGGCTGAGGACGCGCTCCGCTCCGTCAAGGACAAGGTCGCCTCCGTCGATACGGAGGGCAAGTCGGGTGCTGAGGTCCTGGCTAGCCTCGCCGCAATGCTGGGCGAGCTGGCTGCAGCCGCGGCCCCGCCACATCCCGAGGCCGAGCTTGCCCGCGCTGTGCCAGCCGCAGGTGGAGGTTCTGGCGCTCCTGGTGCAGGCGCAGGTGGTGGCGCAGATGAGGCTGATGCTCCCATGGCAGGCGAGCCAGACAGCGACGAGTTCGACAAGTTCATGGAGGGCGAGGATCCTGGAGGACTTCTCGGCAGCGCTGCGGACGAGGACGAGGGGAAGAGGCTCCAGGAGGCACTGGACACGCGCGGGGCCGCCAAGCGTTCCAAGACCTCGGGGTAGCAGCCCCAGTGAGGCCATCGGTGGCAATCGTTCCTCTCTCATGCCCAGGACGGCGGACAAGCGAGGGCGCTGGTGGGTTGGCCTCGCCGTCAACTGCAATGCTGGGTCGGGGTCCGCCAACCTTCTGGGCGCAGCTACTATCAGGTGCTGCGGCTTCGTCGTCGTTCAGGAAACGCACTTAGATTTGCGGCGCACTCAAGACGTCTAGGACGGCTTCGCCGGCTCGGGTGGGTCTCGGAAGCTGCACCAGGGATCATTGCTGGTTTTGGCTCCCAGGGCACTGGAGGCCTTGTGCAGATGGCGCCCCAGCACCTCGGGCTCGGGCCGTTCGACCTGCTCGGCAAGCAGGCTGCGCTGGGGCCTGGGCGCGCCATAATGCCCCACCTCAATGGCGTCTGTGGAGGCGGCATCGCGTGGGTCAACGTGTATCTGGAGGCCAGCGTCAGGCTCAACGAGAGCAGCGCCGACGCCCTCTACGCGGTGCTCAATGCCCTGCAGGCGGCCAGCAGGCCCTTCATCGCGCGCGGGGACTTCAACATGGAGCCGTCGGTATTGGAGGAGTCTGGCTGGCTAGAGGCGGCGCAGGCGGTGGTCGCTGCGCCCACGGGGGCCGCGTGCAGACCTGCAGGCAGGATTATCGGGTACCTCGTGGTCTCGAGGCTCCTCCACGGGGCCAAGGCCAGCGTTGTCCACGGGTTGGACCTCAGCCCGCGCTATCCAGTTGCGCTCGAGCTGGTCGGCCCGAGCAGGCACCATAAGGTCACCGCCATGCGCGCGGCCAAGCGGCTGCCTCTGCCCAGGCCGCTGACCTGCTGCGCGCAGGATCATGGCCCAGCTTGGCGCGCCGTTCGTGACCAGCTCGGGCGCGTGCCAGACCTAGGCAGCATGCGGCAGGCTTCCGTCGAGCAGGCGTAGGCCAACATGATCGACGCGCGCGGGCTCATCCACGACCTCGACAGGTATTCAGGCCGCGCGGAAAGGCCCAGGCTTTCAGCCACCCCAGCCACCGCGCCGTCGCCGCCAAGGCTGCCCACCGCGTCACTCGAGCTTCGACCTGGTGCAGGTCGGTTGCCATCTGTCTCCGAGACGAAGCGCAGATCGAGCTGCCGCTCACCAGGGTCGGAGCCCTGCGCGCCTCGGGCAGGCTGGCTAGCAGGCCGCCGTCCGACCTCGCAGAGCTGCCGGGCGTGGTCAGCATCATCGCCAGCGGAGCGCAGGATTTCCCCCCTGATCAGCTTGGTGTGCTCAGTGCGGCGTGCTTCAGCTGGTCTGAGGCAATGGCCAAGACGGGTCTCGATCAAGCCATCAAGAACTACAACGGCTGGGTGCTGCGCTCTGTCACCACGGGCGCAGGCGGCATCCATGCTGTCACGAAGACGGCTCAGTCTTGGAATGCGAAGCCAGCCAACACGGTTGGCGTGGCGCCGCTCACCATTCAGCGTAGGTTGCAGGCGCTTGTCGACGAGTGGTCCATTTACTGGGGCATCGTCGCCCCCCAGGCCCTGCCAGTCCAGGCAGCAGGTGGTGGTGCGCATGAGGCTGAACCAACAGTTGGAGGCGACAAGGGGGACCCCCCCCCCCCCCCCGACGCAGCCACGGTCCCCCGGCAGCCGGGCGAGGCTACGCTTCTCGATGCAGCTGCGAATGCCCCGAGGGAGCTCGAGCCCGAGAGGCATCGTCTGCCTTGGCCTGAGGGCCTCGGAGAGCGCCCCGACAGGCCTGCTGTGGCTGAGCTGCGGAAAGGGACCTCATCTTTCAAGCCTCCGTCTGGTTCCAACTTTGGCAGCATTCGTCCAAGTGAGTTCAAGGTGATGGAAGTCCCAGGCATTGATGCCTTTATTGGTTTGCTGATGGCTATCGATCAGCAAGCAGAGTGGCCCAGCTTCATCACCAAGGTGGCCTTTTTATTCCCAAGGCAGATGGAGGCCTTCGACCCATCGCGTTGTTGGCAGCGGTGGTCAGAGTTCACGGCAGGCTTCGCAGACCCATCATGCAGCAGTGAGAGAAGGCCAGTGACAGGCCCTATTGGTGGGCGTGCTCAGGGCGCCCATGTGGCAGAGCGGCGTGGCTGCAGCAGACGAGATCAGAGTGGATTGCGATGGTGGCCGGACCTCATCCCGATCAAGACTTTGCCTCTGCCAGCATCCTGCTGGACCTTTGGAAGGCTTGCGAGCAGGTCTCGCATCGGTGCATCGTGCAGGCAGCTGTTAAGTACGGGTCTTCGCTCTGGCTGGCCACGCTGCAGATCTCTTTGTAACGTGCACCGAGGGTGCTTCACCTCGACGGGTGCTGCTCGCAGGAGCTGCAGGTCTTCCAGACGGTGCTCGCTGGAGACGCGTTCGCCACGGACTTCATGCAGCTCATGTTGTTGCAGCCGCTCGACGAGATGGTCGAGCGGTTCGGGGCCGTCACGCCAGCTACCGTGGTCGACGACCTGGTGCTCCAGCGCTGGGGCGGTGCCAAGCGTGCGCAGGACGATCTGGCGGGCGCTACTCGTGTACTGGTGCAGCAGCTGAAGAATGTTAAGATCAAGACCGCGGTCAAGAAGTCTATGGTCATGGGCGCCTCACCAGGCTTGCGCAGCAACATATCGAGGCGCCTGCTCAAGATGGCAGGAGTCCAAGGTGCTCGTCGCGCGCGCACCCGGGGCATCGATCGCGCAGAGGGGCGACGTGCAGCTCGGGCCCTTCGGCAGCAGCGCCTCGCCAACGTCGAGCTTCGCCTCGGCAAGGGGAGCTGTTTGGGCCTGGGGCGCGGGCGCGCTGCTGCAGCCAAGGTTGCGTTCACAGGCCTCCATCCTTCGGAGATGTACGGTGTCAACTTCGCTGGCCCCAACCCCGGCGAGTTGCCCAGGCAGGATGCGCTCCATCGCTGTCAGAGCCACGCTGGGGCCTGTCACGCTGGGGCCTGTCATGGCGCTGGCCAAGGCTGCGTGGGAGAAGTGGATCCCGACGTTTATTTTGCAGTCTATTTCCGAGTGGAACGAGAGGGTCGCCAAGCATTGGGGCGACGCGCGTGGTCCGCTCGGAGCAGCAGTAATGTCTTTGCAGAGGATCGGGTTCACACTCAGCTCCTTCGCGGACTGGGTCACCGACGCGGGCGAGAAGCTCGACTTGGCGGTGCACTCTCTCTGGGCGGCCAAGCAGATTGTCACGCGAGGCGTCGAGCGGTGGCAGTTGGCTCAGCTGGCCAAGAGCACGCGCTGCGACATCTACGGTGCTGGCGGCGTCTTCCTGCCGCAGGTCAGGCGGTGGGCCGTGCCGGGCCGAGGCTCCACCAAGTTCGCTAAGGCTTGGAGGACGTTGGCGCCGAGTGAAGCTGGGTATGCCAGATCATGCCTGGTCGTCGGTCAGTGGCTCAACGAGCGGCGCTGTGCGGCAGGCCTCAGTTCTTACTCGGTCTGCTCGCTGTGTCCCACCAAGATGGGGACACGTTGGCATCGGCACATGGATGGTCAAGGCGCGCGCTTCCAGGACAAGGGCGACCCCATCGCGATCAGGGCTCTGCTCGAGAGGTTGTGGCTGCCAGAACCGCTCACGGAGTGGAGGCCGCCATGTGACGACGTCCTGGCGCACGCGCAGTGGATCAAGGGCTACGGCGAGAGCTTGACGTTTGCGGAGCCCGACCTGTTCGCAGATGGAGCCTGCACCGACGGTGGCATCAGGATTGCCTGTGCAGGATGTGCCGTTATTGCTTTGCCTAGCGGTGGCGATCACGTCGGCCCTGAGCCAAGGACTGCCACGCGTGCGTTAGCCCCCTTTTTGGCTGGTGCCTTGCAGCCCATTGACGGCGGCGCGCTGTTGGCGCTTCTCCTGCTTCTCAAGTGCACCATTCCACCAGTGACAGCTCATTTTGACGCTGAGTTTGTGGCGACTGGTATCAATATGCGCGGGCCCGAGGCCACTGCGAGCAGCGCGGCAGCCTGGGCGGAGCTGTGTGTTCGCGTCTGGCATGCTGTGCAGGACTTTGGCGGGCTCGGCGTAGACGGCCTCGCCCTTGTCAAGGTCAAAGCGCACGCTTCTGTTCAGCACGTGCAAGGGGGCCTTGTCACGGCTAGAGCAGAGGCAACATCGCAGCATATCGGCGCACAAAGTTTATTGCTGCTCAACTTGGCGCCCCCGACGCCGTTCGGCAGATCATCCAGGCGAGGCAGACCATGTTCGACGCAGCTTTCTTTTAGTTTTCGATTGCTTGCGGCAGGGCTGCCGATGGCAGAGCTGGCATTTCGGACGAGAAGGACACGAAGCAGGCCAGCAAGGTTCAGTTGTCTCACGGCTCACGAGGTTGACTGTTTGCGCTGCCTCAAGACCGCGCACAGCAGCAACATCAAAGCGCACTTCTGGGCCAAGCTTTGCGCGCCCAAGCCGTACGTCGCACTCTGGCAGTACTTCGAAGAAGCGGCCTGCTCGAGCAGCCTTGGCGACGGCGGCCACGGCGGCGGCGACCATCGCCGCGCTGGCGCAGGCCGAGCAGGAGGCGACAGTTGCTGAGGCCACGGGCGGCGGCAGCACCGAGTTGCTGAAGGCCAAGGATCTCAAGGCAGCCCAGCAGAAGATCGACTACCTGTTGTCGGCAGCTTCTGGAGCGAGCTCGAGCGGGCCTGCGCGCTCGGCATCGGCTGAAAACAGATGTTGCCAGTGCTTGCGAGGCTCCTGTAGGCCCCGCTGCAGAAGCCCCAGTCGGACCTTGCACGCGCGCTCCCGTGGGGCCCGCTGCCGAAGCCCCGTGTGGCGGCGCGAGCTTTGAGGATGTGCCTGCCTCGCTTCTCCCCTCGGAGTTCCTCAGGTCTCCTCCAAGCCCCGATGCAGAAGCCCTGGGGGGAGCCCGCGGCGGCGAGAGTGTGCCCGCCGGTTTGTCCAGTTTTCGCGGGGCGGCCAGCAGTCTGGTTGCCTCGCAATGTTGTGGTGTTGCGTCTTGCCGCTCGAGCTCGCCCGATCGGCCTTGGTCGGTGGCCCTCGATTGCCCCTCTGGCCCCCTCGCTGCGCCGATGGCACAGGGGTTCCAGGAGCGGCGAGCGGCGAGCATGTTCTCACAACCACCTCTGCATATCGCATTTGCACGCGCTGTCATTGCTATGCGAGAGTGATCGGAGGCAAGCACAGAGGCATGTCCGCAGAATGCAAGCTACCAGAGAGCGCTTGCGCCTGCCGCCAGCCGCCGCCGCCAGCTGCGCGGCTGCTAGAACCTGAGCTCGTGATGGGCGAGCCCCGTCACTGCTAAAAAAAAACCCCAGAGGAGGGTGTGCCACATGAGTCTGCCACACCCAGTACAGCGTTTCGTGACTCCATAAGTAGCTCCACCGAAGGCCCCATGGGGGGGGTGCCACATGCGTCTGCCACACCCAGTGCAGCGCTTCGTGGCCCCAGAGGGAGCTCCACAGAAAGCCCCAAGGGGTGGGGAGGCATGCGTCCGCCACATCCAGCACAGCGTATCTCCATTGGAGGCCCCAGTAGGGGTGGCCACATGCGTCCGCCACACCCAGTACAGCGTTTCGTGGCCAGTGGGGCCGTCCGCACGCGTCCCGCACACCCAATTTGGCATTTCCACCCACCCAGTGCAGCGCTTCGTGGCCCCAATAGGGAGCTCCACCGAAGCCCCCAGGGGGACCGCCCGCATGCGCCCCACGCGCCCAATTTGGCATTTTCACCCATCCACTGCAGGGCGTCGTGG
>CAUYUJ010018350.1:47500-87500 GCA_963575745.1 Prorocentrum cordatum | reverse complement strand
CTACTACTACTACTACTACTACGACTACGACTACGACTACTACCACCCCGGCATTGCCCGCGCGCTCGTGACGCAAACAAGCGCAGCGACAAAGAAGGCGCAGCAGGCAAGCGCGTCGCGCGCGTATATTGCAGCATGGGCCATGGCTCGGTAAAAGGAGCGCGCGAGAGAGCCCCAACCAGAGCACCCTTCCCAAGCGCAAGGCGGAGGTTTTGAGCCGACTGTCGAGGGGACTCACGCTAAATTCGGACGTCCCTTTCCCTGTGATTTGAAAATGCTCAGTGCCTGACTTGACCAGGTGTCCACGGCGCTCGAATCGAATCGAATCCTCTGCCTCCTCCTCTTCCTCCCCCCCTTTTCGTCTTCGAGATCCTCCTGATTCGCCTTGCCCTCAGTTCAGAAGGGGGGAAAAATAGGAGTTGGAGAAGGAGGACGAGGAAGGCCAGATGGAGCAGAAGGACGACAAGAAGGGGGCATGATGAGGAGGAGGAGTATGAGCAGAACGATGATGCTGAGGATGAGGCGAAAGAGAAACAGGGCCGACAACATTCTCGATACTCGAACGTTGTTGTCGCCGACTTCGCCCACAATCACCATCAGCATCGACAGAAGCTCCATCATGCCCACTATCATCATCAGCAGCATCATCATCTTCATCAGCACCACCATCGTCATCATCAGCAGCAGCAGCACCATCTTCCCCGTAAGTGTCATCATCCTCATCCTCCCCACCTCTCTTCCTCATCATCGTTTCCTGTTCCTCCTCCTCCTCGGCATCCTCATCCTCATCCTAGTCAGTATCCTCCGCATCCTCATCCTGGTCACCGTCCTCACCACCATCATCACGATCATCGTCATCATCAGCATCGTCATCATCAGCATCCTCATTCCCGTCCTCATCACCATAATCATTATCACCATCATCAGCATCATCATCATCAGCACCAACAGCACCATCATCATCATCACCACCATCATCATCATCATCATCATCATCATAGGCCGCCGCGCGCTCAGGCCATTGATGGAGCAGCGGCCTCCAGTCACCGCCCCCTTGCCATGCCCAAAAGGCAGGGGGCCGCTTGACGACACCCCGCACACCGCCAGGCCGCCATGGCCGTGCTCCGGAGCGCGGGCGCCGCGCACCTGCTGAGCACAGGACTCGCTACGCTGACCCTGAACTACTGGACGCTGAGCTTCAACTTCAACATCATCACGAACACAGAGGGCCAACACAGGCATACCACGCGGCCCATGAATTGCCACAAGTGGAACAAGTGCACGCTGAACGTGACTGGCCACATGGACTACCCCACCCAGATTGCGAAGGACTACTGGACACTGAAAAACAACTCCAACATCATCACGAACATAGAGGGCCAGCACATGCAGGATTACAACACGCTGACCCTGAACGACTGGACGCAGAACTTCAAATTCCAAATCCTCACGAACACAGAGGGCCAGTACGTGCAGGACTGGACGCTGAGCTTCAAGTTCAACATCTTCACGAGCGCAGAGGGCCAGCACAGGCAGGACTACGACACGCTGACCCCGAACTACTGGACGCTGAGCTTCAATTTCAACATCCTCACGAACACAGAGGGCCAACACATGCAGAACTACACCACGCGGCCCCTGAATTGCCACCAGTGGAACGATTGCACGCTGAACGTGACTTGCCACATGCTGCTTCAGACGACGCACAAGACCAGGCTGAATGGCAGCAACAATACGGACACCTACACGATGAGGAAAGAGCTCCCAGGGACCATAGCCATCACGCAGGAGATCGAAGGCTACAAGGACACCCCGGATTCCCCCCTCAGGAAGAGCGACACCCCAGAGGACAAGAAACGCCTGCAGGAGATAGGGTCGCCAGCGCCCCCCTTCGCGCTGGCGATCTTGGAAGGACTGTACAAGTGTGACGTGGGCGGCTCCATGGAGGGTGCCATTCGGAACCGCCTGCACCGAGCGGAGACCGAGGACATCGAGGCAGAACACAGAGGGCCAGCACATTCAGGATCACACCACGCGGCTCCTGAATTACTACCAGTGGAACAATTGCACGCCGAACGTGACTTGCCACCTGGACCACTACATCCACACCCAGCTCGCGAAGGACTACTGGATGTCCCAGGGCATCTCGACCACATCTCCGACATATGCCGTGCAAATCGGACTATGACGCACGCAGGCATTAAGATCCGCCAGTGCACTACCGACGCCCCGCATCATTTCGAGGACCGCCGCTATCATACATGGGCCCATTTCGGATGGGGTCGCGGGGCACACACGAGCAGCTCAGTAAGCCGCAGCATCGCAGTATCCAAGCGCCAAAGCCGCAAGATAGATATCGACAAGGTACGGCACCCCGCACAGTCTGACTTACGGGGCGCAGGCGCCGTCGAGCTTCATCGAGGCCAGCTCCGCTCTCGACTCACTGCTGCGCATCCCCCACCGCGGCCGAACGGAGCAGGTCATTACCAACACTGGAAAGCAGGATGCCGCCGACCATGGAGCTGGGTACCGCAGGCACATACCGACATCCCTATTCGCGTCATGCCCATCTTGTTCACGGACCTCAACCAAGGCCCAGGACGACGATCACGACAGCGCCGCACCGACAACGCAATCGGCAGCTACCAACCCAGCGACGAGACCGAGCTCGGACGCTTGATTCACGACAAGTTCCTGACGCACCAGCTGGCAGCCATCAACATGCACATCGACGTCGGCAATACCTACTACGGGCACAACAAAGCCAGATCAAGCATCAACTACTTCATCGGCCACGACAACTTCATGGAAATCGTGAAGCACGTGAAGCATTGGAAGACCCACACCAAGCTAAGTAGCCTACTACATGTTGCCGCCCACATCCCCATGATTATGCAGATCAAGATGCCTGTCAGCGGCGCCAACATCACGAACAACAACACCCGCTGGGACTATGGCCTACTTGCTGCTGGGCCCCAGACCGGCGCCCACCGTGCGTATTCTCTCAACGACGCCTACGCCGAGATTAGCAAAGACAAGGAGGCCCTCCGAGTTGTCAAGATGGATCAGTGGGCCCCCCCCGAGGCCAGCGTGAGCACCTCTTCCCTCCTCTCGGCGACAACGCGCGACGGGACGGACACCGACGACGAGACAAACCCCACCTTCGAGTGCAGCATCGGGTCGTGCCAGAAACGGATGACCACGCGCTCGGCCACTCCAAGTGCTCCCCCGCCGCGCCCTGCGCCACCCAGGCCATCCAGATGCCGTCCCTCGCCCGCCATCGAGGACACCCCTGATGCAAGCGCGTCCAACTGCCAGTCGGCGGAACACATCGCGGGCAGCGACCTACGCGGCAGACCTAAACATCGACCACTTCGACGGCTACAAGCAGCGCAGCGCCCAGCAGCAGTATATGTAGCGCCCACGCGGGCGATCCGAGTGGCTAATGTTTCCTCTACGCCTACTCTCCCTGGATAGGGGGGCGACGCCCGAGCGGAGAGCGACGTGGCGACTCCCACTGAGCCCCTCCCAGGGCTCGAAGGGCTCGGGCACCGCTACGATGACACCAAGCAGTAGCTGGTGATCGGCGCGCCCATGTGGGAGGGCCAGGCGGTCCACCACCGAGGCGTGGCCCCAGTGGGCTGGCCCGAGGAGGAGGTAGGCCACTTGCTAGAGACGCTCGAGCAGTGAACCCGCCTTTTTGCCAGAGCGAGCCTGTCTTTCTGCCAGAGCGAGCCTGCACGCCACAGCGCAGGCCACAGCGCAGAGGAGGCGAGTCCACGCCGTGTCAGAGTTTGTTCGAGGCTAAAGCCCCCCTGCCAGTAGCAGCACGGTCACGGTCACATCCCGCCCTCCTCCGTCGCGCCTCCACCCCCCCCGCTGCCGTGCCAGCACATGCAGAGGAGCTGCGTGAGGTGGAGGCCCCACCCCACCCGAGTTCAATGCCGAAGACGAAGCGGCCAATATTATTCAGCTAGCATTTCGACGCTGCTAGGCACGCGCTGCGCAGGAGGCCCCTCCGAGCAACACCCTGGCAGTCTGGCCCAAGCGGGGCAACACGAGACAGTCGGCTCTCTGCGACGGATCTCTCAAGTCGGGTTTCAGTGTGTACCATATTTTGATATCAGATATTGGTCCTGACGTCGAGGAAAATCATCATCATCATCGTCATCATCATCATCATCATCAGCATCATCATCATCAGCATCATCATCGTCGCCCTCATCCTCATCGTCGTGGTCGTCGTCGGGCCGCCTCTGCCGTCGCGGCCGCCCGCTGCCGCGTGCCAGGAGGGGTGCAACAGCTCGAGCACCTCCGAGACGCCTGTGGCCATCGACTGGCGGGCGGCGGGCCTGAAGGCCCCCCCCCGCGGCCGCCAGGGGCGCAGCGGCGCGCGGGGCGTGGCCTGCTCGGTCCTCCTCGGTCTCCCACCTCCTCGATCTTTTGGCACAAGCCCCAGGTGCCAGGTCATTCTGGATAGTCTCAAAAAAGTCGCTATGCCTCTCGAAGCGTCGATCCAAACTAGTTGCCCGAGGTCTCAGCACGCCTCTGGCCCTGTTAGGCCGGCGAGTGGACAAACACACACTCATATACGCACGCACGCAGATTCACACGCAAGCACACAGACACACGCACGTGACGCACAGAGGCACACATTATTAGCTCAAGCCATTTTGGCTCAAACCCAGGTGCCCTCCAAGATGGCCCAAGTCGGCCCTAGGAATGCCCGAGAGGGCCCCCAGAGGCCCCGACGATGACCCAGGGGAGGCCCGAGTTTGCCCAAGCCGGCCCTGAGGGGACGCCAAGACGGCCCAAGATGGCCCTGAGCGAGGTGTCGGAGGCGACACTGAAGCCCGACCCTAGCCATGTTGTGACGCAGCGCGTGCTAGAGAAGGGTGTTATGGGGCTGGGACGTCTGGGCCAGAGCCCGCCGAGAGGCCCCCAACGATGGGTCCAAGAGGGCCAGCGAGCTGGCACCAGGAGGGATTCGAGAGCCTAAGCAGCGTCCAGGGTAGCCCCAGATTGCCTTGAGACGGCCCCGAGACGACCCAACAGGGTCCATGGCGGAGATCCCCCAAGCCAATGCCGGCCAGCCCCAAGTGGCCAAAGAGCTTCGAAGCGCTTCATGGCAGCCCCAGGTGGCTACAAGGTGCCCCCAATTCGGCCCAGAAGAGGCCCCAGACGGCCTCCCCATTTATTCAGCCCCAACACGGCCACACGCATCGAAAACCTTACATTTGAAATGTCTCGGGCCTCCTCGGCTTGACAGCCTAAGACGGCCCTAAAGATGATTGTGCCATTCAGCTACGCAGCTGGACTCGGCGCGTGCGATATGAGCGAGCGTGGCTTGCACGTGTTACCATTGCTTAGCGACTTGGTCACTGAGCGGTATGTTGGTAGCTGAGCGGCATCTCTTCATCTATTTTGCTGGGCATATTTGTAGGCGAAGTCTTTGCTTTAACGGTTTATCGTTGCCGTCATGGTTGGCCTTGGTTGGGTCCGACCGGACTCTGCAATTTGCCGTCATGTCGAAGGTCCGATCGATTGCCCGTCTGAGCCGGCCCACTCGAACTCCGCCGCCAGTCGGAGCGTGTTGAGAGCATCCTAGCGCGCTCCCTCCACAGTGCGTTGTCGCGAAGAGGTTTGTCGTCTCGGATGCTGTGTTGTGCCATGATTCGCTATGTTTGCCGTGCCATGTAGCGATCAACGTTGCTCTCTCATATAATGAGCTGTACCACGCGCATGCGCTGCAATCCTCACTTTTGCATGCGAGTGCGATCTCGTGGACGGTAGTCCACGGGTCAGCCCTAGTCAGCCACAGCGGTGGGATCAGCGCGTGTGAGAAGCGCGGGCAGTAGCAGCGGGCGCTTGCACTACTGAGCGAGATGCGGGAGGCGGAGCCCGACGTCATCTCTCCTACAATAGCCGGGTCCGCGCGTGCGGTGGGGAGCGCAGTGGCAGCGAGCCCGCCCCCCCCCCCCGGCCGCTTCGGGGTGGCTGTCGGGGTCGCCTCGGAGCCTCTGGAGCGGCTCCGATCTGGAGCGGCTCCGATCGCGCAGCGGACGCTCCGTGACTGCCGAAGATCCGCTCCAGACGCCCCCAAGACGGCCTCAGGACGGCTCAAGACGCCCCCGAGCTGCCCCGAGAGACCTCCGAGCGGGCCCTTACGACGCACAAATCGTCCCATTCCCGTCGTAAAACGTACATTTTTTGAGAACTCGCTCTTCTGGTCTGCACGGCGTCCAAGACGGTCGAGGACGCTTCCAAGACCGCCCCAACACGGCCCCAGAGGCCCCCAAGAGAGCCCCAGTCGAGACCAAAACGGCCCCTCAGGGCCGCAAGACGGCCCAAGATGGCGGGGCTCGGAGCGGTGCGAATTGCCAAGATGGCCCAAGATGGCTCTAAGAGGGCCTCCGAGGGCCACCATCGCATACTGTAGGCCCGCTCTAAGCGCCAAAGGGGCCTGCGGAGCATTTTTCTAAGGAAAAGTGCTTGTAGATCCCTGTGGGGGCCACTTGACAGGGCACGGCCGCGCGGTCAGAAGGCCGCGGGTCAGCCCTAGTCAGCTACAGCGCTGGGATCAGCGCGTGCGAGAAGTGCGGGCAGTGGCAGCGGGCGCTGGCGCTGCTGAGCGAGATGTGGGAGGTGAAGCTGGTGCCCGACGTCATCTATACTACAATGCAGGGCCCCGCGCGTGCGAGAAAGGCGATTCGGACCAAAATGGCGTAGCAGGCCCCTGCGAGCCCCAGCAGGCCCCGGCGCGCTCCGAGACGCTCCAAGATGGCCCAAGAGCGCTACGAGACGCCCCTGGAGGCCTTCACGAGGGCCCCAAGACGTTCCCAGACGGCCCAAGAGGGCCTCCGAAAAGGTCCAAGAGCGCTCCAAGACGTCCAAGATGGCCTCCCGACGGCCCAAGAGAGCTCGAACAAGGAAAAATCGTCACAAACCCTAGGGAGCACTTGCATTTTTGCAATTCGCGCACTTTGCGTCCGCAACGCGTCCAAGACAGCCATACAGGCCCCCAAGATCGCCCCAAGACGCCCCAAGAGGGCCTCCAGGCAGCCCCAGAACGGTCCCAGGCGGCCCCAGGACAGCCCAAGAAGCGCCCAGGACAGCCCAAGAGGGCTCGAAGAGCGGCCCAAGACGGGCCCGAGACAGCCCCAGAGGTGCCCAAGACCACCCTAAACAGTTTGACACGGCCCAAGAGGCGCCCAAGAAGGACCCACGAGGCCCAAAGGATGCCTTCAAGTCCTTCCAAGAGACGTCCAAGAGGGCTCAGGAGCAAAATTCGTCCCAATCCCGAGGGAAGACGCACAATTTTAACATAGATCGCCCCAAAACGCCCTAAGAGGGCTTCCAGGGGCCCCAGGACGGTTCAAGGCGGCCCAATGACAGCCCAAGAGGCGCCCAGGGCAGCCCAAGAGGGCTCGGAGAGCGGCGCCAGACGGGCCCGAGGCAGCCCCACCGGCGACCAAGACCGCCCTACATAAACGGCCTGCACTCGCACTCGCACTCGCACACGCACACGCACACGCACTCGCACTCGCACTCGCACACGCACAGACACACACACACACACTTACACTTACACTTACACTTACACTGACACTTACACTTACACTTACACTTACACTGACACTGACACTGACACTGACACTGACACTTACACTTACACTTACACTTACACTTACACTTACACTTACACTTACACTTACACTTACACTTACACTTACACCCCCACACACACAAACACACACACAAACAAACACACACACACACACAGAGGCACACTTTATTTCATTGCTTCGCCCACTCCGCTGGCCCTTGTTGTGCGATCGTGGCCTCTTGGGGCCTCTCGGGGCCTCCAGGGGGCCTCCTGGGCTCTCTCGGGGGCTTCTTGGGGCTTCCTGGGTGCCTCTTGGGGCGGAAGGCTCGAATTGGTGGTTCGTGTTCCCCCTCCTGGGCCCCCCCTTGGGGCCATCCTGGGGCCCTCTTGGGCGATCTTGGGCGCCTCTCTCCTGGACCGCCTGGGGGCTCTCTTGGGGGCCTCTCGGGCCGTCTTGGGGCGGTCCTGGGGGCCTTTGGGGCCATCTCGGAGCGTCGGAAAGCCGAGAAGGCGAGAACGCCGACATCCTCCAAAAACGTACGGGAAATCAGTAATTTTTGCCTCTGGGGGCCCTCTTGGGAGGTCTCTTGGAGGATGCTTGGGGCTTCTTGCAGGCTTCTCGGGCCGTCTGGAGGCCATCTTGGGGTCCTGGACTGGTTGTTCGGTGACTCGGAGCCCTCTTGGACCGTCCTGGGGGCCTCTTGGGGCACTCTTGGCGCGCTCTGGGGGGCCTGAGAGGCCGCACCCAGGAGGACAACCATCTTCGAGTAAAGGTTCTCTGGGGATCAGCCAGGCTACTTGGGATCCGGGGATCCCCAGGGGTGGTCCCGCGCGCGCGAACTAGAATTATTTTAAACTAGTTACTGGAGATCTTAGCACGCCTCTGGCCCGTGGGGCCGGCGAATTGACAAACACACGCACAGACGCACACACACGCGCAGACTCACACACAGACACACAGACACACGCACATAACACATATAGACACACATTATTAACTCAAGCCATGTTGGCTCAAGCCCAGGTGCCATGTCGTTCTAGATAGTCTCAAGAAGTCGTTATGTCCCTCGAAGCGTCGATCAAGAATTGCGGCCTGACAAAACAATGGAGCGCCGCACTGCGGATGCTCCGCGAAGGAATTCAATTGGGTGTGCAACTCGTCCCAGGCCACTACGTTGCGACTGTCAGCGCATGCAGAAAAGGCGGGCAATGGCAACACGCGTTGTCAGTGCTCAGTGAGATGTGGGAGGCGAAGCTGGAGCCCGACGTCATCTCTCCTACATTGTACATGGCGGGCAGAAGCGCGTGCCAGAAGGGCAGGCGGCAAAGTGGCTAACATCGCCCCTTTACGGCCCCACTGGTTGGTCGAATCGCCCACGAGGGCCCAAGAGGCGCCCCAGAGGGATTGCACGACGGTCCAAGGGCGTTCCAAGGCGGCTTCAGTTGTTTCCGAGACGGGCCTCGCGACCCAAAAGACTTGAGAAGGTGGCTCCAAGACGGTCCAAGAGGCCCCAAAGACGCTCCGACAGGGCCCCGAGAGGACGCCAAAGAGGCATACCTTTCTACATTCTTATGGGAAGACGTACATTTCCAGCACATCCGCCTTTTGTGTTGTTACTCGGTCCAGGGCAGGCCAAGAGGCTCCCCCCAAACCCCCCAAGACGACCCAAGCGGCCCCCGAGAGGGCCCCAAGACGGTCCAAGAGGGCCCGAAGACGGCCCAAGGGGGCCCTCAAACGGCCTGAGAGGACCCCAAGACGGCTCCAAGAGGGCTCCAAGAGGGCCCTACGAGGCTCCCAAGAAGGCCCCGGGAAGCCCTCCAGAGAGCCCCAAGACGATCCAAGGCCTCTAAGACGCCTCGTGACGGCCCAAACGGGCCCCAAGACGTCCCAAAACGGCAGCAGAACGGCCCAACAGGGCCCTTGAAAGACCCCACAAAGTCCCCCACAAGGACCACTGAGAAGGCGCGCAGACGCGCAAATAAGATAGCGATCGGTCAAGGAAAAAGCTCCCCAATCCGAGGCTCCCAGAAGCGAACGGTGACACAAAAAGCTCTTCAACCCGAGGCTCCCGAGAGCGAGCCGCAACGTCAAAAACTCTGAAAGCCACAGCTTCCAATAACGAGCGGTGACGCAACCAGCCCTTCACATCAAGGCTCCCAAGAGCAAAGAACGCTATGAGCCATCTCAGTTCTTCCGTTTCCGTAACGGCGCGGGTCTTCCCGCTTGGTACGGACCAATTCACGGCCCCAAGAGTAATGCAGGGCCCCTCCATGGCTGGAAGACTTTTCCAGACCGATCCAGGACTGCCGAAGAGGCCCCCAAGACAGCCCATGAGGAGCCCAAGAGAGCTCCCAGAGCAGACCAATACCGCCCAAGACGGCCCCAAGGCAGCCCGAGAGTCACCCAACGTCGTCGGCCTTACGGGTGGGAGACGAGGGTCTTGCGACAGGGGGTACGGCCAGGGCGTATCGTTCTTCTAGTGTTTCTTCCCGGCCATAAGACTTCTTACGGTCGGAAAAATCCCCCGTCTTCGAAAACTTCTGGGGCACACCTGCTTCGAAGAATTCCTTCCAGCCGTGGAATTTCTTACGGCCAGAACAAATCCTGTTTGGGATGGTCTCTGGGGCTATCTTCCACACATGAGATCGTCGTCCGGCATCTCCTGTGGGATCTCCCGCGACCCCTTGAATCAGGTTCTTCGTCTCCCAGCCGTAAGGCCGACAACGACGACGAGCAGGTTAGAGCAAGGACCTCGAGCACGACGCGTCGGAGAACGGCGTCGCCAGCGGGGAGGCACTCTTTCCTCCTCCCTTTTCCCTCCTCTTCCCGGCAGTGCGTAGACCCCCGTGCACACGCGCATACATGCGACACCAGGGCGGCTGCAGCAGCAGCGTCGGGGGAAGGGGAAGCGACGCCAGTACCACCAGGGAGGCCTCCTCCAGAGAGGTGGCCCACGATGCTTCTCCGAGCTGGGGATAGCCGATGTCTCGAGCGAGAAGAGGGCCATGCCAACAGGGGGCCCCCTCCACTCCATGCGAGACCGGGGCGGCTGCAGCAGCAGCGTCGGGGGAAGGGGGGGCAATCGCAACACCACTAGGCAGGCCTCTTCAGAGGTGGTCCACGGTGCCTCCCCGAGCTGGGGATAGGGGATGTCTCGAGCGAGATGGGGGGTGTGCCGACAGGGGGTCCCGCCCCCCCTCCATGCGAGACCAGAGCTACTGTAACAGCAGCGTCGGGAAAAGGGGAAGCGGCGCCAACGCCGCCAGGGGGGCCTCCTCCAGAGAGGCGGTCCACGATGCCTCCCCGAGCGAGGGGATGTCTCGAGCGAGGGGGGCGCCCTCCAGAGGGGATGTCTCGAGCGAGGGGGGGCCATGCCGACAAGGAACGCTTCTCAGAAGGGCTGCGTGAGCGGAGTCCACGGGTCAGCTCTATCAGCTACAGCGCTGGGATAAGCGCGTGCGAGAAGGGTGAGCAGTGGCAGCAGGCTCTGTGGCTAATAAGAGATATGCGGGAGGCGAAGCTGGAGCCCGACGTCATCTGCCTTTCAGCTTTGGGCAAAGCGTGTGCGAGCGGGGAGAAACAGTCCTAGCTCCTGGGCCGCCGATGCCTGTCCAGGGCGCTGCGCGGACGCCCCGAACGTTTCGGAAGACGTTTCCGAGACAGTCGAGGTGCGCCGCACGAAGGCCCCAGGAGGCTCCCAAGAGAGTCCCAAAACGCCCCTGACGCACTAAGATTTCTTTTAGATGTTTCCACGAACGCCCCAGACGCACTAAGATTTCTTGTAGATGTTTCCACGAAGCCCCCCGATGGTCCACGGAGATCCCTCGAGAAGCGGCGCCAACATTATTTATGGTGCGTGCTACGTTTTTGATTTTGGTTGTTGTCAGCAAGAGGGCGACAAAATTCAAACCCGGGGCTTCTTTCAGGGTCCACGCTCCTAACAACTACGAAGGACCCAAAACGCCGACCATAACACCCAAGAGGGCCCTGAGTGGTCTCCAGAGCGGCCCCAAGACGTCTCCAAGGCTGCCACATGCCGCACCAACACGACCCCGAGAGCCCCTTCCCAGGCCGCCCTCAGTAACCCCCGAATTGCCAACGCGAGACCAAGCGTGCCGGCACAGACGGGCCCCCAGAAGGGCTGCAAGGCCCCAGGGCGACGTCCAAACGGCCCGAGCCTTCACCAGCGCAGTCCACAGGCCAGCTTAGGGCTTGGCATCGCTCAAACGTGTGCCTTTTTCCTTGGCGAGGGCCAGCGAGGAGCAGACTGGAACCCCTTACGAAAACATTCGAAAACCCAAGAAACCCACGACATCGAAACATGCACGGGGAGGGGACGTCCGGGCGACGGCCAGAGGGGCGCGCAGTGCCCTCAAGGCGGCAGCAGCAGCGGCACCGGACGCAGCAACACCACTGCGGAGGCGATGATAGGGCCGAATCGCCCAGGGGCGGGTGCTACACGTATCCCTTTGGGAGCCTCCCCGAAGGCCTGGGCCATCGGCGCCCCATGGGCACACGTGCTGCTATCATCCCCCGGGCATTATTCGCCCCCGTCGTCGCCCCGGACCACTGGCGGCAGGCCCGCCGCCCTCCCCGCCGCCGCCAGTGCGCGCCCCTGGCCCCCTTCGGCGCCGTCGAGGCCGCCCGCGGCAGCCGCGGCACCCAAATGCAGCAGCACCCACCGGCGGCCAGGCCCGCCGCCGCCGCGCCCCCGGGCCCCCCCCATCGGCGCCGTCGAGGCGCCCACCCGCGGCCTCGGCGGCGGCGCTCCGCGCCCGTGCCGTGCTCCGTGCGGCCCGCGCGTGCTCGGGCCTTTCTCCCCGTCGGATGCGGCAGCTCTCTTCTCCTTACCGTCGCGCCGAGGCAGCTGGGGTCGAGATCGGTTCGGGGAGGGCGCCTCGGCGTTTTTTTGTGTCTGGGGGATTCTCTGGTGCATCCTGGGAGGGTGGCCTTGGTTGTTCCGTGTGTTCTGGCCGGCGGAGGTTCTCACGTTCTTGAAGGATGCTCTTCTGGCCTAGGTCCGACTGCAGCTGCCCTGATACGCCCTTGTTGAAACGCAACACGGGCCGTGTTCAAAACGTCCGTGTGGACACGTTGCGTGCTGGTTCGGCGCGTGTTGTTCCACGTGTTGGCGAATGCATCGCGCCAGACTTGCGATTTCAGTCTTCGTGTTGAGCTCTGTGTCAGCACGTTACATGTTGCATGTTTCGTTTCGGGGCAGCTAAGTGCATCTCTTTCCTCAATTGCTGCTCCACCAGCCGCTCCAGCCTACTGCACACACAGAGATCGGCAGGCACGGCTTGACCGCGCTGGCCGTGAGTTTCCACAGGTTCGCGCTCGTCATCTACAGCGCTGGGATTAGCGCGTGCAGGAAGGGCGAGCAGTGGCAGCGGGCTCTGGCGCTACTCAGGGAGATGTGGGAGGCGAAGCTGGAGCCCGACGTCATCATCAAATCTACGGTGCCGGGGGGCGCGCGTGCGAGGGACTCTGCATCTATCGAGTGGCCGCTTTGCTGGGGGCCCAGCAGCAGGCCCAGACGGTTCATGCAGTCTCAGAGGGCCTTCAGGAGGCGTGTCGGATGGCAGAACATACCCAAAGACGGCCTAATACGGCGCCAGAAACCCCGGACTGCACCAATATGGCCCCAACTGGTTCACAAATAGCTGCGCGCAGGGCTCATGACGGGCGGATATCAGATAATTGATTGCGGCTTTGGTGCATTTTTGACTCTCTCCATTCTCGAGCTCTGGATGCGTCCCAAAGGTTGGACCAGCCCGGGCCCGAGCTCTCGAGCGGACCAAAGGTTGGATGCGTCCCAAAGGTTGGACCAGCTGGATGCGTCCCAATGCGTCTTGGAGCTCGAGCTCTCGAGTCCTCTTAAACTGTCTTTGCGGACCTCTCGGGGCCCTCGTGGCCCGTTTTCAGGCCCTCTTGGGCCCGAACAAGTCACGCGGGGAGACGTGCCAGAGCCCAGGGGAACCGCGACTAGCCCCGAGAGGTTGGACAATTGAGGGTCCAGGACCCTCACAGACTCACTAGGATCGAGGACCGAGGCTCAGGGAATTGGGTAAAGGACCTGGGGACACGCCCACTCCGTGCCCAGCGGCACGGTGGCGGACCTCGATCATGCGTGAAGAAGGGCAGGTGCAAGTTTCATCAAATACTTCCTGCCCCCACTGCACCATCTACTCCTCTTTTTACCTCCTTCCGCCCCGTGCGCTTCTCTCCTGTCCTTTCCTTTCCTCTTTACTTACACCCTCGCGCTCGTGGCGCAGTGCCCCCCTCACAGAGTAGGTGTATATACATGTACATACATATACACCGTATATGTACGTACATGTAGTGTATATACATGTACATGTACATGTTTATCTATATATATATGTGTGTATGCACCAACATCTGTTTATGTATACGTGTATATATATATATATATATTGTATTGGCCTTCGGCCAGTGCCGCCGATCCGGGGCGCTCCGACTGATGTGATCCTTCTTCGCCCTCGTCCCTCCTCTCTTTTTCCCTCCCCTCCTCTCACTCAGCATTTATCGAAGACGCCTACGGCGAATCACCGCCGCCCCCTGCCCTTTCGGAAGCGCCGATGCGGCCGACTGCTGTGGCCAGAGGTCTGCCAAGTTATTGGGACATATGTTCCCCGAATCGGTCTTTACAGCCTTCGGGGAACACGTGGGGGAGGACGGGGAGGAGAGGAGAGATAGGAAGGGGGGGAATGGAGGAGGAGGTCTCTTGAGTGCCTTTTTGGCTACTCTGGGTTTATATGGGGCCACATGTGCGGTCTTGGAAGCATCTTGGGGGCCTCTTTGGATGCCTTGCGGCCTTCCTGTTCTGCCTGACGCCGTCTGGGCTGGGTTGGGGGCCTCTCTGTGGCCTCACTTGGGTTTATCGTGGCCGTAGTGGACGCCAGCGTGGGCGTTTGGCCATCTTGGAGGCATCTTGGAGGCCATCTTGGGCCATCTTGGCCGTCTTGGAGGCCATCTTGGGCGTCTTGGACGCCTCTTGGGCCGTCTTGAGGCCCTCTTGGGGCCTTCTTGGGGGCCTCTGGGGCCGTCATGGGGCCATCTTGGAGGCGTCTTGGGTGCTGTTGGGGCGATGTTGGGGACCTCTTGGGCCGTCTTGGGCCGTCGGAGAGCTGAAAAGAAGAACATGCCAAAACCCTTCAAAAACCTACGGAAAAACAATGTTTTTAACCTATTCGGGCCTTCCTGGAGGGCGTCTTGGAGGGCTCTTGGGCCGTCTTGGAGGCCTTTTGCGGGCCTTGTGGGCCGTCTTAGACCATCTTGAGGCCATCTTGGGCCGTCTTGGGTGCATCTTGGAGCCATCTTACCCGTCTTGGAGGCCATTTAGGCCGTCTTGGAGGCATCTTGGAGGCCATCTTGGGCCATCTTGGCCGTCTTGGAGGCCATCTTGGGCGTCTTGGAGGCCTCTTGGGCCGTCTTGAGGCCCTCTTGGGGCCTTCTTGGGGGCCTCTTGGGCGTCATGGGGCCATCTTGGAGGCCTCTTGGGTGCTGTTGGGGCGATGTTGGGGACCTCATGGGCCGTCTGGGGCCGTCGGAGAGATGAAAAGAAGAACATGCCAAAATCCTTCAAAAACCTTATGAAAATCAATGATTTTAACCTATTCGGGCCTTCCTGGAGGGCGTCTTGGAAGGCTCTTGGGCCGTCTTGGAGGCCTTTTGCCGGCCTTTTGGGCCGTCTTAGACCATGTTGAGGCCATCTTGGACCGTCTTGGGTGCATCTTGGAGCCATCTTACCCGTCTTGGAGGCCATCTTGGCCGTCTTGGAGGCATCTTGGAGGCCATCTTGGGCCATCTTGGCCGTCTTGGAGGCCATCTTGGGCGTCTTGGAGGCCTCTTGGGCCGTCTTGAGGCCCTCTTGGGGCCTTGTTGGGGGCCTCTTGGGCCGTCATGGGGCCATCTTGGAGGCCTCTTGGGTGCTGTTGGGGCGATGTTGGGGACCTCTTGGGCCGTCTTGGGCCGTCGGAGAGCTGCAAAGAAGAACATGTCAAAATCCTTCAAAAACCAAAGGAAAATCAATGGTTTTAACCTAAATCGAAGACTGATAGGTTTTTACTGGGCAAAAAGAGAGCAGCCCCAGTAGCCACAGGGGGTCTGAGGCAGGAGGAGGGGACGGAGTTGGGGTTTGCCGCGTGGAAACGTTGTTTCGCATACAGTCACCACACTTCGTGCTCTTCGATTTCCAGAACTCCCATTCCCGGGCCACATCTTGAATTGCCGGAGCCAACTGTAGGCCACTTCGTGGTCTTCGAGTCCCCAGAACTCCATTCCCGGGCCACATTTTGAATGCCCGGAGCCAACTGTTAGGCCACTTCGTGCTCTTCGAGTTCCCAGAACTCCGCTCCCGGGCCAGATTTTGCATGCCCGGAGCCAACTGTAGGCCACTTCGTGGTCTTCGAGTTCCCAGAACTCCATTCCCGGGCCAGATTTTGGATGCCCGGAGCCAACTGTAGGCCACTTCGTGGTCTTCGAGTTCCCAGAACTCCATTCCTGGGAATGATTTTGAATGCCCGGAGCCAACTGTAGGCCACTTCGTGTTCTTCGAGTTCCCAGAATTCCATTCCCGGGCCACATTTTGAATGATGAGGCAGGCTGAGGCTGAGGCAGGCTGAGGCTGAGGCTTGCTGAGGCTGAGGCCGAGGCTGAAGGCAGACTGAGGCTGAGGCTGAAGCAGGCTGAGGCTGAGGCAGGCTGAGGCTGAGGCTGAGGCAGGCTGATGCTGAGGCAGGTCAGACCTGAGGAGAGCAGGCTGAGGCTGAGGCTGAGACGGGGGGGGGGGTTTTTTTTTTTTTGTGTCCCAAGGAATCAAGGCAGACTGAGGCTTGGCTGAAGCAGGCTGAGGTGAGGCTGAGGATGAGGCTGAGCATGCTGAGCTGAGGCTGAGGCAGGCTGATGCTGAGGCAGGCTGAGGTGAGGCGATGCTGAGGCAGCAGCTGAGCTGAGCAGGCTGAGCATGGGGCAGGCTGAGGCGGAGGCCGAGGCTGAAGCAGGCTGGGCTGAGGCTGAAGCAGGCTGAGGGCTGAGGCTGAGGCAGGCGAGGCTGAGGCTGAGGCAGGCTGATGCTGATGCAGGCTGAGGCTGCGGCTGACGAGGCGGATGCAGGCTGAGGCTGAGGCAGGCTGAGGCTGAGCCGAGGCTGAAGGCAGATGAGGCTGAGGCTGAGGTGAAGCAGGCTGAGGGCTGAGGGCAGAGGGGGGCTGAGGGCAGAGGCAGACTGAGGCTGAGGCTGAGGCAGGCTGATGCTGAGGCTGGCTGATGCTGAGGCAGGCTGAGGCTGAGGCTGAGGCTGCGGCAGGCTGAGGCTGAGGCAGGCTGAGGCGGAGGCCGAGGCTGAAGGCAGACTGAGGCTGAGGCTGAAGCAGGCTGAGGCTGAGGCTGAGGCAGGCTGAGGCTGAGGATGAGGCAGGCTGATGCTGAGGCAGGCTGAGGCTGAGGCTGAGGCTGATGCAGGCTGAGGCTGATGCAGGCTGAGGCTGAGGCAGGCTGAGGCTGAGACTGAGGGTGAGCTTGAAGCAGGCTGAGGCTGAGGCTGAGGGCGGCTGAGGCTTGAGGCTGAGGCAGGCTGAGGCTGAGGCAGGATGAGGCTGAGGCTGAGGCTCATGCAGGCTGAGGCTGAGGCAGGCGGGCTGAGGCCAAGGCTGAAGGCAGACTGAGGCTGAGGCTGAAGCAGGCTGAGGCTGAGGCTGAGGCAGGCTGAGGCTGAGGCTGATGCAGGCTGAGGCTGAGGCAGGCTGAGGCTAAGGCTGAGGCTGATGCAGGCTGAGGCTGAGGCAGGCTGAGGCTGAGGCCGAGGCTGAAGGCAGACTGAGGCTGAGGCTGAAGCAGGCTGAGGCTGAGGCTGAGGCAGGCTGAGGCTGAGGCTGAGGCAGGCTGATGCTGAGGCAGGCTGAGGCTGAGGCTGAGGCTGAGGCTGAGGCAGGCTGAGGCTGAGGCAGGCTGAGGCTGAGGCCGAGGCTGAAGGCAGACTGAGGCTGAGGCTGAAGCAGGCTGAGAGGCTGAGGCTGAGGCAGGCTGAGGCTGAGGCAGGCTGAGGCTGAGGCTGAGGCTGAGGCTGAGGCTGAGGCTGAGGCTGAGGCAGGCTGAGGCTGAGGCAGGCTGAGGCTGAGGCTGTGAGGCTGAGGCTGGCAGGCTGAGGCTGAGGCTGAGGCTGAGGCCAGCGATGACTGCTCCTGACACACTCGATGTTAGGTTGCTTTGCCGGGATAATAACCTATTCGGGCCTTCCTGGAGGGCGTCTTGGAGGGCTCTTGGGCCGTCTTGGAGGCCTTTTGCGGGCCTTTTGGGCCGTCTTAGACCATCTTGAGGCCATCTTGGGCCGTCTTGGGTGCATCTTGGAGCCATCTTACCCGTTTTGGAGGCCATCTTGGCCGTCTTGGAAGCATCTTGGAGGCCATCTTGGGCCATCTTGGCCGTCTTGGAGGCCATCTTGGGCCAAGTTGGGGCAACAAAGGCATTGACAGATGGATTTTCGGAAACTTGCGGGTGGCCGGCGGGACGGGCCGAAGCCCACTGGGGAGTTCTTTTAGAAAAAGAACCAAAACCAAAACCTGAAACATCCAGCACGCCGTGCACCCCTGTGGCAAGACCACAGGGGGCGGCGGATCGAAGACGCCTACGGCGAATCACCGCCGCCCCCTGCCTTTTTGGAAGCGCCTATGTGGCCGAACGTTGAGGCCAGACCTGCCAAGCTATCGGACCACGTGTTCCCCGAATCGGTTTGGAAAGCCTTCGGGGAACACGTGGGCATCTTGAAGGTCATCTTGGCCGTCTTGGAGGCCTCTTGGGCAAGCTTTGGGCGATCTTTGGGGCTTTTTGGGCCGTCTCGGGCCAGCTTCGAGCCAACTTCGGCCATCTTGGTGGGTTCCTGGCACGTCTGAAGCCGTCGGAAGCCGTTTGGGGGGCCTCTATGGGCCGACTTGGGGCCCGCTTGGAATGCTCCAGGGCCGTCTTGGAGGCCATCTTGGGCGTCTTGGAGGCCATCTTGGGCGTGTTGGAGGCCTCTTGGGCCCTCTTGGGGCCCTCTAGGGGCCATCTTGGAGGCCACTTGGGCCATCATGGGGCTCTCTTGGGGGCCTCTTGGGCGATCTTGGGGGCTTCTTGGGCCGTCTTGAGCCGTCGGAGAGCCGAAAAGGCGCAAATGCCAAAATCCTTCAAAAACCAAAATCAATGATTTTGGCCTCTTCGGACTGGCCTCTTGGGCCGTCTTGGGCCGTCTTGGACTCTCTTGGGCCGTTTTGGAGGCCGTCTTGGACCATCTCGGGCGGACTTGGAGGCCATCTTGGGCCATCTTCGCGATTTTGTGAGGATGTCCCGAGCGAAACGGCCGTTTTTTGGAGGATGTTTTTCCGGATTGAGGTCCTTTCGGCTTCCTCCCGGGACCCCGGCGGGACGGGCCGAAGCCCACTGGGGAGTTCTTTTAGAAAAAGAACCAAAACCAAAACCTGAATCATCCAGCACGCCGTGCACCCCTGCAAGCAGGGGGCGGCGGATCGAAGACGCCTACGGCGAATCACCGCCGCCCCCTGCCTTTGTGGAAGCGCCTATGTGGCCGAACGTTGAGGCCAGACCTGCCAAGCCATCGGACCATGTGTTCCCCGAATCGGTTTGGAAAGCCTTCGGGGAACACGTGGGCGTCTTGATGGTCATCGTCGTCGTCTTGGAGGCCTCTTGGGCGATCTTTCGGCGATCTTTGGGGGCTCTTGGGCCGTCTCGGGCCGTCGGAAGGCCGAAAGAAGGGAAATGCCCAAATCCATCAAAAACCTTGGGAAAATCAGTGATTTTGGCATCTTTTGGCCTTCCTGGAGGCCCTCTTGGGGGCCTCTTGGGCCCTTTTGGGCCAGCTTCGAGCCAACTTCGGCCATCTTGGTGGGTTCCTGGCACGTCTGACGCCGTCGGGAGCCGTTTTGGGGGCCTGTCTGGGCCAACGGGGGACCCTCTTGGGGCGCTCCAGGGCCGTCTTGGAGGCCATCTTGGGCGTCTTGGAGGCCATCTTGGGCGTGTTGGAGGCCTCTTGGGCCGTCTTGGGGCCCTCTAGGGGCCATCTTGGAGGCCACTTGGGCCATCAGGGGGCTCTCTTGGGGGCCTCTTGGGCGATCTTGGGGGCTTCTTGGGCCGTCTTGAGCCGTCGGAGAGCCGAAAAGGCGCAAATGCCAAAATCCTTCAAAAACCAAGGGAAAATCAATGATTTTGGCCTCTTCGGACTCTCCTGGAGGACCTCTTGGAGGCCTCTTGGGCCGTCTGGGAGGCCTCTGGGGGGCCTCTTGGGCCGTCTTGGGCCGTCTTGGACTCTCTTGGGCCGTTTTGGAGGCCGTCTTGGACCATCTCGGGCGGACTTGGAGGCCATCTTGGGCCATCTTCGCGATTTTTTGAGGATGTCCCGAGCGAAACGGCCGTTTTTGCGCACGGTGGCGGGTTCTGCCGGAGCCCACTGGGGAGTTCTTTTGGAAAAAGAACCAAAACCAAAACCTAACAGCTCGTCCAGCACGCCGTGCACCCCTGCAAGCAGGGGGCGGCGGATCCAGTGGCCGTCGGCCTATCCCGCCACCGTGCGTGGGTGGTGGGTCAGAGGCCTCATGGATGCTGGTTGGGATCTCGTGGTTGGCTGGGACTTCTGGGGGCCTCTTGGGCGCCTCTTGGGGCTTCTTGGGGGCCTCTTGGGCCTCTTGGGGCCACTAGAGGGCCTCTTGGGGGTCTCTTGGGAGCCTCTTGGGGCTTCTTGGGGGCCTCTTCTGCGCCCCTTGGGGCCTCTTGGAGGCCTCCTCGGAGCCTCTTGGTGCGGGAGGGGTGGTACTCGAGTTCGGAACCCCCTCGGAGGCCACGATCCTTGTGAGGGGTGTCAAAAAACGCATCCGCCGGAAACTCGCACCCCCCCCCCCCACCCCCCCTTCCCCGGCAGAGCCACCCCGGCAACCCCCCCAGAGGCTGAGGCTCAGCCTCGAGGCTGTAGCTGAGACTCCTTGAAACTCACACGCCAGATCGTTTATGTATATATATATATATATATATGTACCAGACGCCGGCTTCATCCGGCTGCCGCGGCTGGAAGGCAGCTCGCAAGTATGCAACCAGGCAACCGATCTTCACCCTCGCATGCGCCTGACCTGTACGAGCTGCGAGAGGACGTCATCCTGGACACCTCGGGCTTGCTGCCCAGACTTTTAGTGTGTGGGCTTGCCGCGAGCAGATCGGGCCCACTGCTGTTGCTGCAAACCCACGGGCCAGGTCCCGTGTCTTCAGCTATGCGGGAACCTCTCGTGCGAGAAGGTGCTGTGGATCAACCGCTTTCTTGCCTCAGGGGGCCCAGGGGCCGACAAAAAGCTGCCAGGGCAGCTCCATTCTGCCCCAGCAGCCCTGCGGGCCTCGGGCCACGCCTCCTGTTCGGCCCAACAGAGCCCGCAGATAGCCGAAGAGGCGCCCAAGACGGCCTCAGTTAGCTAGACAACGGCACCCGAGGCCCCCCAGACGCTTCAAGCGTGGTGGAACAGGGCTCCCACGACAGCCTCGGAGGGCCAACCTCGTCGCAATACTGTTGTTTTTGTTTGCGCATGTTTGTGTTCCGTCTCTGCAGCGCTGCAGCGGGACATCGATGACCCCCACACTTTGTCAAGACAGCCTCCGAGGCCTCCATGAGGGCCCCATACAGTGGGGGCGCGCATCAAGAAACCATATGCTGTTCGTCAGGGTATCCTGGGTTTCTTCGCTCCGCGCGCTGCGCGGTGACTTCCCGCAGCCGATGAAGAAGCTGCTGCGTTCAGCGTGCTTTGGGCTTCCCCTCGGGTACACCTCGCGCGCGGGTTCTCAGGGTTGGGTTCCTTGCGAGGGTTTCTTGCGGCCGCGCCCGCATCGTACACGGCCCAGCACGGCCCCATGACGGCCCAAGGCGCCCAGGACGGCCCAGAAGGACTTCACAAAAGGCCCCAGTAGCGGCGTGTGGCACGGCCCACGACGGCCCGACACGTCCCCCGAGGTATTCCAGAGAGCATCATCAAGCAGTGGCGAAGCGTCCTGGCTCGCCTATAGCCCTACGAAGCAATGTTCTAAGACCCTTTTGTGGTTCCCACGAAATGTTCTTAGAACATTGCTGGCTGGGACTGTCTTGTTTTAACACATGGATTATGTTCTAAGAACAGTGTTTTTGTTCTTAGAACATGTTTGGGTTCTAGGAACATTTCGTGGTAGGACTAGGAATGCCGGAACGGTCGGTCCCTGCTCAACATTCGTCGATTAAAGACGCCCCCGCTAGCGCTCAAGGCATGAGGGCCCAAAGGAGCCCAAATAAGGCCCGCAGAGGCGCCCACGTAGTTTCAAAAGCCGGGAACTGTAACATATACATTACCAGTGGCGGGCCGTTTTTCAATGCCAGGACTTTTCTGAGGGTCAAGGACGATGCTGGGGTGGTCTGGTGTATATTTTTTCCCCGTTTTCCCAAGGAGCAACGAAGAATGTATACACCAGGATCCCGTATACACCAGAATCCGCGTTCCTGTGCGAATGTCAGCGCAGGGCCAGAAAAAAAACGTCGGTGTATAGAGTTCGGCTCCCTAGAAAGAGCACCACATATGCTTGCAGGGAGCCTAAATGTTTGGCAAATGTGCGTGTTCCGTGTCTAGAAAGCTTCCAGCGGGCCCAGGACCCCAGTTTTTCCCCAAGACAGCCTCAGAGGCCTCCGTGAGAGCTCCAAGACGGCCCAAGGTGGCCCCAGGAGGGCCCAAGAGGCACCCAAGACGGCCCAAGAGGGCCCCAAGAGGGAGAACTTGAATCGGCATGTCGTACCCTTCGCCCCAAGATGACCCCCGAGACCGCCAGTAGGCCCCCAAGAGGCCCCCCAGCAGCCTCAGGAGGCCCCCCACGACACCCAAATCAGGCCCCAAGAGGGCCACGAGAGGGCCCAGATAGGCCCCAAGATTCCAAAAACCGCCTCGAAGAGGCTTCCGAGAGGATCCCTCGGAGAGCTCGGTGACCGCGCCGGCCACCGAAGGGAGCCCCATGAGCGACCCAAGAGGAGACCAGATGTTCTTCGGCCACATGCGCGCCGAGGCCACTGAGACATGCGTGTGCTGGCCTCTTCTCATGCCATCCTTCGCGCTCCTTGCTCCACGTTCCTCGCTTCCCCCCGCTCTCTCCTCGCCCCTCACGTCCGTCTCCTCGCTCCTGGCTCTTCTCTCTTCACTCATCGCTCTTCCCACCTCTCTCCTGGTCCCTCGCTGTTCCCTCCTCGCTACTGGCTGGCGTCTGCATCCCCCCTTGTCTGCTCTCCCAAACCCTCCTCACCCTCCTCCTCTCCTCGGCGGGTGCTCCTCCCTTCTCGCCCCGTGCTCCTCGCTGATCACCCCTCGCTTCCCGCACCTCCCCCCTCAACCCGGACTCCTCGCTCGTTGCTCCTCGCCCCTCGCTCCACTCACGAGCTGCAGGTTGCATCATCTAGCAAGGCAGCAAGCAACAGCACTCCTGTCATAGCTTCAAGCAGCAACAGGGAACACCAGCGGTCCGCAGCAGGCAACGGTAGCACAGCAAAAGCAAGCAGCAACAACATACCGCAGGCAGCAGCAATCTGCAGCTGCAGGCAGGCAGCAGCAGCAGCAGAGGCGAAGAGCGGGCCTTTGGTCATCACGAAAGCCTTGCGGCAACATCGCTGCCCTGGTCCAACGTGCCATCTCGGACAGACTTCGTGGCCAGCAGGCCGCGGGTCAGCCCTAGTCAGCTACAGCTCTGGGATCAGCGCGTGCGAGAAGGGCCAGCAGTGGCAGCGGGCGCTGGCGTTGCTGAGCGAGATGTGGGAGGTGAAGCTGGAGCACAACGTCGTCAGCTACAACGCTGGGATCAGCGCGTGCGAGAAGGGCGAGCAGTGGCAGCGGGCGCTGGCGCTGCTGAGCGAGATGAGAGAGGCGAAGCTGGAGCCCGACGTCATCTACACTACAACGCAGGGACACGTGCGTGCGAGAGGGGCGGGGGCTGGCGGAGCGTAAGCGGTCCCCCTGGTCGCCCCACGACGGCCCGAGACGCACTAGATGGCCACATAGCGCCCAAGACGGCCCAAGAGGGCCTTCGACTAGGTCCCACAGCGCTCCGAGATGCCCAAGCTACGCACCAGACGGCCCAAAAGTCCTCCCGAGACGCTCCAAGTCGGCTCCAGGACGAGCCCCCAAAAAGCCAGATCAATGACAAATCGTTGAAATTCCTATGGAAAAGGAGCCTTTTTCCAGGTCCATTACTTTTTGTCCACTGCGATGTCCACACGGCCCTACTGGCCCTCCAGATCACCCCACCACGCCTCTGGAAGCCCCCTGGACGGCCCCAAGACGGCTCCGAGACGGCTTCAAGACTGCCCCAGAGGCGCCAAGACGGCCGAAGAAACCCACAAGACCGCCCAAGGACGGCCCAACAGCCTCCAAGCGCGTCCCCAGACGGCCCAGGGAGCCCCAAAGATGGTCCAAGAGGCGCCCAAGACGGCCCCAGAGGACCCCAAGCCAGGCCCACGAGGGGGCCAAAGAAAGGGGAACAACCTTGACACTCCGAGCCCTGGGCCCCCATACGCCCACCCAAGGCCCCAAGACTCTAGTCCCCCAAGATCAGGAGGGAAAGAAACACACAAACACAATTAATCGTCGACTCCCAGGAAAATATGCAAACATATGGGAAGTGGTGGGGAAGACAAAAACCCAGAAAATATGCGAAAATATGGGGGATATTTTTATTTGTGTGTATTTATTTGTGTGTTCCAGTTCCCCTTCACAAGAGGCCTCCAAGAGCCTCCAACAGTACTCCGAAGCATGCCCCCAGAGTCCACAACCCTTAATGTTTCAATGGTTTTGGGGGAGTTTGCCTTCTCGCCTTCTCGGCTAGCCGACGCTCCAAGACGGCCGAAGAGACCCACAAGACCGCCCCAGGACGGCCCACCAGGCCTCCAAGCGCGTCCCCAGACGGCCCAGACCCAAGAGGCGCCCAAGCCGGCCCCAGAGGACCCCAAGCCAGGACCCCCAGGAGGGACCCGAGAGGCAAAAATTGCCTCATTCGCTTCGGATAACGTGTATGTTTGATATGCTCGCTCTTTTCGTCTTCCCCGCGTCCAAGACGGCTATACAGGCCTTCCCGATCGCCCCAAGACGCCCCCAGAGCACCCCAGGAGTGCCCCCAAACGGCTATACAGCCCCCCCACCTCGCCCCAAGACGCGCCCAGAGGCCCCCAAAGGGCCCCAAGGCCCCGACGGCCCAGGACGCACCCAAGAGCAGCCCCAAGAGCAGCCAAGAATGGCCAACGTGACGGCTCCGAGAGGCTCCAGGGGGCGCCAAGACGGCCTCAGAGCATCCTTGAAAGCCCCACGACAGCCCCAGAGGCCCCCAAGGCAGGCCAGGAGGCTCCCAAGACGGCCCAGGAGGGCCTCCAGGAGAGCCCCAAATCGTCCCAGTCCCGACGGGAAACACACTTTTTCGCTATGTTCCGTTTTTGTCGCCCTCTCAGCGTCCAAGACGGCTATAGAGGCCCTCCACCTCGCCCCAAGACGCGCCCAGAGGCCCCCAAAGGGCCCCACACGGCCCCGGGACGGCGCCAGAGGCGCCCGAGACGGCCCAGGACGCACCCAAGAGCAGCCCCAAGAGCAGCCAAGAACGGCCAACGGGACGGCTCCGAGAGGCTCCAGGGGGCGCCAAGACGGCCTCAGAGCACCCTTGGGAGCCCCACGACAGTCCCAGATGCCCCCAAGGCAGGCCAGGAGGCTCCCAAGACGGCCCAGGAGGGCCTCCAGGAGAGCCCCAAGAGGCCCAACCCGTCCCATTCCCGACGGGAAACGCCCATCTTCCATATATCACTTGCTCGTCCTCGCAGCGTCCAGAAGGATATGCAGGCCCCCCAGCTCGCCCCAAGACGCGCCCAGACGCCCCCATGAGGGCGCCCAAAGGGCCACACGCTGCCCCGGGGCGGCTCCAGAGGCGCCCGAGACGGCCCAAGACGCACCCAAGACAGCCCCAAGAGCAGTTCACAATGACCCAAGACGGCTCCACGGCCGCCCCGTCTCCAAGACGGCTGTAGAGGCCCCCCCGCCGCTCCGTCTCCAAGCCTTTCCGTTCGGACAGTCTCCAAGACGGTCTCTGGGCCGTCCGGGCCGGCTCCAGAGCCGCCCGGGACGGCTGAAGAAACACCAAAGACAGCCCCAGCAGCGCCCAATATTGGCCCAAGATGGCCCCAATATTGTTCCGAGACGGCCGGAGAGGCGCCCAATGCGGCCCCACATCGCCCCAAGACGGCCCAAGATGCACTCAAGACTGCCAAAGAGGGCTCCGAGAGATCCACCCCTAGGACGACGAAAAGAGGCCCCCAAGCGGCCCCCGAAAGGCCTTGGATGCTTCTCTCTTGGGGAGCGTCGAACTTCCAGCATCGTTCTGGATGCTTCTGGACCTTATGGGAGCCATCTCTGAGCTAGTTGGGGACGTCTTGGGGAGGTGCGCTCGAAAAGTCGATTCGTGTCCTCGCAACGGGGCCCTTCTGAGGGTGTTCCGTCTCGCCGCCCTCTTGCGGGCCTCCCAGGCCGCGCCCACTGGTCCCATTGTCACCACACTGCCAGATGAATTTATCATTCGGCCCCAGCGAAGAGCAGATCAACTTCTCACGGCTACCTTCCCCGCAGAAGCTATGATGAACACAGACTGCGGCGTCAGGAGCAGCTTCTGTCCACACCATGTCATGCCTACATGTGTGTGCTTCCACTGACACCGCCTCCACCACCGCGTTCCTGCCTTCAGGCCTGCTTGCCTGCATCCCTCGCCCACCTTCCCCTCCAGCGGCCACCTCCATCCACGCTGTCCCCTCCAACCTCCCCTTACCCGCGAGGCCCCAGAGACGCTCCACTTCCACGTGCACGCCAGGGCGGGCAAATTCCGCGGCCGGAGGCCGCGGGTCAGCCCTAGTCACTAGTCTCTACTACATTGCAGGGCCCAGTGCGTGCCAGAAGGGCGCAGGCTCCAATGAGTTAAAACCGCCCCGGGCTGGCCCGGGCCGCCCCGGGCCGCCCAGGCAGGCTCCAGGACATGTCGAGAGGGCCCCCAGAAGCCCCCAAGACGGCCCCTGAGAGCCCCGGCACGCTTAAAGATTGGCCCAAGACGCCCGAGATTCGCCCCAGATGGCCCAAGAGGCGTCCAAGACGCCCGAAGAGGCCTCCCAAGAGGCCTCCCAAGAGGGCCCCGAGCGACAGAAATCGTCGATTTCTATTGTGTTTTTCTATGTTTTCGGCCTCCTCGCCTCTTCGGCTTCCCGACGCTCCAAGACGGCCCAAGAAGTCCTCCCCGACCGCTCCAAGACGGCCGAAGAGGACCCCAAGAGAGCCCCAAGACGGGCCAGGAGGGCCCCAAGACGGTCCCAAGACGCCCCAGGACGGCCCCAGGAGGCGCCCAAGACGGCCCAAGAGGCACCCAAGACGGCCCCAGGAGCGGCCCAAGACGGCCCAAGACAGCCCAAGAGGCGCCGAGGCGGGCCTCAGACGGCCCCAAGACGGCCCAAGAGGCACCCAAGACGGCCCGAGAGGGCCCTAAGAGCCCCCCCGGGAGGCCCAAAAGAAGGCCGAAGAGGCTCCGAAACGGCCCCCACGAAGCCTTCAGTGGCTTCAGAACTCTCCAGGAGCGGGGGAGAGGACGAGAGGCGACAGGCATATCGCAGGCAAAAACGCCCCAAGAGATCCCCAAACGGCCCCCACGAAGCCCTAAGTGGCCTCAGAATTGCTTCCAGCAGGGGGGGAGCGGACGAGAGGCGACCGGCATATCGAAGGCACAAAAGAACAATGTTGGACGCTCCGAGGGCCTTCGATGTTTCTCTGTTGGGGAGAGTCGTCGTAGGATCGACGATAGCCGACCGAGGGCATGGAGAATCCAGCGAAAGAGGAGAAGAAGGTGGAAGAGGAGGATGAGGAGGAGGAGGCGGAGGAGGAGGAGGAGGAGGGGGAGGAAGCAGCAGGACCTCCGAGCAGCAGCAGCAGCTGAGGAACACAGGAGAGCAGGAGGTCCTGGAGGGTGTGGAGAGCGCCTTCAACTGGCCATCGTGGTCAAGGACGCGATTGCCTTTCGGC
The DNA here is from genome assembly GCA_963575745.1 of Prorocentrum cordatum. Taxonomy (NCBI): domain Eukaryota; class Dinophyceae; order Prorocentrales; family Prorocentraceae; genus Prorocentrum; species Prorocentrum cordatum. Next base: position 59,806 of record CAUYUJ010018350.1, on the reverse strand, counting down.
CCTGCAGCCGCACCCCCCCGCGCTTGCCCAGAGACCCCTCGCCATGCCGAGCTGATGTCGTGGACGGAGTCCACAGGTCAGCCCTAGTCAGCTACAACGCTGGGATCAGCGCGTGCGAGAAGGGCGAGCAGTGGCAGCGGGCGCTGGCGCTGCTGTGCGAGATGAGGGAGGCGAAGCTGGAGCCCGCAGTCATCAGCTACAACGCTGGGACCGGCGCGGGCAAGAAGGGCGGGTAGACAGCCCCAAGATTGCCCATGAGGGTCCCAAGACGGCCCCAGGGAGCCCCAGGACAGCCCAAGACACATCCCGGATGGCACGAGAAAGCCCTTAGGAAAGCCCCGGGAGGACCACAGGAGATCCCCAAGAGAGCCCACCAACGATGGCCCCAAGACGACCCGAGCCTTCCAAAACTGCCCAAGAGGGCCCCAGGACGGCCCCAGAGAGCCCTGCGACGGCCCGAAAGAGCCCCACGCGGACCCTTCAAGAGGCTCCCATCGAGAGCCCCAAGTGGGCCACGGGAGGAGCCGCCAAGACGGCCCGAGTCATCCTGCCGATTGCGGGAAGGTCGACGCTCGAGCTACCTCGCCACTTCCACGCTAGAGGAAAAAGAACTATGCACATACACCGATTATGGCCAGGTCCATCCTGAGCCCAGGATCGGTGCATACGCCCTCCTACCTTGGCCAGGAAGGCATATGCACCGATCCTCGGTCAAGGACGGGCCTTGCCAAGATCGGTGCATGTGTACTGTTCTCCCGGCCCGACACGCCCGATCTCACGCGCACCCCGTACCAGGACCTCCCTGACGGTGAAGCGGTGGGGCCTGCTGCTGGCGCGCAGGCGCCTTCGCCATCCCGCCGCCGCCGCCAAACCCGGGGGTTTCCCGCGAGGTCACGCGGCTTGCCCAGTAGCCCGTGGACTTATGATGCTCCAACCTACTTTAGCCTCGATCACCAGGAAGAATTCCGAGCGGCCAAAAAAGATCGAAACTCAAGGGTTCTCACGTGTCGGACCCTGGGGGTCACTGTTTCGACACTCTTTTGGGTGCTCGAAATTATTTCTGGGATGTGGTCCTTAAGTAGGATGGGAACGACATAGCCCTAGGCTGCCCCCCACAGAGTCCCCCGAGGACTCCAGCAACAGGGGAACAAAAAGTGGCATAAACAGAAGGACTCGGAGGTCCGCGCGGATTTCTCGGATCGGCGCTGGGGCCCCCCGGCGGCGCCTCCGGCGCCGCCCCTGGCGCGCTCCGCGCTCCAGGGAGGGGGGTCCAGCGCTGATCCGAGAAATCCGCGCGGACCTCCGAGTTTTTATGTTTATGCCATTTTTTGTTCGCCCAAGCACCCGCGAGAACCGACACGAGCCCCGAAAACCACCAAAAAGGTCCCGAGAAGCTTTCCTAGGGGCCCGCGTAGAATCATAATCGTAACAGGCGTTTGAAGGCCAGACGTCCGGCCGGAATGACCTTCGAAGCACGACAACCGTTGAAGGGGTTGCATAGGAAGTCGTCGTCGTCGTCGTCGTTGCCGTCGGCCGAGAACCACCCAAGAAGTCCCGTAGAGCTTTCCTGGGGGCCCGCGCGCAATCTGAATCGTGACAGGCGTTTGAAGGCCAGACGTCCAGCCTGAAGGAAATACGACGAGGCCACCCACAACCGCTGGAGGGTCTAAATCGGTCGTCGCCGTCGCCGCCGCCGCCGCCGTCGTCGTCGTCGTCGTCGTCGCCGTCGTCTTCGCCGTCGTCGTCGTCGCCGTCGTCGTCGTCGTCGCCGTCGTCGTCGTCGTCGTCGCCGTCGTCGCCGTCCCCGTCGCCGTCGCCGTCGCCGTCGTCGCCGTCGGCGTCGTGGTCGTCGTCGTTGTCGTCGCCGTCGCCGTCGTCGCCGTCGGCGTCGGCATCGTGGTCGTCGCCGTCGTCGTCGTCGTCGCCGTCGTCGTCGTCGTCGGTCGTAGCTGCCGTCTCCCGCGGCCTCCAGAAAGCTCCTACGAGAACTGACACGGGCCCCGAGAATCACCCGAGAGGTCCCCTAAAGCTCCTTGGGGCCCGCGCAGCTCAGAATCGTAACAGGCGTTTGACGGCCAGACGTCCGGCCGAAAAGAAATTCGAAGGGGCCACGATATGCGCTGCAGGGTCTTCATCGGAGGTCGTCGCCGTCGTCGTCGTCGTCGCCGCCCGAGAACCACCCAAGAGGTCCCCAGAAACTGTCCTGGGGGCTAGCGCGCAATCTGAATCGTGACAGCGTCTGTCTGGAAGGAAATTCGAAGAGGCCACGACAACCGCTGAATGATCTTCATCCAATGTCGTCGCCGTCGTCGTCGTCGTAGTCGTCGTGGTAGAAACGTTGTCGCCCGAGATCCACCCAAGAGGTCCCCAGAAAGATTTCCAGGGACCCGCCGACAATCATAATCGTAACAAGCGTTTGAAGGCCAAACGTCCGGCCGGGAGGAAATTCAGAAAGGCCGCGACATCCGTTGAAGGGTCTAACTTGGACGTTGTTGTCGCCGTTGTCGCCCGAGAGTCACCCAAGAAGTCCCCAAAAACTTCCCTGGGGGCCCGCACACAATCATAATCTTAACAGGCGTTTGGACACACATCCGGCCCCAGGGTAGGCCCAAGCGGGCCCCAAGATGCCCTAGAAGGGGCATTCACGACGGCGCCAGGTGGATCCCAAGAGAGCCCCAAAGCACGCGCAGTGACGCCATCTGCTTTTGGACCTTCGTGGGGTGCACTTGGGGGCCCCTCGGGGCCCCCCTGGGGAACGCCTGAGATATCCCTGAAGGCCCGCCGCAGTTCAGAGAGGACCCGAACAGCTCCACGGGCCAACCGGCGGCTGAGAGAGGCATTTCAAAAGAGGCCGCGAGGCGAGTGGGGCCATCTATGTTCAAGGCTCTCTCCCTGGACGTCAGAGCCAGCGACAGACCCCTGGGGCCCGACAACATCCCAAGACGCCAGACCTCTCACGGAGTCCCCGGTCTATGACGAGGAGGGACCAGCGATCACCATCGCCACTCCGGTTTTTTCGTGTTGTTCGGCCGTCGGCGGCTCCAGGCGTTCCGCGATCTTCGGCTGTGGGGGCTGTCGCGGGCCTGGGCCGTTTGAAGGCGACTCAGGGTAAGCAGCCTCTCCCGGGGACCCTTACCCCTAACAGTCGGTTTTTTCCCACGTCGGCCTCCGAATGTCACGACGATGCCCAGGGGACGAATTTGTTGTCCTGGGTCGTTCACTGCTGGTCCCGAGGCTTGGTGCCAGCTTCTGGAGGCCAAGTCGAAAAAACGCCCGTTGGAATCAGGGGACCCCAGACGCCCGACACAGGCAATCACGTCCGAAAGCCTCCACCTCGGCTGCCGTCGAGGACCCTGACCTTCCATCGCTCCAGCACCCCCTCTGTCAGGCCGTGCGCTCCACGCGGGAAAACATTACGAACGCTTGTCGGCTGCGGCCAAGCCCCCTCAACGTCGATAGCGGCGAGCTTAATTACCATAGTGCGCACTAGTCAGCTACAGCGCTGGAATCAGCGCGTGCGAGAAGGGCCAGCAGTGGCAGCGGGCGCTGGCGTTGCTGAGCGAGATGCGGGAGGCGAAGCTGGAGCCCGACGCAATCAGCTACAACGCTGGGATCAGCGTGTGCGGGAAGGGCGAGCAGTGGCAGCGGGCGCTGGCGCTGCTGAGCGAGATGCGGGAGGCGAAGCTGGAGCCCGACGCCATCAGCTACAATGCTGGGATCAGCGCGTGCGAGAAGGGCGGGCAATGGCAGCCGGCCCTAGCACTGCTGAGCGAGATGCGGGAGGCGAAGTTGGAGCCCAACGGCATCAGCTACAGCGCTGGGATCAGCGCGTGCGGGAAGGGCGAGCAGTGGCAACGGGCGCTGGCGCTGCTGAGCGAGATGCGGGAGGCGAAGCTGGAGCCCGACGTCATCTCTCCTACATGGCCAGTGGAAGCGCGTGCGAGAATGGCTCACAGTGCCTCGTGTGCACAAAATCGCCCCTTTACGGCGCCACCACGGGGCCGAATCGCTCAGGCTGGTCTTAGAGGCGCTCCAGAGGGGTTCCCAGACCGTCCAAGAGCGCTCCGAGACGGCTTCAGTGGGTCCCGAGACGGCCCACGAGGGCCCGAAGCCTTCCGGGGGGGGCTCCACGACGATCCAAGAGGCCGCAAAGACGGCCCAAGAGGTCCCCGAGCGCACGCCAAAGAGGTACAAATCGTCAAATTCCGATGGGAACACGTATATTTTTAGCATGCCCGCCTTGTGTGCTCCTCAGCGGCCCAGGGCACGCCAAGCGGCCTCCCAAATCGCCCCAAGAAGACGCCAGCGGCCCCTAAGAGGGCTCCAAGACGGCCCACAAGAGCCCCAAGACGACGCCAGAGAGCCCTGAAACGGCCTCACAGAACCCCAAGACAGCCCCAATAGAGCTCCGAGGGGGCCCCAAGAGGCTCCCAAGACGGCCTCAGGTAGCCTCAAGACTCAAGAGAGCTCCAAGACGGTCCAAGGCCTCCCGGACGCCCCGTGACGGCCCCAAAAGGCCCCACAACGTTCCAGAACGCTCCCAGAGCAGCCCAAAAAAGCTTCAGAATGGCCTGAAAAAAGACCCCCACAAGGACCACCAAGCAGGCTCAGAGACGCCCAGAGCGATCGGCGAAGTACAACGCTCTTTTCACCAAGGCTCCCAAGAGCGAGACGCAGCGTAGAGAGCTCTCCCAGGCACAGCTCCCAAGAGCGAGCGGTGACGTCGGGACACCCGGAGCACGCACGCACAGCACGCAAGAACAATGGACAATGGATTTCCTGAGCTGTCCCTCGGAAGAGGCTCGGGGGGACAGCCCGGGAAAGGCCCCAGAGGCGCCCAAAAAAAATTCAAGAGAAAAGGCCCCCAGGAGGCCGCAAGACGGCCCAAGAGCGCCCCAAGAGGCCCCCAGGAGGCCGCACGACAGCCAACGAGGCCCCAACAGGCCCCCAGGAGCTCGAAAAGGAACCCCGAGAGGCCCACGAACCGTTCCCAAGGAGACGGCAGCGCCCGCCATCAGGCTTCGAAGAGGCAACCGGAAAAAAGTCACCAGAGCCCTCCGGGTGACTTTTTTCAAGGCCCCAGGTGCTTTCAAAATTGACAAGCGGCGAGACGGACCCCGCAGACCCACCATAGCCGTCCGTGACGCTCCAAAGGCTGTCTAGGCAGAGGTAGAGCGGAAGGCGGACGAAGAGAAGGAAGCGGTCCAAGAGGGCCTCCGAGACGGCCCAAGACCGCTCGAAGACGCTCCAGACGAGCCGCGGCAAACGAAATCATTGATTCTTCGATGGTTTCTGAAAGATTTCCACCTTCTCGCCACTTCGAGCGAAGACAGGCCCAAGACGGCCTTTTCGAGCCAAGACTGGCCCAAGATGACGTGGACGAAGTCCACGGGTTCGCCCAAGAGGCCCCAGAAAGTCCCAGGAGGGTCCGAGGAAACGCCCAGGAAGGCCCCAAGACGGGCCAAGACGGCCCCAGCACAACCCACGGCGCGCTGCGACCGCTCAAGGCGGCTCCAAGACAGCCCCAAGAGGGTGCCAACACGGCCCATACTGGGTCCAGGACGACCCAAGGAGGCGCACAGGAGGGGCCCAAGACGACTCCAAGGCGGTCCCCTCAGGGCCCCAGACGGCTCCAAGACGGCCCCAAGATAGTGCCAACAAGGACCCCCGATGGGCCCAGGACGGCCTACGGACGCGCCCATGAGGGGCCCACGACGAACCAAGATGGCCCCATCACGGCAAACGGCGCCCTCAAGACGGGCCTAGACGGCTCCAAGACGGCCTTTTGAGGGAGCCAACACGGCCCCACACCTTTCGGGCGAACACTTGGGGGGACCGGGAGCTTGCGACAAGCCTCCCACATTCATTGTCCTGCCCCATTCTGTTCGCCTGGGGGCCTCCTCCAACCCTGTGGGCGAACAAGAGGAAACCCAGCGGGCCGCCAACCCTGGGGCCCGTGGGCCCCGCGCCGCTTGGGCAGAAGACGAACGCAGGGTCTGACAGGCCAGCTACCGCCCCCCTTTGCCCGATATGCTGTGCCATCCTGTTCCCCCAAAGGCCTTGGCAAACTCTTCGGGCCAACCAGACCGGACCCCTGGGACAGCAGCCAATTGATATGACCCATGTACCTCTCCGCACTCTTCGGACCACAGACCCTCTGGGCGAACAGAATGGCACTTGGCGAACAAAGCCTCCCGTTGGCGGCGATGCGACTGGATCGCACCATCAAGGCGTGCCCAGAGGTGATGGCCGACCCAACAGCGGTTCCTGTTCAGATTTTACTGAATTCCAAATTTTCTTTAAGCTCTCTTGGGCCCTCCCTGTAGATCCTTGCGAGCCTCCCCGGCGCTTTCGGTGGTTTTCCCCGATGGCCTCCCGAGGCCTTTCCCAGGCGCTCCTGAGACGCCTCAGATGAGCTTCGACTTCGACGCACATCCCCGAGAGACTTCGAAACTGCCCTCAATAGGAGGGGGGTGAACGAGCAGTGCGCCGGGGCCAAGCTGCTGGAGCGCTGCAAGAGCTCGGACACGAAGGCGCGGTCTCGCTGCCGCCGCCCGAGCCGCCGCCGTGTTTGTAGATTTTCGGTGCAATCTGCGCCGTTCCTCCGAGAACCATTCCAGAAATATTCGTGGACGGAGTCCACGGGTCAGCCCCAGTCAGCTACAGCGCTGGGATCAGCGCGTGCGAGAAGGGCCAGCAGTGGCAGCCGGCGCTGGCGTTGTTGAGCGAGATGCGGGAAGCGAAGCTGGAGCCCGACGTCATCTCTCGTACAATGGCTGCCCCAGCGCTCGCGGATGGTGAGAGCGGTGGTAGCGGACCGGCCCCCTCAGGCGGCCCCTGCAAGCCCCAGCAGGCCCCGGCGCGCTTCCAAGATGGCCCAAGAGCGTTCCGAGACGCACCAGGAGGCCCCAAAGACGGCCCCCAGACGGCCGAAGACGGTCCAAGAGGGTCTGCGAGACGCGTCCAGAGCGCTCGACAGCGCCTCAAACAGCCTCCAGACGGCCCAAGAGGATTCCAGATCGCTCCAAGTGGGCTCCACGACGTGCCCCAAGAGAGCCTGAACACCGACAAATCGTCCCATTCCCCATGGAAAACATGCATTTTCGCAGTTCCCAGGCTTGCCCTCTTCATAGCGTCCAAGACGGCCATACAGTGTCCCAAGATGTCCCCAGGACGGCTTCTGAGGCGCCCCTGGCGGCCCACGGGGTACCCACGACAGCCTCGAGAGCGGCCCAGCACGGCCCAAGACGACCCTCTGACAGTCCTCAGACTGCTCCAGAAACGCCCAAGACGGCCCCAGATAACTTCCGGACGGGCCCAGACGGCCTCAACACGGCCCAAGAGGCACCCGAGACAGCCCAAGAGGGCTCCAGGATGATTTCAGGAGGCCGAAAAGAAGCGCTGAGAGGCTCCTCAACGACCCCCAGAGGCCCCAAGATGACGGCGCAAGAAGCACCGAAGAAAGCGCCAACAGCAGCCAAACGCGGCCTGAGACGGCCCGAAGACGGTCCCAAAACGGTTCGGCCCTCCTGACGCTTGTTTGGCGCTCCTTGCTGGATTTGGCCCTGAATCCCTCGCCCTTGTTGTCGGTCTGGAGCCCTCTCCGCGGCCTCTTGGGGCCATGCCGTGATTCGCTCTCGCAGCACTCTCGGGGGCTTCTCGGGCCAGCATGGTGCGATTTTTGAGGCGGCTGACGCGATCTTAGGCCGTCTGGGGCTGTTTGGGGCCGACGACCCAAATGTTATATAGGCGCATCATGGGAGGCGTCTGACGCGATCTTTGGCCGTTTTGGGCCGTTTTGGGCCGATGATGCAAATGATGTAATGACGGTGATGCTGATGATGATGATGATGATGATGATGATGATGATGATGATGATGATGTTGAGCCTGATGATGATGATGATGATGATGATGATGATGGTGATGGTGATGGTGATGGTGATGGTGATGGTGATGATGATGATGATGCTGATGCTGATGCTGATGCTGATGCTGAGAATGCTGATGATGCTGATAATGCTGACAATGCTGATGCTGATGCTGATGATGCTGATGCTGATGATTATGCTGATGCTTATGCAGATGATACTGATGCTGATTATGATGCTGATGCTGATGCTGATGCTGATGCTGATGATGCTGCTGATGATGATGATCATGCTGCTGGTGATGCTGAGGCTGAGGCTGAGGCTGAGAATGATGATGATGCTGATGAAGAGGATGATGATAACGATGATGATGGTGCTGATGATGATGATGATGATGACGACTACAATGACGATGACGATGACGATAATGATGATGATGCTGATGATGAGGATGAGGATGAGGATGAGGATGAGGATGATGATGATGATGATGAGGGGAAGGGTGATGAAGTCTCCCAAGAGTGAAAGGTGCCACGAACCATCTCGACCCAGTTCCTGACTCCGTGCCTGGGCGCCGCATGGGGCTCTTCGGCCTCCCTGATTCTTGCTTGGCGCTCCCTGCCGGATGTGGCCCAAAGCCCTCATCATTTTCGGTCGGTCATGATGATGATGATGAGGATGATGATGATGATGATGATGGTGGTGGTGATGGTGATGATGATGGTGATGGTGATGGTGATGATGGTGATGATGATGCTGATGATGATGATTATGATGATGCTGAGGTTGATGCTGATGATGATGATGATGAGGATGAGGATGATGATGATGATGATGCTGATGCTGATGCTGATGCTGATGATAATGAGGAGGAGGGGGAGGATGATGAAGTCTCCCAAGAGTGAACGGTGCCACGAGCCATCTCGACCCAGTTCCTGACTCCGTGCCCGGGCGCCGCATGGGGCTCTTCGGCCTCCCCGACGCTTGCTTGGCGCTCCCTGTCGGCCTCAAGGCGGCTCAAGATCATCCTTGGGCGGCCCAAGACGCCCCCATTACCCCCGATGGCAAGCAGCAACAGCCCGCGGAAGAGGTAAGCATTGCCCACACCACGCAGCAGCGGCAGCAAGCAGGAGCACGCAGAAGCACGGGGAGGGAGCGACCAGGTCGGCGCAGTCCCGGGCGCAGCGGGGGAGCTGGCGGGGCGCGGGCGGCGGCGGCCGCGCCCACCAGATGCCGCGGCGGGCGTAGCGGCAGGCGCGGCTGACGGCGCCGGAGGGGGCGCCGGAGGAGACGCTTGGGTGATAGCCGCTCCGACGTCTCGGAGCCTCGCCATGTGCGCGACGTGCATGGGCGAGGTACCGGCGCGGACGCCCAGGCTCAGGAGGGGAGGACCGGGCGCTCGGGTGCACCACGTCGGGTGCATGGCGCAGCGGTGCGGGCCCCTGGAGCGCTTGGAGGGCTGAAGCAGGCTGACTGACGAAAAGCGGGCCGAGGCGCAGCTCGCCTTCGACGCAGCTCGTGCTGACGGAGCGCAGGACGCGCAGGACAGAGGAGGAGAAGAAAGAGGAGGAGGAGGAGGAGGAGGAGGAGGAGGAGGAGGACGAGGACGAGGACGAGGACGAGGACGAGGACGAGGACGAGGACGAGGAGGACGACGAGCAGGAGAGGTCGTGGCCGAAGCCGCTGGGCAAGGAGCCGGGCCCCGTCGGCCGCCGAGGCAGCCGCTGGAGGCCGCAGTGGAGCCGGGAGTGTTGCGCCGCATGGAGTTCTGGGACACCGTCCCGTGGGACAGCATCCACAACCCCGTGGGCACGGTCAAGGTGGTCCCAGGAGCAGTCCGTCACGCGGTGGCTGAACTCCGGGCTGCGCTGTGTGTGGCGGCACAGGCGGCGGGCGGCGCCGCGCAGGAGGAGAGGGCCTTGAAAGCCTTACTGTTTTCCGACCCGTTGCTCTTTGCCTCAGTGCGGAAGCGGCGGGGCGGTGCGCGCGGGCAGAGGGGAGAGACGCTGGCGCGGACGCTCGTCCGGCGGGTGCGCTTGGCCTGGGAGGGCTACTGGGACCTCCTGTGGCAGGAGACGGCCGCTGGGCAGCCGCGCGGGGAGCTCCAAGCGTGCTCCGAGGCGCAACAGCTGGCCAGGGATGTCCAGGCGATCGAGGAGGCACTCGCCGAAGAGGACGTCCGCGAGGCGATGAGGGTGGTGGACGGCAAGATCAAGCTGGCCCCGGACAGGAAGGCGCGAGACTGCCTCCCCCGCCTCTTCCCCCGCGTGGCCTCGCAACCGCACATCCCGCTGACGCAGCCTATCAGTGACGACGTCGACCACTTTGTCGATGAGCTGGGTAAGGCGTACGCCCGCGCACCGCGCAACCGCGGCGCCGGCCCAGGAGGCTCGCGCGGGGAGCACTGGCCATGGATGCCGCAGCACGGGGCCCAGTGGGAGGAATTCACGAAGGTCGTCTTGCGGCTCCAGCTCGGCACCGCCCCGGCCGAGGCTTTGAGGGCGTGGCACAGTGCCCGAATCCTGGCGGGGGACCGGCCGGAGGACGACAAGGTCCGGCCCTTCGCCCTAGGGATCCTCCACCGCCGCCTGGCGTCCAAGGCAGTGGCCCGCATCTTTCGGGGTCGGGTCGCCGGGGTCCTCGGGGAGGCTGAGTATTCTGTGGGCAGCACGAGAGGCGCGGAGGTCATGCACAAGGCGGTGTTGCTTGACCTCGACAGCCGCCCGGCCTGCTGCAAGCTGAGCCCGGATGTCAGCAGTGCCCACAACGAGTACGACAGGGCCGTGGCCGCGCAGGAGGTCCAGCAGCTCGTGCCGGACTTGCTGCCATGGGTGCGGGTCGGCCTCGGCACCGCGACTAAGCACGCGTACGTCGCGAGCGACGGCGCCCGCACGAGGCTGCCCAAGGAGCGCGGGGGCGACCAGGGCGACGCGCTCACCAACATGCTGTTCCCGCTGAGCTACAAGCGCGTCACACGTGCAACCGCGGAGGCGGCAATGGTAGAGGGCACGGCGGCGCGAGGCTACAGCTACCAGGACGACCTGCGCCCCGGAAGCGGCGGGGCGGGCCGAGAGCGCCTTCGCTGCCGCGTGTGCGGCTGTGGGCCTCCGCGGCAACCCGGCTAAAACGAAATTTAGCCCAGGGCGGCTTGTGGCGGCGGCCGCGCTCCCGGCCCAGCGGGAAGTAGAGCCACGAGCCCTTGTGCTCCGCCACGGAGCGCTCCCGCCTGTCCCCGCAATGCCGGCGCTGGGCCACGCGGCGGGCAGCATGCTCGCGGAGGGAAGCCCAGAGGTCGCGAGCCTCGCCGGCGCCCGCGGGTTGCTCTACGGGCGGCTGCGGACGCTGCGCGCGGCAGGCCTAAGCAACCAAACCGCGCTGGCCCTGCTCCGGACGCGGACGGGTTCGGACTACGTGATCCTGGCGCGCAGCTGTGGCATCCCAGAGACGGAGGGGGCTGCCATGGACGCCGCGCTGGTGTCCGAGGTGCAGCACATCCTCGGGCAGCCGCTCAACGATGCCACCCGGAGGAAGGCGTTCGTGGCGGCGGCAGCAGGCGGACTGGGGTTCCAAAGCGTGGCCCTCACCGCGCCGGCGGCGCAGGCGGCCTCCTGGCACCTCTGCCTGCCCCACTGCCTCCGCAGGCTGGAGCTCCCAGGGGCCAGCGCTCTCGCCGGGGCCAGCCCTTGGGCAAGCACCTGCCTCCCCGCCGCCACGCGGGTCCTCCAGGCGGCCCTAGACGACCAGACCGCCCACGTCGGCGACGAAGGGCTGGCAGCCACGCAGCACGCACTGGCTTCGGCCCCACTAGCTGCGGCTGCCCGCCGCGTCGCGCACGAAGCGGCGGCCGACCCGCCCACTGCGGCGGCTCTGCTCAGCGCCGGGGGTGCCGGCGCCAGCGGCTGGCTGCAGCCGCCCACGAGGCCGTGCCACCGCTTGACAGACGCGCAGTTCGGAATCGCCGTCTGGACGAGGCTGCACCTGGACTTGCCTCTCTGCGCAGGCTTCTGCCAGCACCGCCACCCAGACGGCAGAGTGTGCGGGGAGGCCTTGGATCCGAAAGGTGTCCACGCCCGGGGATGCGCCGTCGGCGGCTGGCGCGTGCGCCGGCGCGACGCGGGGTGCGCGGCCCTGGCCGAATGGTGCGAGGAGCAGGGGTGCACCGTGCACAGAGAAGCGCTGGTGCCCCACGCGGCGCCCGCGAATCCAGAAGCCCGCATGGACTTGGTCGTCCACGCGCCAGGGGGAGCGGCGCCGATCCTGGTCGACCTCACAGTGGTCGGCGCCCTGACCCAGGACGCCCTCGGCCTCGGCGCGCCGCGCCGCGAGGGCGCGGCTGCGGCGGCCGCGGAGCGCCGCAAGCGGGCGCGCTATCCAGGCGCGCCAGTGGTCCCGTTCGTCTGGGAGAGGACGCAGCGGCGCTGCTTCGCCGGCGGGCC
>CAUYUJ010018350.1:0-42500 GCA_963575745.1 Prorocentrum cordatum | reverse complement strand
CGCGCCCGCGCGCGTCCCGGCGGCTTCGGCCGGCTCCAGGGCGTCTCCGGGCGGCTCAAGCGAGCGCACTCCAAGATGGCCCCCAAGACGGTCCCAGGGCCTCCAAGACGGCCCATGAGCGCTCCAAGATGCCCCAGATTCTCCAAAACGGCTCCGCGCGGCCCCAAGGGGACACCCTGAGCGTTCCGAGAGTCCTCTAAAAGGTGCCTCAGAGGCCAGAATCGTCGATGTCCTTCGTTTTTTTGGGGGGGCGGGGGGGGAATTCGACATGCTTGCCTTTTCGTGCTTCCGACGCTCCAGGCGGGCCCCCGAGGCCGCCAGGATCGCCCCTAGACGGATCAAGATCGCCCCAAGACGGCCCACGAATCTCAAGAGCGCCCCGACACGGTCCAAGAGGTCCCCAAGACTGCCCCAAGCTGTCCCCAAGACGGCCCATGAGAGCACAGCAACTGCCCCAAGAGGCCCCCAGGGAGCCCAAAGAGGCCGCCGTCCAGCCTAAGAGGCCCCAGATGCCTCCAAAACGGCTCCGCGCGGTCCCAATAGGGGATTCCCTGAGCGTTCAAGACTCTTCCCGAAGGGCGCTCATAGGCCAGAATCGTCGATTTCCGATTTCCTGTGTGTGTTGTTAAATGCCTTTGGCACACATTCCTCCGGCGCCCCCTGCGGGCCCCCGCGAGCCCCAGCTGGCCTCGGCGCGCTTCCAGGAAGGCCCAAGAGCGCTCCGAGACCCTATCGGAGCTCCCCCGGCCTCACCCAAACGAGCCGTCTTGAACGACACTGCGAGGGCATTGGATCTTTGTCTTCTCGGAAGCTCCGTACGGCACAAGCAATCGTCAAGCAATCCAGCATGCAGTACGCAGCCATCCAGCAACACACCCACACTGTCCACGCTGGAAAACGTGGACGAAGTCCACGGGTCAGCCCTAGTCTCTCCTACATGGCCAGTGGAAGCGCGTGCGCGAAGCTCAGGGCCTCAAGTGCACAAAATCGCCCCTTTACGGCGCCACCACGGGGCCGAATCGCTCAGGCCTGTCCCAGAGGCTCTCCAGAGGGGTTCCCAGACCGTCCAAGAGCGCTCCAAGACGGCCTCAGTGGGTCCCGAGACGGCCCACGAGGGCCCGAAGCCTTCCGGGGGGGGGGCTCCACGACGATCCAAGAGGCCGCAAAGACGCCCCAAGAGGGCCCCGAGCGCACGCCAATGAGGCACAAATCGTCAAATTCCAATCAGAATACATATATTTTCAGCATGCCCGCCTTGTTTGCTCCCCAGTGGCCCAGGACACGCCAAGAGGCCTCCCAACTCGCCCCAAGAAGACACCAGCGGCCCCTGAGAGGGCTCCAAGACGGCCCACAAGAGCCCCAAGACGACGCCAGAGAGCCCGGAAACGGCCTCACAGAACCCCAAGACGGCCCCAAGAGAGCTCCGAGGGGGCTCCAAGGTGCTCCCAAGATGGCCTCAGGCAGCCTCAAGCGAGCTCCAAGACGGTCCAAGGCCTCCCGGACGCCCCGTGACGGCCCAAAATGGCCCCAAGACGTCCCAAAACGCTCCCAGAGCAGCCCAAAGAAAGCTTCAGAATGGCCCGAAAAAGACCCCTACAAGGACCACCAAGCAGGCCCAGAGACGCCCATTAAAAGAGCCATCGGTGAAGTACAAAGCTCTTCTCACCAAGGCTCCCAAGAGCGGGCCGCAGGCCCTGGTGCGCTTCGAAGATGGCCAAAGAGCGCTCCGAGACGCCCCCGGAGGCCCCCAAGAGGGCCCCAAGGGGGCCCAAGACCGTCCAAGAGAGACTCCAAGGCGCCGAAGATTCCTTCTACACGGCTTCAGGCCCCGACGGGGCACCGAGAAGGGCCCCGAGAGGGCCCGAACAAGAAAAAATCGTCACAATCCCCACGACGGCCATGAAGGCTCCCAAGAGTGTTTCATGATCCCCCAGGACAGCCGCATGAAGGCCCCAAGACAGCCCAACACAGCATCCGGACGGCTCCTGAGGCGCTCATGGCAGCCCACAAGGCATCCAAGACAGCCTCAAGAGCTGCCCAAGACGGCCCAAGACGGCGCCAAGACGATCTTTAGACGGCCGCAGAAGCCGAAAAGCTCCAAACTCCATAGACGGCCGACGATCTCGAGAGCATCCAGGAGGCCGACAGAAGCTCCCAGATGCTCCCAAAATATCCCTAGGAGAAGGCAGCGCCCGCCTTTCCGTTTTCAACAAGACAAGCAAAAAAGTTTCCAGAGCTTGCGAACCGTACCCTGGACACGCTTCGTGGCCGCATCCGGACCGCTGCCCTTCTCCGTGGGTGCGGGCGCCCGCCGTCACGCTTCACCCAGGCAACTGGGAAGAACTCACTACAGCTTTCCGGGCGTACCCCGCCCACGGATCTTCGCCGCTTTTGGAGCGCTGCTCTTCTCCGTGGGTGCGGGCGCGAGAGCGCGAAGGTATGCGCGTATGGCACGGAGCCGCGCTGTGGAGGCGCATCAGGGGGACGTGAAGGTCGTGGGCGAAGTCCACGGGTTCGCCCTAGTCTCTCCTACAACGCTGGGATCAGCGCGTGCGAGAAGGGCGGGCAGTGGCAGCGGGCGCTGGCGCTGCTGAGCGAGATGTGGGAGGCGAAGGTCGAGCCTACCTTTATCAGCTACAACGTTGGGATCAGCTCGTGCGAGAAAGGCAAGCAGTGGCAGCGAGCTCTAGGACTGCTCAGCGAGATGCGTGAGGTGAAGCTCGAGCCCACCTTCATCTATACTACAAGATGACGCCAGAGAGCCCTGAAACGGCCTCACAGAACCCCAAGACGGCCCCAAGAGAGCTCCGAGGGGGCCCCAAGAGGCTCCCAAGACGGCCTCAGGCAGCCTCAAGAGAGCTCCAAGACGGTCCAAGGCCTCCCGGACGCCCCGTGACGACCCAAAATGGCCCGAATAATTCCTGAGACGCTGCCAGAGCAGCCCAAAAAAGCTTCAGAATGGCCAGAAAAAATAAAAACACAAGGATCACCAAGCAGAGCCGCAGCGTAGAGAGCTCTCCCAGGCACAGCTCGTGGACTAAGTCCACGGGTTCGCCCTAGTCTATATTCTAACGCCGGGGGAGCCGCGTGCCAGAAGGGCGGGGGATCCAATTTGGCAAAACCGACCCCGGGCTAGCCCAGACGGAATTCGGACGGCCCTAGAGGCCCCACGACAGCCCAAGAGGAGCCGAAGAGAGCTCCAAGGGCGGCTCCAGACGGCCCAAGACGGCCCTAGGGCAGCCCAAGAGGCGCCCAAGTGGCCCGAAAACGTCCCCAGGGGCTTCCAAGACGCCCAATGAGGCCTCCAAGCGGATTCTTCAGAGGGCCTGTAGGATCAAAAATCGTCCCAATCCCTTAGGAAAATACACAATTTTGAGATTCCGCCTTTCTTCGTATCCACGGAGTCCAAGACGCCCTGCTGGCCTCCCAGATTCCCCCAAGAAGCTCCAACGTGGGCCCTTTGACGGCGCCGAGACGGACCCAGGACGGCCCGAGAGGCGCACAAGACGGCCCAAGACGGCCCACGACGGCCCACGACGGCTCCAAGACGGCCAAAACAGGCGCCCGAAAGACGCCTGGTACGGCCCAAGGTGGCCTCAAGACGGCCCGAGACGGCCCCAGGGCATCCCAAGAGGCGCCCAAGTGGCCCCAAGACATCCCCAGAGGCTCCCAAGACGGCCCTGGAGGACCTCCCAGGAGAGCCCCAAGAGGCCAAAATCTTCCCATTCCCTTCGGAAGATGCGCATTTGAGCGTTATCGTGCTTTTCGTTTCCGACGCGTCCACGACGGCCGTAGAGGCCCCCAAGATCGCCCTAAGATGCCCCCATGAAGGCCCCACGACCGCCCACGACGACCCCAGGACGGCTCCTGAGGCGCCCCTGGCGGCCCACGCGGTACCTGAGACAGCCTCAAGAGCGGCCCAGGACGGCCCAAGACGACCCCCCGACGATGCCCAGATTGCTCCAAAGACGCCCAAGGCGGACCCAGGCAACCCCCAGACGGCCCCGAGAACGCCTCAGATGGCCTGCAGGCGGCCTGAGAGGCTTCCAAAACGCTCCAATTGGGCTCCAGGACGGGCCCAAATCGTCCCATTCTCTCGGGAAAACGTAAATTCTGGCAGTTCCAAGACTTGCCCTTTTCATAGCGTCCAAGACGGCCTTCAGGGTCCCAAGATGGCCCTAGGAAGGCTCCTGAGGCGTCCCCGGCGGCCCACGGGGACCCAAGATAGCCTCAAGAACGGCTCAGGGCCCCAGACGACCGCCAGACGGTGCCCAGGCTGCTCCAGCGACGCCCAAGGCGGACCCAGGCAACCTCCAGACGGCCCCGAGAATGCCTCAGATGGCCTGCAGGCGGCCCAAGAGGCTTCCAAAACACTCCAAGTGCTCCACGACGAGCCCCAAGAGGGCCCGAACACTTACATGGGAAAACGTACATTTTGGGAAAACGTGCATTTTGGCAGTTCCTGGGCTTCCCCTCTTGATGGCGTCCAAGACGGCCATACAGAGGCCCAAGATGGCCCGAGGACGGCTCCTGAGGCGCCCCTGGCGGCCCACGGGGCACCCGAGACAGCCTCAAGAGCGGCCCAGGACGGCATTAGACAACCTCCAGACGGTGCCCAGACTGCTCCAGATACGTCCAAGACGGCCCCAGACAACACCCAGGCGGCCCCGGACCGCCTCCACACGGCCCAAGAGGCACCCGAGACAGCCCAAGCCCAGGAGGTTTCCAGGAGGCCGAAAGGAAGCGCTGAGAGGCTCCAAAACGGCCCCCAGAAAATATCACGGCCCAAGAAGCACCGAAGCCAACAGCAGCCAAAGACGGCCGAAGACGGCCACAGACGGTCCCAAAACGGCTCCCAGCGCACCATGGGCCTCTGATGCTTGTTTGGCGCTCCCTGCCGGATTAGGCGTCAAAATTCTTCGCCCTTTTTGTCGGTCTGGAGCCTTCTCCGCGGCCTCTTAGGGCCATGCCGTGTTTCGCTCTTCTGGTGGCCCAGAATCGCCTCGGCCGACCCCAGAAGCGCGCGCGGCCGCCAAGGGCGCGTCGGGCGGGATTCTGGGTCGGCGGCGCGATGGCCCAGAATCGGTCCCCCCGATTCTGGGCGGGCGGTCATTATGGAGCTATCTTGGAGGCGTGTTGGTGATCTTGGGGCCCCTCAGAGGGCCCCCAGACGGCCTCAGAACGCCCCGAGAAGGTCGGACCCAACGCAACGACAAACCCCGACCCGATCCCAAGGGAGCCCTTGAGCGCCCCAGGTGGGGCGTCCAGCCGCTCTTCCATCTCCTCGCTCAGCATGACGCTCGCAGGCGCACATGACGCCATTCGTCCTGATCGCCTTGCAGCAGCACCCCTTCACCCCGCAAGTGGACGTAGTCCACGGGTCAGCCCTAGTCAGCTACAGCGCTGGGATCAGCGCGTGCGGGAAGGGCCGGCAGTGGCAGCGGGCTTTGGCGCTGCTGAGCGAGATGTGGGAGGTGCAGCTGGAGTCCAACGTCATCTATACTCTAACGCCGGGGGAGCCGCGTGCCAGAATGGCGGGGGACCCAGTGAGGCGAAACCGCCCTCGGGCTGGCCCCAGGCCGCCCAAGGTCGCCCAGGGAAGCCTCCAGACGGGCCAAGAGGGCCCCAAGACGCCCCCAAGACGGCCCACAGATGGCTCCGAGCCGCTCAAGAGGCCGCCTCGACGGCCCCAGAAGCTCCCAAGGCAGGCCATGAGGCTCCCAAGACGGCCCTGGAGGACCTCTCAGGAGAGTCCCAGGAGGCCAGAATCATCCGATTCCCTGCGTATCTGGGGCGTTATCGTGCTTTTCGTTTCCGACGCGTCCACGACGGCCGTAGAGGCCCCCAAGATCGCCCTAAGATGCCCCCATGAAGGCCCCACGACCGCCCACGACGACTCCAGGACGGCTCCTGAGGCGCCCCTGGCGGCCCACGCGGTACCTGAGACAGCCTCAAGAGCGGCCCAGGACGGCCCAAGACGACCCCCCGACGATGCCCAGATTGCTCCAAAGACGCCCAAGGCGGACCCAGGCAACCCCCAGACGGCCCCGAGAACGCCTCAGATGGCCTGCAGGCGGCCTGAGAGGCTTCCAAAACGCTCCAATTGGGCTCCAGGACGGGCCCAAATCGTCCCATTCTCTCGGGAAAACGTAAATTCTGGCAGTTCCAAGACTTGCCCTTTTCATAGCGTCCAAGACGGCCTTCAGGGTCCCAAGATGGCCCTAGGAAGGCTCCTGAGGCGTCCCTGGCGGCCCACAGGGCACCCAAGATAGCCTCAAGAACGGCTCAGGGCCCCAGACGACCGCCAGACGGTGCCCAGGCTGCTCCAGCGACGCCCAAGGCGGACCCAGGCAACCTCCAGACGGCCCCGAGAATGCCTCAGATGGCCTGCAGGCGGCCCAAGAGGCTTCCAAAACGCTCCAAGTGCTCCACGACGAGCCCCAAGAGAGCCCGAACACTGAAAAATCGTCCCACCCCCTTGGGAAAACATACATTTTGGCAGTTCCTGGGCTTCCCCTCTTCATGGCATCCAAGACGGCCAGACAGAGGCCCAAGATGGCTCTGTCCGAGTGCGGGCGATAATAATGTACCCACCCTTAAACCCTCTATTTTTGTTGCCCCCGTTCAACAGGGTTTAATTGTGGAGAGGGGCGCGGAGGCCGAACTTTCTAATCCACGGGGGAAGTTGCGAATCGAAGTTGCTATCATATCATGTTGACTAGCAGCAGCATCAAAAACGCTGAGCATGGCCATGGTGGTCTCACCACATCAGCTTCGTCTTGTGCCGAGCGCCTGTTGGCAAGTTGTATAGCCACGGGCTTCGAAATCTCTCGAATCAGACTTTCGCCGAGCGCCCAGGATCACCATCATCATGGCCATCGTCATCCTCATCCTCAGCAGCATCATCATCATAACTGACCCTCCCCGGGAGAATCTATTATTATCCCCGCTAGACCCCCGAACTTTATTCTCCCCTGGTGATCATTATCGCCCGCACAGGGTTAGGACGGCTCCTGAGGCGCCCCTGGCGCCCCACGGGGCACCCAAGACAGCTTCAAGAGCGGCCCAGGACGGCCTTAGACGACCCCCAGACGGTGCCCAGACTGCTCCAGAGACGTCCAAGACGGCCCCAGGCAACCCTCAGACGGCCCCAGACCGCCTCCACACGTCCCAAGAGGCACCCGAGACAGCCCAAGCCCAGGAGGCTTCCAGGAGGCCGAAAAGAAGCGCTGAGATGCTCCAAAACGACCCCCAGCGACCATTATGGAGCTATCTTGGAGGCGTGTTGGTGATCTTGGGGCCCCTCAGAGGGCCCCCAGACTGACCCAGAACGCCCCGAGAAGGTCGGACCCAACGCACCAAGGGAGCCCTTGACCGCCCCAGGTGGGGCGTCCAGACGCTCCTCCGTCTCCTCGCTCAGCTATGTGTGGCAGGCGAGCGTGACGCCATTCATCCTGATCGCCTTGCAGCAGCACCCCTTCACCCCGCAAGTGGACGTAGTCCACGGGTCAGCCCTAGTCTCTTCTACAATGCAGCGATCCCTGCGTGCCAGAAGGTCCTCTGTCTTGACAGATTGGCCGGCCCCTCTGGGCCGCCCTGCGAGCCGCCCCCGGGCAGCTCCGAGACGGCGCAGAGACGCCCACGAGGGCCCCTGGACAGACCAATGTGGAGGCGCGCCAGTGAAACCTGCTGATCGTGGACGAAGTCCACGGATCAGCCCCCGCCCTGCGAGCCCCCGGGCCGCTCCAAGACGGCTCAGAGACGCCCACGAGGGCGCCGGGACACACCAAGAGGGACCCAACCGAGCCCCAGGTCGGGGCCCAGAGGCCTCCAAGGCAGGCCAGGAGGCTCCCCAGGCGGCCCAGGAGGACCCCCAGGAGGGACCCAAGAGGCACACATTGCCCCACTCCCTTCGGAAACGTACATTTTTGATATGCTCGCTCGTTTCGTCTTCACCGCGTCCAAGACGGCTTTACAGACCCCCAGCTCGCCCCAAGACGCCCCCAGAGCACCCCAGGAGGGCCCCCAAAGGGCCCGAGGCAGCCCCGGGACGGCTCCAGAGGCGCCCCAGACGGCCCAAGACGCACCCAAGACAGCCCCAAGAGCAGTTCATAACAGCCCACTGGACGTCTCCGAGAGGCCCGAGGGGGCGCCAAGACTGCCTCAGAGCACCCTTGGGAGCCCCAAGACAGCCCCAGGGGCTCCCAAGGCAGGCCAGGAGGCTCCCAAGATGGTCCAGGAGGGCCCCCAGGAAAGCCCCAAGTGGCCAACATCGTCCATCCCCGACGGGAAACGCACATTTTCATGTTGCATCTTCTATACAACGGCCCCGGAACGGCTCCAGAGGCACCCGAGACGGCCCAAGACGCACCCAAGACAGCTTCAGAGTACCCCTGGGAGCCCCAGGACAGCCTCAGGGGCCCCCGAGGCCAGGAGGCTCCCACGATGGCTTGGAAGGGTCTCCAGGATAGCCCTAGGAGGCCAAAATCGTCCCATTCCTGACGGGAAACGCACATGTTCACTATACCTTGTTTTTTCGTCCTCGAAGCGCCCAAGACGGCTACTGTACTCAGGCCCCCAGCTCGCAGAGGCCCCCAGGAAGGCCCCCCAAAAGCCCCACAGACGGCACATGCAAAACGCACGCAAGACAGCCCCAAGAGCAGTTCATAATAGCCCTAGACGGCCCCAGCGCCCCTTCTCCAAGACGGCTGTGCAGGCCCCCACCGCCCCGTCTCCAAGCCTTTCCATCTGCACAGTCTCCCAGACGACTGTACAGGCCCCCAGATCGCCCCACCCAAAACGGCCCGGGACGGCTCCAGAAGCGCCCGAGACAGCCCAAGAAACATCCAAGACAGCCCCAAGAGCGCCCAAGATCGGCCCAAGATGGCCCCAAGACGGCTTCAAGATGGTCCGAGAGGCGCCCGAGACGGCCCCACATCGCCCAAAGACAGCCCAAGAGGCACTCAAGACGGCCCAAGAGGGCCCCGAGAGACCCCCAGGAGGACGAAAAGAGGCCCCTAAATGGATCCTTCGCGTCGAAATTCCAGCGTCGTCTGAGGGGCTTCTTGGACCCTCTGGGAGCAATCTCTGCGCCTTTGGGGGACGTCTTGGGGCGGTGCGCTCGAAAGGCCGATTCGTGTGCGCGCACTGGGGCCCGTCTTAGGGAGTTCGTGCGGCCCTCTGGGTCCGTTTCGGAAGCCTCGTGGCCCGTGCTGGAGACCTTTTGGGCCGTCTCGCCGCCCTCTTGCGGACCTCTTGCAATTATCACGGCTACCCTCTCCGCAGAAGCTATGATGAACACATACTGCGGCGAGAGAAACAGCTTCTGTCCACACCATGTCATGCCTGCATGGGTGTGCTTCCACTGACACTGCCTCTACCATCGCGTTCCTGCCTTCAGGCCTGCTTGCCTGCATCCCTCGCCCACCTCCCCCTCCAGCGGCCACCTCCTCCATCCACGCCGTCTCCTCCAACCTCCCCTCGCCTGCGAGGCCCCGGAGACGCTCCACTTCCACGTCCACGCCATGGCGGGCAGATTCCGCGGCCAGAAGGCCGCGGGTCAGCCCTAGTCTCTACTACATTGCAGGGCCCAGTGCGTGCCAGAAGGGCGCAGGCCCCATTAACTCATAATCGCCCCGGGCTGGCCCCGGGCCGCCCCGGGCCGCCCCGGGAGGCCCCAAGACGCGCCAAGGAGGCCCCAAGAGGCTCCCAAGACGGCTCCGGAGGGCCCCGGCACGCCCCAAGATGGGCCCAAGACGCTCAAGATTGGCCCAAGACGGCCCAAGAAGCCCCCAAGACGTGCCAAGAGGCTTCCCAAGAGGCCTCCCAAGAGGGCCCCGAGCAGCAGAAACCGTCGATTTCCATTGTGTTTTTCGATGGTTTCGGCCTCCTCGCCTTTTCGGCTTCCCGACGCTCCACGACGGCCCAAGAGGTCCCCCAGACCGCTCCAAGACGGCCGAAGAGGACCCCAAGAGAGCCCCAAGACGGGCCAAGAGGGCCCCAAGACGGCCCCAAGGCGGCCCAGGACGGCCCCAGGACGGCCCAGGAGGCGCCCAAGACGGCCCAAGAGGCACCCAAGACGGCCCCAGGAGCGGCCCAAGACGGCCCAAGACAGCCCAAGAGGCGCCGAAGCCGGCTTCAGACGGCCCCAAGACGGCCCAAGAGGCACCCAAGACGGCCCGAGAGGGCCCTGAGAGCCCCCCCGGGAGGCCCAAACGAAGGCCGAAGAGGCTCCGAAACGGCCCCCACGAAGCCTTCAGTGCCTTCAGAATTCCCTCCAGGAGCGGGGGAGCGGACGAGAGGCGACAGGCATATCGCAGGCAAAAACGCCCCAAGAGATCCCCAAACGGCCCCCACGAAGCCCTAAGTGGCCTCAGAATTGCTTCCAGGAGGGGGGGAGCGGACGAGAGGCGACCGGCATATCGAAGGCACAAAAGAACAATGTTGGACGCTCCGAGGGCCTTCGATGTTTCTCCGTTGGGGAGAGTCGTCGTAGGATCGACGATTGCCGACCGAGGGCAGCGAATCCAGTGGAGGCCCAAGAGGCCCCCAGGAGCCCAAAAGAGATCCCCAAGAGGTGCCACGAAGCTTAAAAACTGCTTCGAAGCGAGGGGGGCGGACGAGGGGACCGCCTCAGGAGGTTTTGGACGGTTTTGGGCCTCAAAATCGTCCGCTTTACGACGGTTTTGGAAGGATTTTGGCCTTCTCGCCTTTTCCGCTTTCCGACGCTCGAAGACGGCCCAAGAGGCCTCCAAGAGCGCCCCAGAACGGCCCAAGAGGTTTCCAAGAGCGCCCCAAGGCAGCCCAAGAGGGCCCCAAGACGACCCAAGAGACGCTCAAGACGGCCCACGAGGGCCCGAAGACAGGCCCAAGAGGCGGCCAAGAGGGGGACCACGGACTGAAAATCCGAGCCTTCCGCCCCAAGAGGGCGCCAGGAGGCCCAAACAGGCCCCCAAGAGGCCCCAAGGGGCCGCCAAGAATCCCCCGAAGAGGCCTCAGGAGGCTCCCAAGGAGCCCAAACGAGGCCCCTACAGAGGCCCCAACAGCTCCCAAAATGGCCCCGAAGAGGCCTCGAGCCCACCTCCGAGCTTCCTCGCCGCGAGGGTGCCAACACGGCCCCAAACCGGCCCAGGACGGCCCAAGGCGCGCTCAAGACGGCCCAAGACGATTCCAAGACGGTCCCAGGAGGGTGCGCCCAGGACGGCCCAAGGACGCGCCCGTTCGGGGCCTCAAGACGGGCCAAGATGGCAAGAGAGTCCCAGCTGGCAAAAATCGTTAATTTTCCATTGTTTACTGTTACACCCTTTGCGTTTCCCGCCGTTTCGGCGGTCCGATGCACCAAGAGGCCCCAGAAAGTCCCAGGAGGGTCCGAGGAACCGCCCAGGAAGGCCCCAAGACGGGCCAAGACGGACCCAGCACAACCCAAGGCGCGCTGCGACGGCTCAAGACGGCTCCAAGACAGCCCCAAGAGGGTGCCAACACGGCCCCTGCTGGGCCCAGGACGGCCCAAGGAGGCGCACAGGAGGGGCCCAAGACGACTCCAAGGCGGCCTCCTCACGGTCCCAGACGGCTCCAAGACAGCCCCACGAGGACCCCGATGGGCCCAGGACGGCCTACGGACGCGCCCATGAGGGGCCCACGACGAACCAAGACGGCCCCATCAGGGCAAACGGCGCCCTCAAGACGGGCCTAGACGGCTCCAAGACGGCCCTTTGAGGGAGCCAACGCGGCCCCACACCCTTCGGGCGCACACTTGGGGGGGCTGGGAGCTTGCGACAAGTCTCCCACATTCATTGTCCTGCCCCATTCTGTTCGCCTGGAGGCCTCCTCCAACCCTGTGGGCGAACAAGAGGAATCCCAGCGGGACGCCAACCCTGGGGCCCGTGGGCCCCGCGCCGCTTGGGCAGAAGACGAACGCCGGGTCTGACAGGCCAGCTACCGCCCCCCTTTGCCCGATATGCTGTGCCATTCTGTTCCCCCAGGGGCCTTGGCAAACTCTTCGGGCCAAGCAGACCGGACCCCTGGGACAGCAGCCAATTGATATGACCCTGGGACCTCTCCGCATTCTTCGGACGAGCATCTGGGGGGCCCAGGAGATTCGGACATGTCTTCCCCATTCCTTGCCCTGTCCCGTTCTGTTCGCCCGAAGGCCTCCACAGACCCTCTGGGCGAACAGAATGGGACATGGCGAACAAACCCTCCCGTTGGCGGTGATGCGACTGGATCGCACCATCAAGGCGCGCCCGGAGGTGATGGCCGACCCAACAGCGGTTTCTCTTAAGAGTTCACTGGATTTCAAATTTTCTTGAAGCTCTCTTGGGCCCTCCCTGTAGATCCTTGCGAGCCTCCCCGGCGCTTTCGGTGGCTTTCCCCGATGGCCTCCCGAGCCCTTCCCCGAGCGCTCCTGAGACGCCTCAGATGGGCTTCGACTTCGACGCACATCCCCGAGAGACTTCGAAACTGTCCTCAATAGGAGGGGGGTGAACGAGCAGTGCGCTGGGCCAAGCTGCTGCAGCGCTGCAAGAGCTCGGACACGAAGGCGCGGTCTCGCTGCCGCCGCCCGAGCCGCCGCCGTGTTTGTAGATTTTCGGTACAATCTGCGCCGTTCCTCCGAGAACCATTCCAGAAAGATGTCGTGGACGGAGTCCACGGGTCAGCCCTAGTCAGCTACAACGCTGGGATCAGCGCGTGCGAGAAGGGCCAGCAGTGGCAACCAGCGCTGGCGCTGCTCAGCAAGATGTGGGAGGCGAAGTTGGAGCCCAACGTCATCTCTCCTACATGGCCAGTGGAAGCGCGTGCGAGAAGCTCAGGGCCTCGAGTGCACAACATCGCCCCTTTAAGGCGCCACCACGGGGCCGAGTCGCACAGGCCGGTCCCAGCGGCGCTCCAGAGGGGTTCCCAGACCGCCCAAGAGCGCTCCAAGACGGCCCACCTTCCGGGGGGGGGCTCCGCGCGATGATCCAATAAGGCCGCAAACACGCCCCAAGAGAGGCACCGAGCGCACGCCAAAGAGGCACACATCGTCCAATCCCTATAGGAAAACATTGATTTGGAGCATGTCCACCTTGTGTGCTCCTCAGCGGCCCAGGACACGCCAAGAGGCCTCGCGAGTCGTCCCAAGAAGACGCCAGCGGCCCCTCAGAGGGCCCCAAGACGGCCCACAGGATCCCCAAGACGGCGCCAGAGAACCCTGAAACGGCCTCACAGAACCCCAAGACGGCCCCAAGAGAGCTCAGGGGGCCCCAAGAGGCTCCCACGACAGCCTCAGGCAGCCTCAAGAGAGCTCCAAGACGATCCAAGGCCTCCCGGACGCCCCGTGACGGCCCAAAATGCCCCCAAGACGTCCCAAAACGCTCCCAGAGCAGTCAAAAAAAATCAGAAGGGCTCGAAAAAGACCCCCAAAAGGACCACCAAGCAGGCCCAGAGACGCCCATTAATACAGCGATCGGTGAAGTACAAAGCTCTTCTCACCAAGGCTCCCAAGAGCGAGCCGCAGCGTAGAGAGCTCTCCCAGGCACAGCTCCCAAGAGCGAGCGGTGACTTGAGCAGCCCTTTGCACAGGGGCTCTCAAACGCGAAGGGCTCTCAAAAGATGGCCCCAGACGGCCCCAGGACGGCTCCCGTGGCGCCCAGACAGCCCCAAGAGCGGCCAAAGATGGCCCGAGAGGGCCTCCAGATGGACCCAAGACGGCCCCACAGGCGCCCAACACGGCCCCAAGAGAGCCCCAAGAGGACCCCAGGAGGCCGCAAGATGGCCCAAGAGGGCCCCAAGAGGCCCCCAGGAAACCGAAAAGAAACCCCGAGAGGCCCCCAAACAGTTCCGAAGGAGAAGGCAGCGCCCGCCATCAGGTTGCGAAAAGGCAACTAGAAAAAGTCACCAGAGCCCTCCGGGTGGTTTTTTTCAAGGCCCCAAGTATTTTCAACATTGTTCAAGCCAGGGGGAGCAGACAAGCGGGGAGAGGCACACCGCAGACCCATCATAGCCGTCTGCGACGCTCCAGGCGGAGTGGAGCGGTAGGCGGACGAAGAGCAGGAAGCGCCCGCCTTCCAATTTCGGAAAGGCGGCCGGAAAGAGTCACCGAAGGCTTCGGGGTGACTTTTTCCTGGGCGGGGGCCCAATGTGGAGGCGCGCCAGTGAAACCTGCTGATCGTGGACGAAGTCGACGGGTCAGCCCCCGCCCTGCGAGCCCCCGGGCCGCTCCAAGACGGCTCAGAGACGCCCACGAGGGCGCCGGGACACACCATGAGGGACCCAACCGAGCCCCAGGTCGGCCCCAGAGGCCTCCAAGGCAGGCCAGGAGGCTCCCAAGTCGGCTCAGGAGGACCCCCAGGAGGGACCCATGAGGCACACATTGCCCCACTCCCATCGGAAACCGTACATGTTTGATATGCTCGCTCTTTTCGTCTTCACCGCGTCCAAGACGGCTTCACAGGCCTTCCCGATCGCCCCAAGACGCCCCGAGAGCACCCCAGGAGGGCCCGAAACCGGCCCGCGGCGGCCCCGCGACGGCTCCAGAAGCGCCCGAGACGGCCCTGGAGGCAACCAAGACAGCCCCAGAGCGGTCAATAGCGGCCCAAGACGGCCCCAAGACGGTCCGAGCTGCGGCCCCAAGGGCTTCCAAGTCGGCTCAACAAGGGTCGTGCGTGCCAGGATGCCGCAGGATCAATGAAGCCAAAACCGCCCCGGGCTGGCCCCGGGCCGCCCAGGAACGCCCAGGGAGGTTCCAAGACACGCCAAGAGGGCCCCAAGAGGCCCAAGTCGGCCCGAGAGGTCTCCAAGGTGCTCCATGAGACCTCTCCAGAAGCTTCCCCAGAGGGCCCCGAGCAAGAAAGAACATAGATGCTCCTTGTTTTTTGCAAGGTTTTTGCCGTTCTCGCCATGTCGGCTTCCAGAAGATCCACGACTGCCCAAGACGTCCCCAAGACGGCTCCAAGACAGCCGAAGAGGCCCCCCAGAGAGCCCCAAGACAGGCCCAAAGGGCTCCCAAGTCGGCTCAACTGGCCCCCAGGTGGGCCCCAGACGCTCGAGACTGGCCCAAGATTGGCCCAAGCCGGACCGAGAGGCCTCCAAGGTGCTCCATGAGACGTCCCCAGAACCTTCCCCAGAGGGCCCTGGGGCCCCAGCGCGCTTCCAAGATGGCTTAAGAGCGCTTCGAGCCGCCCCCGGAGGCCCCCAAGAGGGCCCCAAGAGGGCCCGAAGTCGGTACAAGAGGGCCTCCAAGACGAGCCCCGAACGCTCGAAGACGCCCAAGACAGCCGCCCGACGGCCCAAGAGCCCCCCAAAATGCTCCAAGTGGGCCCCATAGGCCCATAGAGAGCCCAGGAGAGCCCGAAGAAGGAACAATCGTCCCAATCCCAAGGGAAACCGCACATTTCGGGAGTTCCCGTGCTTTTCGTTTTCGAGGCGTTGAAAACGGCCACACAGGCCCTCAAGATCGTCCCAAGACGCCTCAGGAGGCTGCCAGGAGGGCCCCAAGACGGCTCAAGACTGTGCCAGGACGGTTCCTCAGGCGCCCATGGCGGCCTCAAGAGGAGGGCAGGACAGGGTGGGAGCGCTCCCGAGGGGCCCCAAGAGGGGGCCAGGAGGGCCCCAAGATGGCCCTGACAGGGCCACAACACGCTGTACTTGGGTGCCCATCTCACAAACCCAAGGAGCATATCAAGTACATGCGGATTGGGGCCCTCTTGGGGCCCCCTTGGGGCGCTCTTGCGGCCCTCTTGAGGCCTTCGGGCCCCTCCAAGACAGGGCTGGGCGCATTATGCCACAGAACGGCCTCTCGTGGCAGAATGACGGGCCCGCGCCTGGCGGCGTCCTGGGGCCCTCTTGGGCCCTAAAGACGGCCCCAGACGGCCCGAAGACGGTCCAATAGGCGCCCAAGACGGCCCACGACGGCTCCAACACGGCCCCGAAGGCACGCAAGACAGCCCCTAAAGCCGCCAAGACGGTCCAAGACGGCTCCCAGACTGCCCAAGATGCGCTCAAAACGGCCCAGGACGGTTCCGAGACGGCCCAAACGGCACCGACGAGAGCCCACGAGGGCCCCCAGAGTCCCCCTCGAAGCCCAAAAGAAGCTCCAAGAGGCCCCCACACGGCACCTAGGAGACCCTAAGTGGCTAACCGTGGGATCATCGCGCGGGGGCGCCGCGCGCCCGAACTACCTCCCCGCAAGCGTTCTGTGTCTCGCCGCCGCCGCCGCAGTCATCGTCCCCGTCGGGCGGCGCCGGCTCGGGGCGCTGCTGTGGAAGGGGCGGACAGCCTTTCGGCACCATTCCCGCCGCTCCCCCCTAGAATACTCTTGGCCAGATGTCGTGGACGGAGTCCACGGGTCAGCCCTAGTCTCTCCCTCGCCACGTCGAGCTGATGTCGTGGACGGAGTCCACAGGTCTGCCCTAGTCAGCTACAACGCTGGGATCAGCGCGTGCGAGAAGGGCGGGCAGTGGCAGCCGGCGCTGGCGCTGCTGAGCGAGATGTGGGAGGCGAAGCTGGAGCCAGACGTCATCTCTACTACATTGCAGGGCCCAGTGCGTGCCAGAAGGGCGCAGGCCCCATTAACTCATAATCGCCCCGGGCTGGCCCCGGGCCGCCCCGGGCCGCCCCGGGAGGCCCCAAGACGCGCCAAGGAAGCCCCAAGAGGCCCCCAAGACGGCTCCGGAGGGCCCCGGCACGCCCCAAGATGGGCCCAAGACGCTCAAGATTGGCCCAAGACGGCCCAAGAAGCCTCCCAGACGCCCCAAGAGGCTTCCCCAGAGGCCTCCCAAGAGGGCCCCGAGCGGTAGAAACCGTCGATTTCCATTGTGTTTTTCGATGGTTTCGGCCTCCTCGCCTTTTCGGCACCCCGACGCTCCAAGACGGGTCAAGAGCTCCCCCAGACCGCTCCAAGACGGCCGAAGAGGACCCCAAGAGAGCCCCAAGACGGGCCAAGAGGGCCCCCAAGACGGCCCCACGGCGGCCCAGGACGGCCCCAGGACGGCCCAGGAGGCGCCCAAGACGGCCCAAGAGGCACCCAAGACGGCCCCAGGAGCGGCCCAAGACGGCCCAAGCCAGCCCAAGAGGCGCCGAAGCCGGCTTCAGACGGCCCCAAGACGGCCCAAGAGGCACCCAAGACGGCCCAAGAGGGCCCTACGAGCCCCCCCGGGAGGCCCAAAAGAGGGCCGAAGAGACTCCGAAACGGCCCCCACGAAGCCTTCAGTGGCTTCAGAATTCCCTCAAGGAGCGGGGGAGCGGACGAGAGGCGACAGGCATATCGCAGGCAAAAACGCCCCAAGAGATCCCCAAACAGCCCCCACGAAGCCCGAAGTGGCCTCAGAATTGCTTCCAGGAGGGGGGGAGCGGACGAGAGGCGACCGGCATATCGAAGGCACAAAAGAACAATGTTGGACGCTCCGAGGGCCTTCGATGTTTCTCTGTTGGGGAGAGTCGTCGTAGGATCGACGATTGCCGACCGAGGGCATGGAGAATCGAGCGAAAGAGGAGGAGAAGGTGGAAGAGGAGGAGGAGAAGGAGGAGGAGGAGGAGGCCTGGCGCTGCACTGCGAGATGTGGAAAGCCAAGCTGGAGCCCGACGCCATCATGATTGCCTTTCGGCCCTGCAGCCGCACCCCCCCGCGCTTGCCCAGAGATCCCTCGCCACGTCGAGCTGATGTCGTGGACGGAGTCCACAGGTCTGCCCTAGTCTCTACTACATTGCAGGGCCCAGTGCGTGCCAGAAGGGCGCAGGCCCCAATGCACCGAAACCGCCCCGGGCTGGCCCCGGGCCGCCCCGGGCCGCCCAGGCAGGCTCCAGGACATGTCGAGAGGGCCCCCAGAAGCCCCCAAGACGGCCCCGGAGAGCCCCGGCACGCTTAAAGATGGGCCCAAGACGCCCGAGATTCGCCCCAGACGGCCCAAGAGGCGTCCAAGACGCCCGAAGAGGCCTCCCAAGAGGCCTCCCAAGAGGGCCCCGAGCGACAGAAATCGTCGATTTCTATTGTGTTTTTCTATGTTTTCGGCCTCCTCGCCTCTTCGGCTTCCCGACGCTCCAAGACGGCCCAAGAAGTCCCCCCGACCGCTCCAAGACGGCCGAAGAGGACCCCAAGAGAGCCCCAAGACGGGCCAGGAGGGCCCCAAGACGGTCCCAAGACGCCCCAGGACGGCCCCAGGACGGCCCAGGAGGCGCCCAAGACGGCCCAAGAGGCACCCAAGACGGCCCCAGGAGCGGCCCAAGACGGCCCAAGACAGCCCAAGAGGCGCCGAGGCGGGCCTCAGACGGCCCCAAGACGGCCCAAGAGGCACCCAAGACGGCCCGAGAGGGCCCTAAGAGCCCCCCCGGGAGGCCCAAAAGAAGGCCGAAGAGAAGCCTTCAGTGGCTTCAGAATTCCCTTCAGGAGCGGGGGAGCGGACGAGAGGCGACAGGCATATCGCAGGCAAAAACGCCCCAAGAGATCCCCAAACGGCCCCCACGAAGCCCTAAGTGGAAAGCCAAGCTGGAGCCCGACGCCATCATGATTGCCTTTCGGCCCTGCAGCCGCACCCCCCCGCGCTTGCCCAGAGACCCCTCGCCACGTCGAGCTGATGTCGTGGACGGAGTCCACAGGTCTGCCCTAGTCAGCTACAACGCTGGGATCAGCGCGTGCGAGAAGGGCGGGCAGTGGCAGCCGGCGCTGGCGCTGCTGAGCGAGATGTGGGAGGCGAAGCTGGAGTCCGACGCCATCTCTACTATAATGCAGCGTTCACCGTTAGCCAAATGGGGGAGCATCGGCCGTAGACTGGGCTCCTCCGGCGGCCACCAGCACGGTCCCGGGGCCTCTGCGCCGCCCCCGCAGCCCCCAAGAGGGCCCGAAGACGGCCGACGACTGTCCAAGAGGGCCTCCGAGACGGGCCCCGAGCGCTCGATGCTCGATGACGCCCGTGATGGTGGTAATATTCTGGCTGCCAGGGTGACGGACACATTACCACCAACACCGAAATCTAGGATCCTTTCCCCCCTGTGGAGGCAAACCCCTTGTGTTGGTGCTGGTGCCAATTTCCAGGCCTCCAAACGTGATGGCCCCTGCAGGGCCAGACAAAAGACCGGGCGAAAACGCCCGGTGGAAGAACCGAAAAAATTGCGCGCCGGGATCTTTTTGGCCACCTTGTCCTCCTCCTCCTTTCACCTCCTCTTCCTCCTCCTCCTCCTCCTCCTCCTCCTCCTCCTCCTCCTCCTCCTCCTCCCCGTCCTCCTCCTCCTCCCCCTCCTCCTCCTCCCTCCTCCTCTCTCCTCCTCCTCCTCCTCCTCCTCCTCCTCCTCCTCCTCCTCCCCTCCTCCTCCTCCTCCTCCTCCTCCTCCTCCTCCTCCTCCTCCTCCCCTCGTCAAGACACGAATCGAACCCCTCCAGGTTGTCCGAACCGAGATTCGGCGTTCGGCGTCGCGGTCGGGGGGCGTGGAGGGCGGCTGCCCATCGGTCGGCGCCCCTCGCCTCGCAGGAGGCGGGAGGGGAGGGGAGGGGAGGGGAGGGAGGGAAGGGAGGGAAGGAGAGGGACGGAGGAGGAGGAGGAGGAGGAGGAGGAGGAGGAGGGGGAGGAGGAGGAGGAGGAGGAGGAGGAGGAGGAGGAGGAGGAGGAGGAGGAGGAGGGGTTGGGTTGCACGACGGTCCACGAGCGCTCCATGACGGCTTCAGTTGTTCCCGAGACGGGCCTCGAGGCCCCAAACGACCTCAGAAGGTGGCTCCAAGACGGTCCAAGAGGCCCCAAAGACTCTCCGAGAGGGCCACGAGAGGAGGCCAAAGAGGCACAAATCATCACATTCCGATGGGACAACGTACATTTTCAGCACATCCGCCTTTTGTATAGTTACACGGTCCAGGACAGGCCAAGATGCCCCCCCAAACCCCCCAAGACGACCCAAGCGGCCCCCAAGAGGGCCCCGAGATTGTCCAAGAGGGCCCAAAAATTTGCCCAAGGGGGCCCTCAAACGGCCTGAGAGGACCCCAAGACAACTCCAAGAGGACCCGAAGAGGTTCCCAAGAGGGCCCCAGAGAGCCACAAGGCGGGCCAAGGCCTCCAAGACGCCCCGTGACGGCCCAAACGGGCCCCAACACATCCCAAAATTGCCCCAAAGAACCCAAAACGGCCCCTGCAAAACCCCAAACAGTTCCCCACAGGGACCACTGAGAAGGCGCACAGACGCCAAATAAAAGAGCGACCGGTACAGTAGCAAGCTTTTCAATCCAAGGCTCCCAAGAGCGAACGGTGACACAACAAGCTTTTCAACCCGAGGCTCCCGAGAGCGAGCCGCAAGGTCACAAACTCTGAAAGCCACAGCTTCCAATAACGAGCGGTGACGTAACCATCCCTGTACGTCAAGGCTCCCAAGAGCGAAGAGCGCCATAAGCCATTTCGGGCAAGTTCCCGAAGCAGTCTTTCCGTTTCCATACCAGCGCGTGTCTTCCCGCCTGCCATGGACTCTCGCTTTTTCACGGCCCAAAGAGGACCACAGGGCTCCTCCATGGCTGCAAGACCGCTCCAGACCGACCCAGGACGGCCGAATAGGCCCCCAAGACAGCCCATATGGAGCCCAAGAGGGCTCCAAGAGCGAACCAAGACGGCCCAAGACGGCCCCAAGGCAGCCCGAGAGTCGCCCAAATCCAGTCCCAAGAGACCCTCGAGAGGCCGCAAGACACCCCCAAAACCGCAGATGTGGCCATCGGCAGCACCCTTCAGCCACAAGCAGCAACGACACGCAGCAGCGGCGAGCTTCGACCCAGAGTTTCTTGGACACGACGCCCGTGACCACTGGGCGTTCTCGTTTATCAGTGAGATACGAAAATCGAGGATGGGGCCCAACCTTATCGAATGCGCTTGGCGGCACAACCTATTTCCCGCGCAAGCGGACGTAGTCCACGGGTCAGCGCGAGTCTCTCCTACAATACCAGGAACAGTGCGTGCGAGAAGGTTTTCTGGACCGAGCCGCTGAAAAGAACGCCCCGACGGCCCCACGACGGTTCCGAGTCGCTCCAGAGGCCGCCCCGACAGCCCACAGACGGCTCCGAACCGCTCAAGAGGGCGCCCCCGCGACCCCAAGACGGCTCCGAGCATCTCCAGAGGCCACCCCGAAGGCCCCAGGGGCCCTTCGCGCCGCTCAAGAAGCTAATCCGACGGCCCCAAGAGCTCCCAGGGCAGGCCAGGAGCCTCCGAAGACGGCCCTCGAGGATTCCCCAGGACAGCCCCGAGACGCACAAATCGTCCTGGCACAGAAAGTGCCGTCCGACGGAAAAAGGAGGAGGAGGAGGAGGAGGAGGAGGAGGAGGAGGAGGAGGAGGAGGAGGAGGAGGAGGGAGGAGGAGGGGGGGGGGAGGAGAGAGGAGGAGGAGGAGGAGGAGCAGGAGGAGGAGGAGGAGGAGGAGGAGGAGGAGGAGGAGGAGGAGGGAAACCCACATGTTTGGCATTCTCGTGCTCTTCGGTTCCACCACGTCCACGGCGGCCGCAGGGCCCTCCACGATCGTCCCGAGATGCCCCCATCGGAAAGAGCGTGTTCTACCGCTGCGGGCGGAACACCGAGGGGGGGTCGCTGGGGGTTCCCAACCCATCCCCCCCCCCGCTCCTCGAAAACCGAGGGGGGGTCACTACCGGTTCGAACCCCTCCCCCCCCCCAGTCCATCATGAAAAAGGGGGGGGGGGTCACTACCGGTTCGACCTTCCTTTCCATCCCCTCGAAAACCGGGGGGGGGGGTCACTGCTGGATCGAACCCCCCGCCTCTCCCCCCCTCGCCGCCGGCAAACGATTCCCGCTCCACGGGACAGTTGGACAATGGTGGGGATATTGGGACAGTGGTGGGAACCAGTGGGACAGTGGTGCGGACAGTGGTGGGGGCGGTGGTGGTGGGGACAGTGGTGAGGGGACAGCGGGACAGTGGTGGGGACAGTGGGACAGTGGTGGGGACGGTAGTGGTGGGGACAGTGGTGGGACAGTAGTACAGTGGGGAGAGTGGTGGGGACAGTGGGGACAGTGGGACAGTGGTGGGGACAGCGGGGACGGTGGGACAGCACAGTGGGACAGCGGCGGGGACACTGGGACAGTGGTGGGTGCAGCGGGGACAGTGGGACAGTGGTGGGGACCGTGGGGAAAGTGGGGAGAGAGGGCCGTGGTGGGACAATGGTGGGGAGAGTGGGGACAGTGAGACACTGGTGAGGGCACTGGTGGGGACAGCGGGGACAATGGTGGGAACAGTGGGGACAGTGGGACAGTGGTGGGGACCGTGTGACAGTGGTGGGGAGGGTGGTGGTGGGGACAGTGGTGTGGGCACAGTGGGAGTGTGGTGGGGACAGTGGGACACTGGTGGGGACAGTGGTGGAGGGGACAGTGGTCAGGGCGGTGGCGGGGACGGGGGTGGGACAATGGGAAAGAGTTACAGTGGGGACAGTGGTGGGGACAGTGGGGGGAACAGTGGGACAGCTCAGTGGGGCAGCGGCGGGAACAGTGCCCCTCCCCCCCCCTCGCCGCCGGCAAACGAGTCCCGCTCCTCGGGGCAGTTGGACAATGGTGGGGGTACTGGGACAGTGGTGGGAACGGTGATGGTGGGGACAGTGGTGCGGGGACAGTGGGACAGTGGTGCGGACAGTGGTGGGGGCGGTGGTGGTGGGGACAGTGGTGAGGGGACAGCGGGACAGTGGTGGGGACAGTGGGACAGTGGTGGGGACGGTAGTGGTGGGGACAGTGGTGAAGCTGGTGGTGAGGACAGTGGTGGGACAGTAGTACAGTGGGGAGAGTGGTGGGGACAGTGGGACAGTTGGGGACAGCGACGTGGGACAGCACAGTGGGACAGCGGCGGGGACAGGGACAGTGGTGGGTGCAGTGGGGACAGTGGGACAGTGGTGGGGACCGTGGGGAAAGTGGGGAGAGTGGGACCGTGGTGGGACAATGGCGGGGAGAGTGGGGACAGTGAGACACTGGTGGGGGCACTGGTGGGGACAGCGGGGACAATGGTGGGAACAGTGGGGACAGTGGGACAGTGGTGGGGACCGTGGGACAGTGGTGGGGAGGGTGGTGGTGGTGGTGGTGGTGGTGGTGGTGGTGGTGGTGGTGGTGGTGGTGGTGGTGGGTGGTGGTGGGGACAGTGGTGTGGGCACAGTGGGGAGTGTGGTGGGGACAGTGGTGACAGTGGTGAAGGGGTGGTGAGGACGTGCGGGGACTGCGGGGGGACAATGGGACAGAGGTACAGTGGGGACAGTGGTGGGGACAGTGGGGGGGACAGTGGGACAGCTCAGTGGGACAGCGGCGGGGACAGTGCCCTCCCACCTCGGCGCCGGCAAACGATTCCCGCTCCACGGGACAGTTGGACAATGGTGGGGATACTGGGACAGTGGTGGGAACGGTGGTGGTGGGGACAGTGGTGCGGGGACAGTGGGACAGTTGTGCGGACAGTGGTGGGGGCGGTGGTGGTGGGGACAGTGGTGAGGGGACAGCGGGACAGTGGTGGGGACAGTGGGACAGTGGTGGGGACGGTAGTGGTGGGGACAGTGGTGAAGCTGGTGGTGAGGACAGTGGTGGGACCGTAGTACAGTGGGGAGAGTGGTGGGGACAGTGGGGACAGTGGGACAGTGGTGGGGACAGCGGGGACGGTGGGACAGCACAGTGGGACAGCGGCGGGGACACTGGGACAGTGGTGGGTGCAGTGGGGACAGTGGGACAGTGGTGGGGACCGTGGGGAAAGTGGGGAGAGAGGGACCGTGGTGGGACAATGGTGGGGAGAGTGGGGACTGTGAGACACTGGTGAGGGCACTGGTGGGGACAGCGGGGACAATGGTGGGAACAGTGGGGACAGTGGGACAGTGGTGGGGACCGTGGGACAGTGGTGGGGAGGGTGGTGGTGGGGACAGTGGTGTGGGCACAGTGGGAGTGTGGTGGGGACAGTGGGACAGTGGTGGGGACAGTGGTGGAGGGGACAGTGGTGAGGGCGGTGGCGGGGACGGGGGTGGGACAATGGGAAAGAGGTACAGTGGGGACAGTGGTGGGGACAGTGGGGGGAACAGTGGGACAGCTCAGTGGGGCAGCGGCGGGAACAGTGCCCCTCCCCCCCCCTCGCCGCCGGCAAACGAGTCCCGCTCCTCGGGACAGTTGGACAATGGTGGGGGTACTGGGACAGTGGTGGGAACGGTGATGGTGGGGACAGTGGTGCGGGGACAGTGGGAAAGTGGTGCGGACAGTGGTGGGGGCGGTGGTGGTGGGGACAGTGGTGAGGGGACAGCTGGACAGTGGTGGGGACAGTGGGACAGTGGTGGGGACGGTAGTGGTGGGGACAGTGGTGAAGCTGGTGGTGAGGACAGTGGTGGGACAGTAGTACAGTGGGGAGAGTGGTGGGGACAGTGGGGACAGTGGGACAGTGGTGGGGACAGCGGGGACGGTGGGACAGCACAGTGGGACAGCGGCGGGGACACTGGGACAGTGGTGGGTGCAGTGGGGACAGTGGGACAGTGGTGGGGACCGTGGGGAAAGTGGGGAGAGAGGGACCGTGGTGGGACAATGGCGGGGAGAGTGGGGACAGTGAGACACTGGTGGGGGCACTGGTGGGGACAGCGGGGACAATGGTGGAACAGTGGGGACAGTGGGACAGTGGTGGGGACCGTGGGACAGTGGTGGGGAGGGTGGTGGTGGTGGTGGTGGTGGTGGGGACAGTGGTGTGGGCACAGTGGGAGTGTGGTGGGGACAGTGGGACAGTGGTGGGGACAGTGGTGGAGGGGACAGTGGTGAGGCCAGTGGTGGGGACTGCGGGGGGACAATGTGACAGAAGTACAGTGGGGACAGTGGTGGGGACAGTGGGGGGAACAGTGGGACAGCTCACTGGGACAGCGGCGGGGACAGCCCCACCCCCCTCGCCGCCGGCAAACGAGTCCCGCTCCAGGGGACAGTTGGACAATGGTGGGGATACTGGGACAGTGGTGGGAACGGTGGTGGTGGGGACAGTGGTGCGGGGACAGTGGGAAAGTGGTGCGGACAGTGGTGGGGGCGGTGGTGGTGGGGACAGTGATGAGGGGACAGCGGGACAGTGGTGGGGACAGTGGGACAGTGGTGGGGACGGTAGTGGTGGGGACAGTGGTGAAGCTGGTGGTGAGGACAGTGATGGGACAGTAGTACAGTGGGGAGAGTGGAAGGGACAGTGGGGACAGTGGGACAGTGGAAGGGACAGCGGGGACGGTGGGACAGCACAGTGGGACAGCGGCGGGGACACTGGGACAGTGGTGGGTACAGTGGGGACAGTGGGACAGAGAGGTGGGGACCGTGGGGAAAGTGGGGAGGATGGGACTGTGGTGGGACAACGGTGGGGAGAGTGGGGACAGTGAGACACTGGTGGGGGCACTGGTGGGGACAGCGCGGACATTGGTGAAACAGTCGGGACAGTGGGACAGTGGTGGTGGTGGGGACAGTGGTGTGGGCACAGTGGTAATGTGGTGGGGACAGTGGGACAGTGGTGGGGACAGTGGTGGAGGGGACAGTGGTCAGGGCGGTGGCGAGGACGGCGGTGAGACAATGGGACAGAGGTACAGTGGGGACAGTGGTGGGGACAGTGGGGTCAGTGGTGGGAACAGTGGGACAGCGGCGGGGACAGTGGGACAATTGGACCGTTGGGACAGTGGGACAGTGGTTGGTGCCATGGGGAAAGTGGGGAGAGTGGGACCGTGGTGGGAACAGTGGTGGGGACTGGGGAGAGAGCGACAGTGGTGGGGGCACTGGTGGGGACAGTGGGGACGGTGGCGGTGGTGGGAACAGTGGGGACAGTGGTGGTGAGGACCTGGTGAAGGGGGCAGCAGTGGGGGATCATGCGGACGGTGGTAGGGACACGGGAGTCGTTTGCTGGCGGTGAGCGTGGGCTTAAGCGGTAGTGACCTCCCCCCGGTTTTCTGGGGGGGGGGGTTCTATATAGTGACCCCCTCTCAGGTTTTTCGGAGAGGGGAAGGGGTCGAACCCGTAGGAGGGGGGGGCTTCGAACCAGTAGTGACCCCCCCCCTGGTTTTCTGGAGGGCGGGGGGGGGGTTCGAATTGGTAGTGACCCCCCCGGTTTTCCGGAGGGGGGGTTTAGGGGGGGGGAGGGGGGGGGTGCCCGGAGGGAAGGGGGGAGGGGGGGGGTCCAGCAGGGGGGGGGGAATTTTCGGAAGGGGGGGGAGGAGGGCCCGGGTTACGGAGAAAGAGGGCGGGGAATTTTCCACAGTAAAGTGGCGATGGATCACGCTCTCTCCTCATCAGGGCCCCAAGACGGGCCAAGGACGGCCCAAGAAGCGCGTATGACGGCCCAAGAGGCACCCCAGACGGCCCAAGACGGCCCGAACACGACCCAATAGGCGCCCAAGACGGTCCACGACGGCCCCAAGACGTCAAGACAGCTCCAAGAGCCGCCCAAGACGGTCCAAGGCGGCCCCCAGACGGCCCAAGACGCCAAGAGGCGCCCAAGATGGTCAAAGACGGTTCCGAAACGGCCCAAACGGCACTGACGAGAGTCCAAGAGGGCCCCAAGAGGTCACCTCGAGGCCGAAAAGAAGCCCCAAGAGGCCCCCCCCGCACGGCCCCCAAGAGGCCCTCAGTGGCTACATAATTCCCTCCAACAGAGGGGTGGCGGACGAGAGGTGAGAGGCAGAACGCAAGCCCCAACAGCCGTTTTCGACGCTCCGAGGGTCTACGCTTGACGATCCAAGATTCAGGGCATGCAGGATCGAGGCAAGAAGGCGGAGGAGGAGGAGGAGGAGGAGGAGGAGGAGGAGGAGGAGGAGGAGGGAGGAGGTGGAGGCGGAGGCGGAGGAGCTGGAGGAGGAGGAGGAGGAGGAGGAGGAGGAGGAGGAGGAGGAGGAGGAGGAGGAAACCCGAGGATTCCCAGAGGCGAGCCTCATGAGGGTCCAGATGACCTGCGGAGCTCCGAACGTGGTCCCAAGAGGAGCCCAGACGGCCCGAGAGGGTCGCAGAAGGTCCCGAAGAGGCCCACGAGAGGACCCGAGAGGCTCTCAACCCCCCGAAAGGCCCAAAGAGGTTTCATCCCTCCTCCTCCTCCTCCCCCCCCCTCCTCCTCCTCCTCCTCCTCTCCCTCCTCCTCCAAAACTACCTCCAAGAGAGGGGGCCCGGCGCTCCCGCCACGCCCGAGAGAGCCTCGCCTTCGGCACAGCTCCAACACAAAAAACTGCCTCCCCAACGCAGCGGAGCACGTCCGACCCAACAACGGCGTCTGCGAAGATCTTATACTCGATGTCAAACCTTCTTGAAGCTCTCTTGGGCCCCTCCTGGAGAGCCTTGCGAGCCTCCTGGGCGCTCTCGGCGGCTTTCCCCGAGGGCCTCCCGCGCCTTTCCCCGTGCGCTCCTGAGACGCCTCAGATGGCCTTCGACTTTGACGCACGTCCCCGAGAGACTTCAACTGCCTTCAACAGGAGGGGGGTGAACGAGCCGTGCGCCGGGGCCAAGCTGGTGGAGCGCTGCAAGAGCTCGGACACGAAGGCGCGGTCTCGCTGCCGCCGCCCCAGCCGCCGCCGTGTTTATAATTTTTCGGCACAATCTCCGCCGTTCCGCCGAGAACCATGCCAGAAAGATGTCGTGGACGGAGTCCACGGGTCAGCTCTGGTCAGTTACAATGCTGGGATCAGCGCGTGCGGAAAGGGCGAGCAGTGGCAGCGGGGCCTGGCGCTGCTGAGCGAGATGCGGGAGGCGAAGCTGGAGCCCGACGTCATCTCTACTACAATGCAGGGGCCCACGCGTGCGGGAAAAGCGGGCGACGGGGAAAGCGCAGTCGGCGCCCCGGCGGCCCCTGCGAGCCCCGGAGAGCCCCCAGACGGCTCCGAGACGGCTCCGAGACGCTCAAGAGGCATCCCCGACGGCCCAAAGACGGCTCCGAGCCGCTCAAGAGGCCGCCTCGACGGCCCCAGAAGCCCCCAAGGCAGGCCAGGAGGTCCCAGGACGGCCTTGGATGACCTCCCACGAGAGCCCCAAGAGGCCAAAATCGTCGAATTCCCTTAGGGAAACGCAAATTTTGGGCATTCTCGTGCTTTTCGTTTCCGACGCGTCCACGACGGCCATAGAGGCCCCCAAGATCGCCCTACGATGCCCCGTATGAGGGCCCCAAGACGGCCCAAGACGACCCCAGGACGGCCCAAGAGGCGCCCAAGACGGCCCAGGAGGTGCCCAAGACAGGCCGAGACGGCCCCAAGACAACCACCCGAGAGGCAATCAAGACGGCCCAAGAGGGCCCCCAGAGCCCCCAGAACGCCGCAAAACGGCTCCACCACGGCTCGCCCATGGCAGCCCAAGAGACAGCCCGAGGGCCCCAAGCGGCCCCAAACCGTTTCAAAACGGCCCCAGCACGGCTCCTGCGGCGCCCCTGGCGGCCTACGGGGCACCCAAGTCTCAAGAGCGGCCCAGGACGGCCCAAGACGACCCCCATGGTGCCCAGACTACTCCAGAGACGCCCAAGACGGCCCCAGACAACCACCAGACGGCACCAGACGGCCTCCACACTGCCCAAGAGGCACCCGAGACAACCCAAGAGGGCCCCAGGAGGCTTCTACTTGGATCGCTGCGGTGGTTGCTGAGGGGATGTGCGGGTTTTATAAAGCCTGACCCAGCTTAGAAGGGGGTTGCACGCGCCCTAAGTGGCTTACGGGCGCGCAGATCTGGACTAAGTGGGCGGAGCCCTCCTAGCGGAGTTACTTCAGCATCCTAAGCCACAGAGGGCACTTGTCACCCACTTATAAGATGGGTTAGGCCAGATCGAGCCCACTTTAACGTGCTCTTCGAACCTCACATTCCCTTAGCAACTCCCGCGGTGATCCAAGCAGGAGGCCGAGAAGAATCGCTGAGAGGCTCCTAGAGGCCCCAAGATCACGGCCCAAGAAGCACCGAAGACAGCACCACCATCAGCCAAAGACGGCCTGAGACGGCCCGGAGACGGTCCCCAAACGGCTCCAAGCGCACCATGGGCCAGTCACAGAACCTAGCCGGTTCTGGGCAGGCGAGCCGGTGGCCCAGAATCGGCTAGGGCCGCCCCGGAGGCGCTCGCGCCGTCCCCGGACGCGCCAGGCGGATTTGAGCCTGTTTTTTTTAGACTCTGGCAAGTTTACTTGCATGGACGGGGGGGGGGACTGAGCCTGAAGCCAGCCGCAAACGACTTGCACGTTCGGGGGGCGCGGAAATCACGCAAGTCGAAAGGCACTTGCACGCTGGTATTCGCTCGAAGAGGAGCGAGGGGGAGGGGGGGGGGGGGGGCGAACGCCATGCAAGTAAACTTGCCTGAATCCAAAAAAATCAGGCTCGAATCGGTCCCGCCGATGTTGGGCTGGCGGATTGGGCCCAGAAGCGGGCAGGCCCGCCCCCTAGGCGCGAGGATTGGCCCAGCGCGCGCTGGGCGGGATTCTTGGCAAGTGGCGCGGCGGCCCAGGCCTGCGGCCCAGAATTGTCCTGGCCGACCCCAGAAGCGCGCGCGGCGGCCCCGGGGCGCGTCGGGCGGGATTCTGGGGCCCAGAATCGGCTGGGTGGCTCCAGAGGCGCGCGTGGCCCCACGAGCGAGGGGCAGGACTCTGGGACGGCGGGCCCGGGGGCGCCCAGAGTCGGCACCGCCGACTCTGGGCCGGGGGGCCGGTGGCCCTGAATCGGGCCAGCCCAGCCTTGCAGCCCGTGGTCGCCGCGGCCGCCGCCGCCGTCGTCGTCGTCGCCG
This sequence comes from Prorocentrum cordatum, assembly GCA_963575745.1. Taxonomy (NCBI): domain Eukaryota; class Dinophyceae; order Prorocentrales; family Prorocentraceae; genus Prorocentrum; species Prorocentrum cordatum. The sequence goes on along the minus strand of CAUYUJ010018350.1, from coordinate 12,865 downwards.
TCGTCGTCGTCGTCGTCGTCGTCGCCGTCGTCATCGTTGTCGTCGCCGCCGCCGCCGCCGCCGTCGGTGTCGTTGGGGGCTCGTTGGGGGCTCCCAGACGGGCGAGCAGCGCTACCTGGCGACCCCGCAGGTCAGCGAGATGTGGCAGGCAAACATGACGCCACTCATCTTGCTCGCCTTGCGGCAGCACCCCTTCACCCCGCAAGTGGACGTAGTCCACGGGTCAGCCCCAGCCCATACTCTAACGCCGGGGGCGACGCGTGCCAGAAGGACGCAAGGACGCAGGACTCAGTGGCTCAAAACCGCTCCGGGCTGGCCCCGGGCCGCTCCCGGTCGCCCAGAGAAGCCTGAAGACGGGACCACAGTGGTCCAGAGGGCCCCAAGACGCCCCCAAGACGGCCCAAGAGTGCCCCGAGACGCCCAATGATCGGGCCAAGAAGCCCAAGATTGGCCCAAGGACGGCCCAAGAGGTCTCAAGACGCTCCAAGAGGCCTTTCCAGACGGTCCCGAGAGGCAAACATCGCTGAATTTCATTAGTTTTTCTATGTTTTTTGCAGTCTCTCTTTGTCGGCTGCCCGACGCTCGAAGACCGCCCAAGAGGCCCACAAGACCGCTCCAAGACGGCCGAAGAGGCCTCCCAGACAGCACAAGAGGACCCCAAGATGGCCCAAGAGCCCCCCCAAGATGACCCAAGACGGCCCGAAGAGGGCGCCACCAGGGGGGGGCCCGAACTGACCTTTCGTGCCCTCCGCTCCAGGATGATCCCAGACACCGCCCGCCAGCTGACCCCCAAGAGGCCCCCCAGACGCCCCCGAAGGCGATACAGTGCCAGAAGACAGCCCAGGAGGGCCCCAAGAGGCCCTCAAGACGGGCCCCGTGAGGTGAAAATCCTGAATTTCCCGCGTGTTTGAAGGGTTTCAGCGTTTTCGATTCTTCGGAGCCTTCACGCTCCAAGCTGGCCCCAGGGCCCCCAAGATCGCGCCACGATTGCCCAAGATGCCCCCAAGAGAGCTCCCAGACAGCCCAAGAGGGCCCCAAGACGGCTCAAGACGGCCCCAGGAGTGCCTCACGAGGTGAAACTGCAACTGGCATTTCGCGCCCTCCGCTCCAGGATGATCCCAGAAACCGCCAGTTGCCCTTCAAGAATCCGCCCCGACGCCCCAGAGAAGACGGCCCAAGAGGGCTCCGAGAGGCCACCAATAAAATGATGGATTTTCCTTGAATGTTTGGAAGGGTTTCAGCGTTTTCGTTTTTTCGGAGTCTCCACGCTTCCAGCCGGCCCCAGGGCCCCCAAGAGAGCTCCCAGACGGCCCAAGAGCGCCCCAAGACGGACCAAGAGCCCCCCAATACCGCCCAGGACGGTCCCAAGAGGACCGCACGAGGGGCAACTCGAACTGACATTTCGCGCCCTCCTCTCCATGATGATCCCAGACCGCCAGCTGGCTCCCAGGAGGCCCCCCGGACGCCCCAGAAGGGCCCCGAAGAGGCCCAAATCGGGCCCCCAGATACCCTCAAGAGGCCAGAACACCCCCCGAAGCCGCCTCCAAGAGGCTTCCGAGGGAAGATCCCTCGGAGAGCTCTGGAACCGCGCCGGCCCCCCCGGGAAAATAAGGCGCCGATGCGCCTCTCATTTTCTTCCCTCCTCTGCAAAGGCTCCAGTTTGACTTGCTCGCATCTTCGGAGCCTCCACACCCCAAGCTGGCCCCAGGGCTCCCAAGAAGGCTTCCGAGGGAAGATCCCTCGGAGAGCTCTGGAACCGCGCCGGCCACCCAGGAAAATATGAGGCGCCGATGCGCCTCTTATTTTCCTCCCTCCTTTGCGAAGGCTCCAGGCTGAGGTCGGGATCAAGCAGCAAGAAGCGGAATGAATAAGCGGCAAACGCCGAAGAGCAACAGCAAAAGCGAGCGGCAACACGCAGCACTCAGCAGCAGCAAGCGGCTGTAAAGGGCACTGGGCAGAAGCAAGCACGCTTGCCCAGACACCGCTCGCCACCTCGAGCAGATGTCGTGGACGTAGTCCACGGGTCAGCCCTAAGAAGCTACAGCGCTGGGATCAGCGCGTGCGAAAAGGGCGAGCAGTGGCAGTGGGCGCTGGCGCTTCTGAGCGAGATGCGGGAGGCGAAGCTGGAGCCCGACGTCATCAGCTACAACGCTGGGATCAGCGCGTGCGAGAAGGGCGAGCAGTGGCAGCGGGCGCTGGCGCTGCTGAGCGAGACGCGGGAGGCGAAGCTGGAGCCCGACGTCATCTCTCCTACATGGCGGGAGGAAGCGCGTGCCAAACCTGCGGGGACTCATGTAGATAAACTCACCCCTTTACGGCCTCACCACGTGGTCGATTCGCCCACGCCGGTCCAACAGGGGCCCAAGAGCGGTTGCAGGACGCTCCGCGAGCGCTCCAAGACAGCCTCAGTTGGTCCTCGCACTGGCCTCGAGGCCGGGGAGACTTCCGAAGCTGGCCCCCAGATGATTCAAGAGAGCCCACGGACGCTGCGGGAGGGCCCTCAGAGGACGCCGAAGAGGCGAATATCAGCAAATTCGGATGGGAAACTGCACATTTACATCATACCAGCCTTCTGCGCGGCTCACCGGGCCAGGATACGCCAAGACGCTTCCCGCATCGCCCCAAGACGACCCAAGCGGCCCCCAAGATGGCCCTAACAGGGCCCCATGACGGCCCAAGAGAGCCTTCAAACTGCGTCCTACGACCGCACGAGAGCTCCACGAGGGCCCCCACCGGCTCCCAAGCGGGCCTCAGCAAGACGCCCTGAGCTGGTTCCGTCACTGGCCTCCAGGCTCCGCAGACCTCCGATGGTGGGTCCAACACGGTTCAGGAGGGCCCTCAGACGCTGCGAAAGAGCCCAGAGAGGACGCCACAGAGATAATTATCCCAGTGCGACCCTACCTAGGAGTTGGAGCCCCTAGGAAAGCAGCATTAGTAGCAACAGTAGAGCGAGATAAAAACCTTAAGATTCCCATGGCAAAACTTTGATTTCAGTGAATTCGCTTGTGGCACGGCTCAGCGGCCCATGATACGCCAACATGCCTTCCAGCTCGCCCAATGCCAACCCAAGCGGCCCCCACGAGGGCCCCAAGAGGGCACCCATGCCGCCGCAACACAGCCTTCAAACAGCTTACATGGGCCCCATGAGAGCTCCAAGAGAGCTCCAAGAGGATCGCAAGCGGGCCGCATGAAGCCTGCAAGACGGGCAGAGTTGCTCACTCGAGGCTCCACAAACCTCTTCAGGTGCCTCCAAGACGGTTCACGAGGGCCCCAAGACGCTGCGAGAGGGCCCCGAGAGGAAGCCAGAGAGGCGAAAATCATTAAATTCCTATGGGAACTGCCTCCTATGGCGCTGTTCAGCGGCCCAGGACACGCCAAGACGCCTTCCACATCGTCCCAAGACGACCCAAGCGTGCCCTAACAGGGCTCCATGACGGCCCCAGAGTGCCTTCAAAAAGCGCAGCAAGGCCCCAGGAGAGCTCCGAAAGGGCCCCCTGAGGCTCCCCAGCGAGCCTCAGGAAGCCGCCGGGACGGCATGAGCTGGTCTGGACGCTGGCCTCGAGGCTGCACAGACCTCCGAATGTGGCTCCAAGACGATGCCTGAGGGCGCACAGACGCTGCGAGAGCGTCTGGAGAGGACGCATCAGAGGCAAAACTCCTTACATTTCTATGGGAACACCTACATTTACATTATATATGTTTGTTGTGTTCTGGACTACCATTTCAGCCTCTCAGTCTCTGCAAGCCATGGCTCATTTTTCTCCAGCCGTAAGAGTTCTTACGGCCGGAAAAATTATCCTGTGTTGGAAAGCCTCTGGCCCCATCTTGCAAACACGGGCGATCGTCGCTCTTGCTCGCCGGGGCGCATAAGATAGCCTCCAGACGGCCCAAGAGGCGCCAAAATTGCTCCAAGTGGGGCCCCGAGAAAGCCCGAACTAGGACAAATCTTCGGAAAACGCTCATTATGGCAATTCCCGTGCTTTTTTGTTTTCAAAGCGCCCAAGACGATGATACTGTCTCACAAGATCGCCACAAGAGGGCCCAGGAGGTTCCCGGGAGGGCACCACGACGGCCCAAGGCGGTCCCAGGACGGATCCTGAGGCGCACATGACGGCCCAAGCTGCTCCCATGACAGCCCTGAGCCCCAAGGCGGTCCAAGGACAGCCCCGGAGCCACCCAAGACGGTCCTGGACTGCTCCAAGACGGCCCAAGGGGCACCCAAGACTGCCCAAGAGGGCTCCAAGAGGCTCCCAGGAGGCCGCCAGACGGCCCAACAGGGCCCCAAGAGGTTCTTACAAGGCGGAACAGAGCCCGGGGCGCGGCCACACCCATGGGAAATAAACTCCGACTTCGAGGTTTATTTTCCTACGCCCTGAGGCGGAGCAATCAACCCTAGCCCAGGACGTTCGTCGACTCGCCGCGTCAACGGAATGCCAGTACCAACCCTGAAGGTGTCCCCCCAGGCTCCGGATGGGGCAGGATCGTTCGTGGATCAACGACGCCCACGAAAAAGATTCCGTAACCTCGGAGGCCATTCTCCATGGTCCTGCTGTCGGCCGAAAAAAAAACACCCAAAACCACTCCTCGGCCCGCCACGTCGACGGAAAATCAACGCCACTCTCGAGGTTTATTCTCCGACGTCCCAGGTGGGCAAACGGGTTCTGGAGAGACGTCTTTCGTCAACAAGCGCTTTGGCGCTTACTCTGAAGTTCTGGATTTCGTTTCTGCGGTGTTCCGTCTCTACCCTCCCAACGGGGCGCGGCCATACCCACGGAAAATATACCCAGACTTGGAGATTTTTTCTGACGCCCCGAGGCGGAGCAATTTAACCTTCGCATAGGACGTTCGTCGGCTCGCCACGTCCACGGAATGCCAGTACCAACTCTGAAGTTTCCCCCCCAGGCTCCGGATGGGGCACAGACGTCTCACCCGGATCGTTCGTGGATCAACGACGCCCGCGAAAAAGATTCCGTAACCTCGGAGGCCATGTTCCAGGGTCCCGCGGTCGGCCGAGAAAACAGCCCCCAAGACCATCCCTCGGCCCGCCACGTCGACGGAAAATATACACCACTCTCGATGCTTATTTTACGAGGTCCCAGGTGGGCTCCAGGGTTCTGGCGAGACGTCTTTCGCAAACCTGCACTTTGGCGCTCACTCTGGAGTTCTGGGTTTCGTTTCTGCGGAGATGGAGGGTGGATGAGAAACCTATATTGTGTCAGAGAAGGGCGCGCAGCGGTTCTACCCTCCAGCTCGGCGCACCCCTCACACGGCTCGTGGCTGCATACGGAGCGCTGTCCGCCTCCGAGGGTGCGGGCACAAAGGGCGCGAAGGTTACCGGGCCTCGCGCGGCGCAGCGCCGCGAGGTGTTTGTGTGGCACAGGATCTGGGCGTGCTTCTGAGAGGCGGCCCAGGCGATGGACGCAGAGAGGATGCCAGCCTTTGCCCAGGCTCGGGCCAGACGAAATCGGCGGAGGCCGAGTTCACACACAGACAGTTCGCCTTCAGGAGGGCTCCTCGCCGCCACGTGCAGCTTCGACAGTGGGGGAGGGCCTAGGGACCGATTCTGACAGCTTTGCCCCCCCCCCTTCCTCGGCCGCGACAGGCTGTGCAGGCCCGCGGGACGCCCCGCCAGTTCGACGGAGTGTGGGCCACAACCACCGGCCAGGCGCTGGCGGCCAATATGATACCGTGGCCGGAGGCCACGGGTCAGCCCTAATCTATGTTACAATACCGGGCATTGCGCGTGCGAGAAGGGCGAGCGATGGTCACCCGCGGCTGCGCCCCGGGATCCCCGCCCGTGGGGTGACGCCGACTCAGCCCAGGACAGCCCCGGGGCGGCCCATGAGGGCCCCGACGCGAAGGCCTCGAGAGTCTCCCGGAAGCTCCCCAGCGAGCCCGAGAGGGCCCCAGGACGGGATCGGAGGGCACCCGCGAGCTTCCACGGAGCTCCCAGGGGACCCCCACGAGAGCCCCGAGGCAGCAAAACTATTGATATTCTCGAGGGTTTTTGACGCCCACCCCAAGACGCCCACCACGGCACCGCGGGCGTCCGAAATCGGGCTCATGTTGCCCCGGGGGCCTCAAAGAGAGTCCCCAAGACGGCCCCAGAGGCCCCAGATCGAGCTCCTTGTGCCCCAAAGACGGCCCAAGAACCCCCCCAGACGGCCCCAAGGGACGCCCAAGAGGGTCCAGTTCGGAGCGCTTCCCCTCCACGGCCAGCAAGGCTCCAAGACGCCCCCGAGAGACCCCCAGAAGGCCCGTGAGGCGCTCCCAAGAGGCCCCCTGGGCGCTCTGCAGAGGCTCCCAGAAGGCTTCAGAGGCGCCCCCAAGAGCTCTCACAGCCAAGAGCGTGGCCGCCTCCACCCCTCAGAGCGTGGCCCCTTCGCGGGTTCCTCAGGACACGTCGGCCCGTCCATCCTTGCGCAGCCAGTGGGCCCTGGGTCTTCATGCTCCAGAGCGTCGCCCCTGACTGCGCAAAAACCATACCCCGCGCCTCTTGGGACACGCATCGCCTGGGAGGGAATGCAAAGAAGCCCTGCTTGGGCCACCCGCAGACGTCCCAGGCCCCCTTTCCGTGGACCCCTCCCGCACGGAGCGTGTCCCAAGAGGTGTGGGGTACGGTTTTCTCCATGCCAAACGCGCGCTCCCCCCTCGCCTTCCTCCTCCCCGCCCCTTGCTCGCGCCCCCCCTGCTCCTGCGGCTGCTGTTGCTGCCCCTGCTCCTGTTGCTGCTGCTGCTGCTGCTCCTGCTGCTGCTGCCGTTGCTCTCCCTCCGCCTCGTGCTGCTCCGCCTGTTGGACCCCGCCGCCCCTCCATCCCTGCTCCCCCCTGCCTCTCTATCCCCGTCCTGCCATTCCCACTTCTCTGAGCCTTCTCACCTCTGGCCGCCAACCTCGCCGCCTGCCATCACTGCTGCTGCTGCTGCTGCTGCTGCTGCTGCTGCTGCTGCTGCTGCTGCTGCTAGCGCTGCTCCAGACGCCGTCAGGATCATCAAGCACACAGCGCACCCTGAAGCAATGAGCAGCAACGAGCGCACTCTCAATCCTCTGGCATTCGTGGACGGTAGTCCACGGGTCAGCCCTAGTCTACACTACAACTCAGGGACACGTGCGTGCGGGAAGTGCGGGCGCTGGCGGGGCGTAACCGTAACCGGCCTGCCTCCCTGGTCGCCCCACGACGGCCCGAGACGCACCAGATGGCCACAGAGCGCCCAAGACGGCCCAAGAGGGCCTTCGACGAGGTCCCACAGCGCTCCGAGATGCCCAAGCTAGGCACCAGACGGCCCCAAAGTCCTCCCGAGACGCTCCAAGTCGGCTCCAGGACGAGCTCCAAAAAGCCAGATCAATGAAAAATCGTTAAAATTCCTGTGGAAAACGAGCCTTTTTCCAGGTCCACTGCTTTTCGTCCACTGCGATGTCCACACGGCCCTACTGGCCCTCCAGATTACCCCACCACGCCTCTGAAAGCCCCCTGGACGGCCCCAAGACGGCCCCACGATGGCTCTTGAGGCGCCGATGGCAGACCAAGATGCTGCCATGACAGCGCCGCGACGGTCCCAAAACGAGTCAAGACGGCTCCGAGATGGCTCCAAGACGGCCCCACAGGCGCTAAAGACAGCCTCCTACTGCCCCGAAACGGCCCCAGAGGCGCCCAAGAGGGCCCAAAGACAGCCTTAGAGGCACCCCAGACAGCCCCGGAGGGCCCCAAGAGGCCCTAATGCGGCACCCAGGGAGGCGAAAAGAAGCGCCGAACGGCACCGAATAGGTCCACAGCGCCTCTCCGAGCCACCACGGGTCCACAGGAGGCCCTGAGTGCCCCAGACGCGCCCACAACGGCTTTACACATCCATGTCGGCGGTCGGATGCCCCAAGAGGCCCCAGAAAGTCCAAGGAGGGTCCAAGGAAACGCCCAGGAAGGCCCCAAGAGGGTGCCAACGCGGCCCCTGCTGGGTCCAGGACGGCCCAAGGAGGCGCACAGGAGGGGTCCAAGACGACTCCAAGGCGGCCCCCTGACAGCCCCAAGATAGTGCCAACAAGGACCCCGATGGGCCCAGGACGGCCCAATTACGGACGCGCCCATGAGGGGCCCACGACGAACCAAGACGGCCCCACCACGGCAAACGGCGCCACTCTTCGGGCCAACCAGACCGGACCCCTGGGACAGCAGCCAATTGATATGACCCAGGCACCTCTCCGCACTCTTCGGACCACACAGACCCTCTGGGCGAACAGAATGGGACTGGGCGAACAAATCCTCCCTTTGGCGGCGATGCGACTGGATCGCACCATCAAGGCGTGCCAGGAGGTGATGGCCGACCCAACAGCGGTTCCTGTTAAGACTTTACTGAATTTCAAATTTTCCTTGAGCTCTCTTGGGCCCTCCCTGTAGATCCTTGCGAGCCTCCCCGACGCTTTCGGTGGTTTTCCCCGAGGGCCTCCCGAGCCCTTCCCCAGGCGCTCCTGAGACGCCTCAGATGGGCTTCGACTTCGACGCACATCCCCGAGAGACTTCGAAACTGCCCTCAATAGGAGGGGGGTGAACGAGCAGTGCGCCGGGGCCAAGCTGCTGGAGCGCTGCAAGAGCTCGGACACGAAGGCGCGGTCTCGCTGCCGCCGCCCGAGCCGCCGCCGTGTTTGTAGATTTTCGGTGCAATCTGTGCCGTTCCTCCGAGAACCATTCCAGAAAGATGTCGTGGACGGAATCCACGGGTCAGCCCTAGTCTCTACTACATTGCAGGGCCCAGTGCGTGCCAGAAGGGCGCAGGCTCCAATGAGTCAAAACCGCCCCGGGCTGGCCCAGGGCCGCCCCGGGCCGCCCAGGCAGGCTCCAGGACATGTCGAGAGGGCCCCAGAAGCCCCCAAGACGGCCCCGGAGAGCCCCGGCACGCTTAAAGATGGGCCCAAGACGCCCAAGATTCGCCCCAGACGACCCAAGAGGCGTCCAAGACGCCCGAAGAGGCCTCCCAAGAGGGCCCCGAGCGACAGAAATCGTCGATTCCTATAGTGTTTTGCGATGTTTTCGGCCTCCTCGCCTCTTCGGCTTCCCGACGCTCCAAGACGGCCCAAGAAGTCCCCCCGACCGCTCCAAGACGGCCGAAGAGGACCCCAAGAGAGCCCCAAGACGGGCCAGGAGGGCCCCCAGACGGTCCCAAGACGCCCCAGGACGGCCCCAGGACGGCCCAGGAGGCGCCCAAGACGGCCCAAGAGGCACCCAAGACGGCCCCAGGAGCGGCCCAAGACGGCCCACGACAGCCCAAGAGGCGCCGAGGCGGGTCTCAGACGGCCCCAAGACGGCCCAAGAGGCATCCAAGACGGCCCGAGAGGGCCCTAAGAGCCCCCCCGGGAGGCCCAAACGAAGGCCGAAGAGGCTCCGAAACGGCCCCCACGAAGCCTTCAGTGCCTTCAGAATTCCCTCCAGGAGCGGGGGGGCGGACGAGAGGCGACAGGCATATTGCAGGCAAAAACGCCCCAAGAGATCCACAAACGGCCCCCACGAAGCCCTAAGTGGCCTCAGAATTGCTTCCACGAAGGGGGGAGCGGACGAGAGGCGACCGGCATATCGAAGGCACAAAAAAACAATGTTGGACGCTCCGAGGGCCTTCGATGTTTTTCCGTTGGGGAGAGTCGTCGTAGGATCGACGATTGCCGACCGAGGCCAGCGAATCCAGTGGAGGCCCAAGAGGCCCCCAGGAGCCCAAAAGAGATCCCCAAGAGATGCCACGGGGCTTAAAAATTGCTTCGAAGCGAGGGGGGCGGACGAGGGGACCGCCTCAGGAGGTTTTGGACGGTTTTGGGCCTCAAAATCGTCCGCTTTACGACGGTTTTGGAAGGATTTTGGCCTTCTCGCCTTTTCCGCTTTCCGACGCTCGAAGACGGCCCAAGAGGCCTCCAAGAGCGCCCCAGAACGGCCCAAGAGGTTTCCAAGAGCGCCCCAAGACAGCCCAAGAGAGACGACGCTCAAGACGGCCCACGAGGGCCCGAAGACAGGCCCAAGAGGGGGCCAAGAGGGGGACCACGGACCGAAAATCCGAGCCTTCCGCCCCAAGAGGGCGCCAGGAGGCCCAAACAGGCCCCCAAGAGGCCCCAAGGGGCCGCCAAGAATCCCCCGAAGAGGCCCCAGGAGGCTCCCAAGGAGCCCAAACGAGGCCCCTACAGAGGCCCCAACAGCTTCCAAAATGGCCCCGAAGAGGCCTCGAGCCCGCCTCCGAGCTTCCTCGCCGCGAGGGTGCCAACACGGCCCCAGACCGGCCCAGGACGGCCCAAGGCGCGCTCAAGACGGCCCAAGACGATTCCAAGACGGTCCCAGGAGGGTGCGCCCAGGACGGCCCAAGGACGCGCCCGTTCGGGGCCTCAAGACGGGCCAAGATGGCAAGAGAGTCCCAGCTGGCAAAAATCGATAATTTTTCATTGTTTACTGTTACACCCTTTGCGTTTCCCGCCGTTTCGGCGGTCCGATGCACCAAGAGGCCCCAGTAAGTCCCAGGAGGGTCCGAGGAACCGCCCAGGAAGGCCCCAAGACGGGCCAAGACGGACCCAGCACAACCCAAGGCGCGCTGCGACGGCTCAAGACGGCTCCAAGACAGCCCCAAGAGGGTGCCAACACTGCCCCTGCTGGGCCCAGGACGGCCCAAGGAGGCGCACAGGAGGGGCCCAAGACGACTCCAAGGCGGCCTCCTCACGGTCCCAGACGGCTCCAAGACAGCCCCACGAGGACCCCGATGGGCCCAGGACGGCTTACGGACGCGCCCATGAGGGGCCCACGACGAACCAAGACGGCCCCATCAGGGCAAACGGCGCCCTCAAGACGGGCCTAGACGGCTCCAATACGGCCCTTTGAGGGAGCCAACGCGGCCCCACACCCTTCGGGCGCACACTTGGGGGGGCTGGGAGCTTGCGACAAGTCTCCCACATTCATTGTCCTGCCCCATTCTGTTCGCCTGGAGGCCTCCTCCAACCCTGTGTGCGAACAAGAGGAATCCCAGCGGGACGCCAACCCTGGGGCCCGTGGGCCCCGCGCCGCTTGGGCAGAAGACGAACGCCGGGTCTGACAGGCCAGCTACCGCCCCCCTTTGCCCGATATGCTGTGCCATTCTGTTCCCCCAGGGGCCTTGGCAAACTCTTCGGGCCAAGCAGGCCGGACCCCTGGGACAGCAGCCAATTGATATGACCCTGGGACCTCTCCGCATTCTTCGGACGAGCATCTGGGGGCCCAGGAGATTCGAACATGTCTTCCCCATTCCTTGCCCTGTCCCGTTCTGTTCGCCCGAAGGCCTCCACAGACCCTCTGGGCGAACAGAATGGGACATGGCGAACAAACCCTCCCGTTGGCGGTGATGCGACTGGATCGCACCATCAAGGCGCGCCCGGAGGTGATGGCCGACCCAACAGCGGTTTCTCTTAAGAGTTCACTGGATTTCAAATTTTCTTGAAGCTCTCTTGGGCCCTCCCTGTAGATCCTTGCGATCCTCCCCGGCGCTTTCGGTGGCTTTCCCCGATGGCCTCCCGAGCCCTTCCCCGAGCGCTCCTGAGACGCCTCAGATGGGCTTCGACTTCGACGCACATCCCCGAGAGACTTCGAAACTGTCCTCAATAGGAGGGGGGTGAACGAGCAGTGCGCTGGGCCAAGCTGCTGCAGCGCTGCAAGAGCTCGGACACGAAGGCGCGGTCTCGCTGCCGCCGCCCGAGCCGCCGCCGTGTTTGTAGATTTTCGGTACAATCTGCGCCGTTCCTCCGAGAACCACGTCACGGGTCAGCCGTTCCTCAGAAAGATGTCGTGGACGGAGTCCACGGGTCAGCCTTAGTCAGTTACAACGCTGGGATCAGCGCGTGCCAGAAGGGCGGGCAGTGGCAGCCGGCGCTGGCGTTGCTGAGCGAGATGTGGGAGGCGAAGGTCGAGCCTACCCTTATCAGCTACAACGCTGGGATCAGCTCGTGCGAGAAAGGCAACCAGTGGCAGCGGGCTCTAGGACTGCTCAGCGAGATGCGTGAGGTGAAGCTCGAGCCCAACTTTATTTTATACTGCAATGCAGGGCCCCGCGCGTTCCAAAAAGGCGATTCGGACCAGAATGGCGTAGCAGGCCCCTGCGAGCCCCAGCAGGCCCCGGCGCGCTCCGAGACGCTCCAAGATGGCCCAAGAGCGCTCCGAAACGCCCCTGGAGGCCTTCACGAGGGCCCCAAGACGGCCCCAGACGGCCCAACAGGGCCTCCGAGACGGTCCAAGAGCGCTCGCAGACGCTCGAGACAGCCCCCAGACAGCCCAAGAGGCTCCCAAAGCCCGCACAAGCAAAACCGTCCCAAGCCCTAGGGGAAACGTACATTTTCGCAATTCTCGTGCTTCTCATTGTCAAAGCGTCCAAGAGGACAATTCACACCCCCAACATCGCCCCAGGACGCATCAGGAGCGCCCCATGACGGCCCCAAGACGGCCCAAGACGGCCCCAGGACGGCCCAAGACGGCTCCAGGACCGCTCCTGAGGCGCCCACGACCCAAGGCAGCCCCAAGAGCGGCCACAGACGGCCCAACGGCCCCAAGAGGGCCCAAAGCCGACCCCAGAGGCGTCCAAGACGGCCTCAAGACGGCCCGAGCCCGAGGGGCACCCAAGACGGCCCAAGAGGGCCCCGAGAGGGCCCCAAGAGGCCCCCAGGAGGCCGTAAGACGGTCCAAAAGGAGCCCAAAAGGCCCTCAGGAAGCCCCCAGGGGCCCGGGAGGAGCCCGAGACGGCCCAAGAGAGCCCCAACACGGCGCGAGAGAGCCCTCAGGAGCAGCTCCTAAACATGCCTCAAGAGCCGCCCAAGAGGGCTCATGAAGAGCTCCGAGGCAACCCAAGAGTTCCAACATGGCCCCAAGACGGCCCAAGAGGCCGTCAA